>WHWC01000084.1:0-53413 GCA_019426215.1 Buddleja alternifolia | reverse complement strand
ACCCAATTTGTCTTTTTGAGGCTAAGAATAATTTCTTTTCACGTATGTTAGAGAATCTGACCTTGCCTTTCGTGAAAAACTTTCGGAGGCAATTGAGGAAAGGAAAAAGATAAAAAGATTGAAATACAGTTATACTAAGTAAATTGACTTTCTTTTCCTGTTTTTTATATATCGTCGAGATACCCAAGAACATTTAAAACATGAATCTTGAATTGGAAAACTTTGCCTCTCACTTTTCATAATATTTTTTGCTACAGGTCTCTGTAGTCAAGATATGCCAATGTATCTTGTCTGTCTTGGTTGTTCTTGAGTTACCTTGTGCTGAGACCAATCAAATATACATAGGCTAAAGCTAACACAGATACTGCTGTCAGGTAAATCTTCAAGTAGCTGCTCCATTGGACCCTAACCTACTGAGTGGTCTGCAACTAGGGCTTGAGGGCGAGCACCAATATTTAAATGCTGGCCTTGCGATTTGCACTCTGTTCAACATGGCTTCAGAGGACTGTCATGTTGGAATCAATTACCTGAACCAGACTGTAAGCTCTATCAAATGGGAGTTCTACATTGTTTCACCATGTTTGTGTTTGCTCAATCCTTCTTTTACATTTGTGTGGAAGTAGACCTCTGCCTGATGAATTTATTAAAGGGCTTGCCACTGCTGCTCTCCAAGGACGGGCTCAAATTTTCCGTGATCAGTTGATTGAGAGCAAAGATGATCTTGTTTCTACTTGGATGGTGCCCATAGTCCTGAAAGCATGGATGTATGTGCAAAATGGTTTTCCCTTGCAATCAAGAAGATTATGATTCTCCATATGACAAGGCGTACAGTGAGTCCAAAGATTTGCACAAATCAGTGACAGGTGAACAGTCATGGAACATCCAGAAAAAATTCCACTCAGGTATGTTCTTTGATCATATATAATTTGCAGATATGAGATACTTGTCATTAGGTTTTATGTTGCATACTAATTTAAGATGCTTTGGAGCAAGATGAAATGGCGTCTGTTAAAGAGCAATTTCTTCGTGAAGATTATTAGGTCTGTGAGTCTGGCCTTAGCGAACCCTACTTACAGTGAGCAATCTCTTTGGCAAAGATTATTAAGGTATCAAGATAGATGCCCACCTTAAATTCTGAAAGTAGACTTGAGTTTGTGCCATGTTAATTAGATTGACTTCACCCTCATATGAGAGAAATTACAATCTGCCAATAGACGAAACTTTTGGCATGGGCAAAGGTGTGGTTGAGAACTAAAGAGAATATACTACTTTTTGGTTATAGTTTAAAAGTCATAGTTGGGTCTACAGGAAATATTCAAACCGATACAGGTTATCAGCAAGGTCAGATATTATGCTTCAATTGTCGATTCCGCTATGTTTTGGAGAAGGAATCATTGCCATTGTACTGTATATTCTGCTTAGTGATAAGGAGGGGACTTGGTATGGATGAGCAACTCGTAATTTGTGTTCTTCACCTGACACCTATTGCAATTCTCTCAACAATAAAATGTCTGACTTTGGTAATACCCATTATTAATGACTTTGTACCGAAAAATAATGACTAGACACTGATTTTTTAGCTTGGAAACAGGGGATGGTCAAGAAGCGACCATACTTGGTGGATATTACTGCTTTTGTTGGAAGGAATTACCTGAATATTTTGGTGCATGTTTAATCTGAGTTTACGAGTCCCCAGTCATGCATGGGCAAGTTAAGGCATTAGAAAGACCAATCTTTTCTACGTCTTATTCCAGCAAAAAAAGGGCCTGAACCATGAGAAAAGAGCCTTAAAATGACACCTTAAGTTGAACCAACTTTAGCCATAGTCAATTGATTGAAAACAGTCCATATTTCTGTTGGAACATTTTTCTTCAGATTTCAATGCATCAACTCTGTTTATACTGATCTCACATGGGATTTATGAATCTTGGTCCCAAGTGACTAAAAAAACAGGCTGGAAAGCCTATTCTATCTCATATTCAGGAAACAACAAGACTCGAATCCTTTGATTAAGGATCTAAATCGAAGCCCTGATTGCATCCAATAAGGGTAATTGTAAATAAGTAAAAGACTTCTATTTTTTCTCAATGTGCTTTCAGATTATGCTTTTTATTTCACATGCCTGACTTGTTAATAAAATTGCTGGGTGGCATTTCAGATGCAGAATATATTCTAATAAGTGTACCAGCATAGGTCTCATATGGAGGGCTCGTATTTTACATCAGTTACTCTCAGGATAGATTGGTATCCCATTCTATGTTCAGTGAGACGTTGCATCACTCAGATCTACCCTCCCCGTTTGCTTTAGCAAATAATTTTTGGCTGTTGCACCATTTTGGAGCTAAGAGAGAAGGGCCGAAATAGCAGGATACTTACTAAATGGATGATCTCATAAGAATAATGCGTCTTGTAGCTGTGTTAACTGTGATAAGCAAGAATGTAGCAACTGTTTGAGCTCTTTATCCCTTGATAGATATTAAAAACTTATCTTGTGCACATTGGTGATTTCTACATCTACCTACCCCGAAATTGATATTATCATGACTAGTAACCAGAGTATAGTAATAAAACAGATCTATCACAAGTGATTGTACTTTGGAGTTCTCTTGTGAGTTATTTGTTAATGGATACTGAGGAGTTTGACTTTTTTTTGAAAAATGTGCAGATTTTGTTGTTCAATTGTATGTCCGTGAGAGACCCTCAGTTGCTTCTTCTTCGCACCTTAATGAATGCTTGTGCTTCTCATGGTAATACCAATGTGATATGTTACACATCGATTTTTGAAGGACAAAGTTTTGATAGTTCGATTATCTTACAAGTCCCAAGGTGTGCAAACTGTTTTATTAATATTCATATTGTTAAACCTGAAGACATGATTTTTCAGAGTTCATTCACTTTAAGAAGGCCTATTTGTCCCAAACACATCAGTGTATTACAAGGTCGGTACTGGTGCCTCACCTCCAGCTGATACCCAAGTTGATTTGTCATGGCAGTTGACTCTTCAAGAAATGGGAAAGCCTCGTTTGGGGGAAAGAGGTAATATGCCTCACGTTTTTGGGAGGAAATCTGAGAGTAATACTTGCATTTGTTGTCATATTAGCGCTACTTCTTTCATGATATCTTCTTCTCCCAAAACTGGTATGTGGTTTGTGGACATTTGCTTCATAGATATTTAGGGAAAACTAACTTTGTTCATGCAACCTATAATCATGGTGAACTGAAATTCCAGGACAATTTATTCTTTAATTCAGGAGAGAATTGTGGCTTTAGGAAAATACAATCTCGACTAGATGTTGTTAGACAGATCATGATACTTTAAGGGACTAGTTTTCATCACGTGTTTTTTCCAATTGATCTATGAGTTAACTAATAATCTCATTTTCGTTATTTTGGATCTATTCTTTTCTTATTACCTTTTCTTGTAATAGAAATTATAGCCCTTCTTAAAAGGAGTGCTGTGCCCAGTAGTTAAAAATGATAATTCTTTAACTTCCATTAGGCATTACTCAACAATTTTTATCTTTAATATAGCTTTTTCTGTTGAATTTCCTGTTTAAACCTAGTTTGTGTAATTATCTTCTTCTCTCCTTGTACGAAAGCTTGCTTATCTCCAATCCGGAAATGATTTTATGATATAGATTCTAGATTTTGTCTCATCATGTATTGGTCGATCTTTCATTAGAAATTGTTTTGTAGATTTCCCTCTTAATAAGTATATCGTAGTTCATCAGAGAATAAAGTCGTTAAGCCAGATTAATATAACATTGCTGCATGATTCAAATCTCCATCATCAGTGAAGAATAACCCACACTGATGAGTGATAATTTTGCAAGGATAAATGAGAAAATTACAATCAACAAGAACAAGGAGTTCCAGCCCCAAAAAGCCGCAGCTTCCAATATTATAAATTCATGATCATCTTCATACAACCCAACCTCATTATAAAATGTTTCTGCCTGACTCTTCCAATAACCAAAACATTGACTCAATAGTACTTGGGCATAGGTACTAGACAAGACTCAATAAATAACTTTGGAACAAGACTCAATAAATAACTTGGACATAATTACTAGACAAGACTTAATAATTAACTTTGATTACATAAATATGCTTGCCTATCCTCTGGTGCCACCCCGATGCTTACATCTCACGTAAACTCGCAACGGTCCCGGTCCCGTATCACTCATCCTCAGATCATTCTCGGATCGTCCGTCATTCCGCTGCACATCACACACCCTGGCACTGCATAAACTAAATGAGAAGTTTCAATTATACCCTCAGGGAGAAGCTTTATTGGGATTAGCATATTCGGATGTTCCAGTTTAAATGAGGCTCCATGATATTCCAACTAGGAAGCCCACCAAAGATTGCACCTGGGCCACAGGCCGCATATGCACATAGAATGCCTGAGGGTTCATACAAGGGTGAATTTGATTTCTCAATGACCAAAGTAATCGTTTCTTCAGGAACTTTTGGTGTTAAGCAGTCTTATCTAGTACATAACAAAGTACTATGTCAAAAGGAATACTATTTAAGAGTCACCAACTTCTAAAATCTGAAAACTCATACGTATGGCACTAATCCGCACACTCAAGCCTCAGCAACATAGCCTAGAACGGGGCATCTTATTTAAATTCTTATTTCACTCGCATCATTTCTGTAGTGTATATTTTGATCATTGACTAGTTCCGTTCCTGGTTATTACCTTGAAGTTTTGCTAGTTTTCTCCTGATTTTGTGTCATGGTGTTGCAGCTAATAGTTTAAAGAGCTGATAAGCTCATACTGCTTATGAGATGTTTTTAAGCTAAGTAAGTTCTCTATCTTATAGGCTCTAAGAAATAAGTATGGGCTTCCCGAACTTCTTTTAAGGAGCCTATAAGCTCTCACATCTTATTTGAGAGCTTATAACTGTTTTACCAAAAAAAATTGCCAAATACTTTGTAAGAGCTTATAAGCTCTCGACACCTTATAAGCTCTTTAAAGAGATTATAAGCTCTTTTAGCCAAACGCCCTCTGCATCCAAACCATTTATTGAAGGGGTGGTGGTTTAGTTGATCTCACCTGGTCCTACAACACATGTGAGTGACAGAGAGAAATACCCAAATCACATATATTTAAGCTTTGCAGGAGAAACAAAAATTATTGCATTTTATTGTCTTTTCTGCTCCGTCATACTTTTTTGGACCGCAGTCAGCTTCACATTCATGCTAGTATTACATATCGTTTGTATCTTCTTACAATTTACAGGCAGATGCAAAAGCTGCAGATTAACTTTATACGTGTGGTGAGCAGGCACGATCTGAGACAGAGAGAAAGGTGCCCGTATTTTGTGAGAACAGTACAGTATTTACTTCACTTCCTGTTGCTATAATTGGGCTTCGGGACAATGTTCGAAAAAATCAATCTGTTCGTTACCAGGTATATTAAATTCTTCAATGTTCATTTCAGAATCAGAATAAGATTTGTTGTGTCTGAGACAAGCTTCATTTACTTGACAAAGCCCGATCATCACTGCACTTGATGTAGTTTTTGATGTTGAGTATAAAAACTAGAATGTTAGATAAGGTGTGACAATTGCAACAATGCATGATGGACATAGTAGCAAAGCGAACCATCTTCAGGGTATAATTTTATTATTATTTTTTTTAATCAAAAAATAAAATAAAATTGGATTATAACAGTTACTGACATATAGCACAGCAGAGTTATGTTAATAACTTGTTTCTTTTTGCGCTTTACCATAGGTCAACTTTTGTCAACGCCTTGATCTAGTGGTACCACATGATGAAAGAAATAAATAAAGCATCATAATAAAAGTTTAAACTGGATCCACCTTTTATATATATATATATATATATATATATATATATATATATATATATAATCATGTTTCAGTCATTAGTTAGACCAGAGTTGTCGAACCAAACTATAAAACTCTTATCTACTTTTCTCTTAAATCATCTATTTGATTATTCTGTCTTGTTAATGCTTTACCAGGTCCTGGTGACGGGTTCTTTACATCTAGTGGGCGATGTATTAAGACTAATCAAGAAATAATGAGCTAGGGTTGGACACGACTTTATTCTGCATTTGTTTTACCCGACACCTACAAAACCAACAGGGAGTTGAGCATCTTCTCCATGGTAGTCTCTCATTGATGTGGTTATGTTCGACAGTTTTAAAAGGTGGTTTGAATTGATGTACAGGATGAGAATAACATGTGGCCTCTTGCGTTGGTCAAAGAACATGCAGTGTTTTTGATATTTTGTTCTCACTTTTGGATGGAGCATGTTAATTCTAGTTGTTACCTTAACAGAACAAGAAGATTCAAGCATTTGAAAGAACAGTCTGAAAGCTGATATATCTTGTATTTGCTTTGGACAAGTTAATTTAACTCAAGTAATATCTCCAACTTACTTATAGGTAAAACTTGGGGAAGTTTGTTATCACTAGCAAAAAGCACGTGCGTTGCACGTGAAACATGTGTTATATATGAGAGATTGGAACCAAAATGACATAAAAAAGTGATTAGAATGAAAAATACTTTTTTATAATTTGATGATCATAAATTTAATAGATAAAGCATGATGGATATTCATTTTTTAATTTTATATTAGTATATTTAATAGGGTTAAATACAAATGTCAACCTGAACTATCCCTAATGTCGCATATACCCTCTTAAACTTTAAAAGGTACCAAAATGGTCTTCATGAAATTCATGAGTTATCCAAATGCTCTCATCCAAACACAATCTTGCAATATTGAGCACTATATTAACTTAACACCGATGATTCCTTCATTTTTTTAAATGAATTTATCAAATTAAGTCTTCAAAATTAACAATCATTTGAATCTTGTAATCTCTTAATTAAAGAATTATGAAGATTATTATAATTATTTAAATATTCTTTAATTAAATCTTATCAACTAACAAATCATTTAAATCTTCTAATCTATAAATTTATAATTTATATTAACAAAATATTTAATTTAAATTAATCAAATAAAAAATTATCAATAACAAATTGTAGATTTAAACTATGAAGATTTGTGTTTTTTAATTGTATCATATTCAGTTATAATTATTTAATTGTATCAACCATCAAATCCTATTTAAATCTATTTGCATTTTCTTACAAATCATATAAGTTCAATGAAAAAAGAATTACCAAATTATTTGATGCTTAAATATTGTTAGGTTATGTTTGGGCTGAAGTTTGGAATTGCTTAAAATTTCCACGAGGGACTATTTTGGTACCTTTTAAAGTTTAGGGGGTATATGCGACAGTAAGAATAGTTCAAGGGGGCATTTTGTATTTATCCCTATTTAATATACTAATACCATGATGATCTTCATATTGGTAATGAAGTTCATACTATTATGTTGTTTATTCACAGCTTTAATAAATCCACGGATCCAGCATATATGATGGATATTCAGTTTTCATTTTATATTAGTATATTTAATATTATATTTGAACATTATGTATCTACAAGTATGCAAATGTGTTTAATACATAATGAATTTCTATTATTAGCGTAGACTTCCATGATTTGAATGAGCCATCAACAATTTTTAGTCCAAATTCCAATGAATCAAGTCCTGCTATCATAAGGTCAAATAACGTGAGAAAGAGTCACTGAGTTAAACACAAGTTCTATTTCTATAATTGAATCTTACGATAGACCTGATAAGCGGGAAAAATTCACTGAAATATTTGTACTTCTAAAACACTCGTACGATACACTTTGATCGTTGGAATGGTTCTTTGACGACACAATTGAACCTTCCTGGTTTCAATCTTCTTGAAAAGTCTTCTATTAAAGTGTTGACGAAGGCTTGAATTCTTGATCACTTCATACTTGCTTACATAGATTTTCTGACTTCTATCCATTTTTAGATTCTATGATTGACGCTCCTACCCTTTGCTAGTGTCATTGACCGTCAATGCTTGTAGGGCTCTATGAAGATCCTTGTACGATGATCCTTTACATGCGTTATAATCTAAATAGAACAACACTCGTATTTCTATCAATATGGTGCGCGCAGCTGTATGAATCTTGCTTCGTGAATGTCATTATAGATCCCTATATCATGCGCCGCTGCGCCACTCTATAGTCTCGGCGTTGTTTGTTGTTAAAAAAAAATATCGAACATAATGACTTTATAAACGGGCTCAAACTCTCGAGTTTGATGCATTGCTCTAGGTTTGAAGTTATAAGATTTAGTGATTCTATGAAAAAACTTTAGGCTTAAGAATCACTATCGACAGTCGGCTATGGTGGAATTTGAAGTAATCAATCATAAGGAATAGTTAGGTCGAATTACTGAAAGATGTACAAAATATTGTTAGCTCATGAACAAGGGTGAACAATCTAACCAGACTTTTGAGTGTCCACTTGAGGTAGTTAGAATATATGTGTCTCTAGTCAAAAGTAAAATGTTCAAGGATTTCAAGATATTGAACGAGATGACAAGGTGGCTCAGAAAGAGAAGAAGAGAGATGACCGAGGAATAAGTATGAGGTATTCAAAGAGGTTAAATATTAAATAAAATTTTGCTATCGAAACGAAAGAGATGGAATACAAGGAGTTTACAACAATCAATCAAGTTTTAAATGTTTCATGAATATAAGTCAGCAATGACGAGGGGGTTCATCAACAAGAATCATTTGAAACAATGTATAGTTTGTAAGGAAAATGAAAGAAGAATCTCATTTGATAGTGGATTTCAAACATTAAATAGTCAAAAGCTAAATTCTAGGATTAAAGCTATCGAATTTTTTTTTTTTTTTGTATTATGAATAAAATATTTTACAACAAGCATGGACTGCTAAAAAAAATGATATACAATGATTTGTGGTTTAGGAATATACATTGGAGCTCAAAGATTGTTATAACCTTCGTCAATAATAGTGGGATGCGATATGGGATAATAAACGAGGACGCAATAGACATTCTTACTATGATCACTGAAAGATGGTCATTGAAATTACAAGTCGAAGGATTATTTGAAATGTGAAAATGAGATTGAACATAAGAAGATTTACACAGAGAGGTAAAGTTTGAACTGTACAATTGCGTTTTGAATAAAAAAAAAACTAAAATCGTTGAATACGGAAGGACTGGGATAGAAATATTAGAATAAAATAGAATAACGTTAAGTACTAGGAGGATTTGAAAACGTAGTGATGCAATTACCATGATATGCACAAACAATTGAAATATGTATCAAAGAAAGGAGATTCAAGCAGAGTTTATTCAATAGGAGTCGTAGATAGAAGCTAAATATTTCTCAGAAAAACAAGTAGAAAGATTGAATTTGACAATAAAATGATTTGATTAAAAGTAAAGATTGGTAATCAATAGGCATTTCAAAGTGGCAAAAAAAAATACCGGCTTCAAAGACGAAAATAGGATTCTCAACTTAGGGTCAGCGATCCTTATACACTCAAAGAAAGCACTGTACATAGAGTTTTGAAGGAAGTTCAAACTCAATGGAAGTGTCCTCAAATATATACAATGGCATTTGGTATCCAAAAATAGCAATTATAATCAAGTTTACGACTTGAGGGGTGACAAAGAGCAAAAGGAAATATTCAATGATTAGGAGTTTCAGGACTAAAGATAATACAAACGTGAGAACAGGATCATTAAGAATAAATGAATAAACAGAAGGTCTTGCCATAAAAATGGTAACAGGATTCAAACATTAAGCATGGCAAGGTTTTTGCGATAAATGATGATTACTTAGGACATCAAAATGCTTCAAATGTTGATGATAACAAGACGGAATTAAGTTTTATAAAGGATACCACAAGATTAGGGCTTGGAACACAGTTAAGGCAATTTCCATGAGTAAAAGTCTCAAGACTGGCAAGTATCGAAGACGGAGAACTTAACTAGGTTCGAGGGATATGAGCTTACTCGCTTCAATTTTC
Organism: Buddleja alternifolia; assembly: GCA_019426215.1. Lineage (NCBI taxonomy): Eukaryota > Viridiplantae > Streptophyta > Magnoliopsida > Lamiales > Scrophulariaceae > Buddleja > Buddleja alternifolia. The sequence goes on along the minus strand of WHWC01000084.1, from coordinate 43,469 downwards.
AGTTAACCCTAACCAAATCATCCCTTAAAAAGTCCAACACCTCAGAACAAGTAAAAAAACATTACCCTTATTTCCTTCTCCTATTGATATATCTAATCTTGTCGCTCATCTAATACATCTTCAAAACTCATCTCCTAAGCTCAACCAATCACAACTCCATGCCAAAGTCTAAAGATCTTATCCTAGTATAGCTCAGGTACTAACCCAAGCTCTGATACCACCAACTGTAACGCCCACCGACCACCTGGTGGCCCGCTACACCGCGACACTAGCTCGATCCACGAGACTGTCCTTTCTCGAGCTAGCGCTAAGCGTCAGAACTATACCAATTCTTCATCTACTAAAACTAAAAGAATTTCATTCCACTTAAACCAACAATACCTTATTCATCAGTCTTAGACAATTAAACAATAACCCTATCAATTACAAATCTCCAAGCGAAAACAAATACATACCCAATCGTACATCCCAAAACATTACTCCCTTTGATCGAAACAAACCAATGCTTCCTTTATTTCTCATTTCTCCATTTGTATCCGACATTCGAAGCTAATGGCTTGCTTTACCTTATCAGGAGAGATAGAATCTGCAGCGAAAATCAATAACGACATGGACATATACGATGGCAAGCAAAAGAATAGAATAACATATCACAAGTTAAATTAATCGAGTATGTTACGTATGAATCAGAGGACATAACCCATGTACTTTTGTAATCATATCGTGTGATCGTGATCCACCTTCCACTGTCCCATACCAGCAGGAGGCTTCACACTTTATGTTCTATGAAGTGTTCCAGATGTCGGGATTCTAGTGGTGGCTCCTACGGGTTCAAAAGGTGGCCCCCGCCGTCGCGTGGCACTTTGTCCCGTATAGCACTTAGCTCCCTTCACTCTGCTTTTTCGAATCAAAGCTGTATATCAAGAAAATGACACATCGCGGATGGATGCCAGACTTCGGGATTCTAGAGGTGGCTCCTACGGGTTCAAGCGGTGGCCCCCGCCGTCACGTGGCACTTTGTCCTGTATAGCACTTAGCTCCCTTAGCCGACGGAATAGAGCCAAGAAGAATAATCGTTTCAACGAGTTTCCTACTAGAATATGTACACTGATTTGTATTCGAGCGAGAGCGAGCGAAAACAAGAACGATAGACTACAAATTGGGACACGGTTGGACACTTTACCTTAGATGAGAATAAGAGTCTGATCAATGAAACTTTATGAGGTCACACACTTGGCTATGATTTAAAAGGTAACGAAAAATGGTAAGCAAGATCAAGTTGAAAGAATAAGAGAAACCCTCACAATAATAAACCGGCGTCGTTGCCTCGGCCTCGGAATCACGAAAGTATCCTGTGATTCAAAATACCATCATTTTCACAAAACAATACACTTTTAAGCTAATCACATACAACAGGTTATATCATACTATCCAAACATATAGGCAACTAAGTTCAAACTAGCCCCCTTACATGCGCAATATTTTTCAACAATTTTTTAACACATTCTTGGATTGGAATTTCTTTCTCAAATTTTTCAGGATATCAGATAGGATGCTGAAAAATTCTACATAATTTTTTCCAGATTTAATTTCCTTGTCAAATTGGGGATTCGATCAACGAAACGGGAGTGTCCCGGCAGATTTGTTTCAGAACAGACACCTTATATTCCAATATTTTTGTAAAATCCCCTGTTTACTGAAAAATTCCGAAATTTATATGAAGTCTCTATAACACATGTATCAAGATACTGTAAAAGTTTTAGAGTAAACCAAAATTTCCAGGTACACGAAATATCTTCAAAACAGTAACAATTTTCACTTCCGCCGAACTGACTGGCCATTTTGTTCAACGATTTTTAGAAAATTCCACAAAACTCTAACCCTTACCAAATTTTTCATAGATGTTTAAAACACAATCAAGTTATTCCAGAAAATTTATCATAATCAAACTCACAAGTTTAGGCACCTCATTACAGCTTTAAACGTAACTTTCAGAAACTGAAAGTTCCAAACACAGCTGAACATCATGCCATTGAAGTTTACTAAAATACATATATATGACATGATACTCTCAATTCCAGGTCATATATAGCTTGAACTACATTTAGTCTACAACATATTCATGCAAAAGCATTATTAACTACCATATACCTTAAGAGAAAGAAGAAAGGACGGTCCTTTCTCCTACTGGATTTTTTTCTTCTCCTTCAGCTTTTCATGTATTTGAGATGAGATAGGTGCTAATTTTCAGAGTTTCTTCAGGTGTGGTGATGAATGAAGTGTTGAAAGGCTGAATTGTAGTATATAAGGAGGTCTTGGTAAAAAAGGTAGGGAAAAAAGAAATGGAGATTAATCCTCCATAAGCCACGTTTTTTAGGCAAGATGAGATGTAATTATCTTAATTTGCCACCTCCTGATCTTCCTTTCTCTATTAGAGCATGAATGGTACGTGTATATATATATGTGTGTGTGTGTGTGTGTGCATGTGCATGTGTTTGTGCCTATATATATATATATATATATATATATATATATATATGTAGTTAGGCATGATCCCATTTAACTATTAGTAATCAATTGATGAAGATGAATATATATAGATATATATATATACAGCTTAAATGATATAATGCATCAACTACTAACCTATTTCACATATAGATTTAATAATAGTTATATAAGCAAGTAGAAAAATATTTTTAGTCGAACGCGAATCACTACAATCAAATAAGTTACGAAATCTAATTAGCGGTGATTGTAATGTTACTTCTACGAAATTAGGAGCCGAGAATATTGGGTGTTACAACTCCCCTCTCCTTAAGAGAATTTGGTCCCCAAATTCTGAGAGGTCCCAAAGAGATCCGGATATCTTTTTCTCATGTCATCTTCTCGCTCCCAAGTTGCTTCTTCAACCTGATTGTTTCTCCACAATACCTTGACTAAGGGTATTTTCTGAGATCGTAATTCTTGATATTTGAAGTCCAGTATGCGTATCAGCATCTCTTCATACGACAAATTTGGTTCTAGTTGTAATTCCTCATGAGATATCACATGTGACGGATCAGGATGGTACTTCTTAAGTTGTGATACATGGAACACATTATGAACATGGGAAATATTGTTAGGTAGTTTGACTTCATACGCTACTACCCCAACACGCTTCAAGATCTGGAATGGTCCTATATATCGAGGTTGAAGCTTACCCCCTTTTCCCATCCTCTTAACGCCTCTTCGCGGCGATACTTTAATAAAAAACTTGGTCTCCCACTTGAAATTCTAAGTCCTTGCGTCGTGTGTCGGCATAGCTCTTTTGACGACTCTGAGCTGCACTCATTCGCTGTTTGATGATTTGAACTTTGTCAATGGCTTCTTGTATCATTTCCACCCGCAAGGCCCTTCTCGTCCATCCTGTGATGCTGCTCTCCAACCATCTAAATCCTAATAGAGCGGGAATTGACATTTCCGCTCATAAAGTGCTTCATAGGGTGCCCTTTGGATGGTGGCCTGGTAACTGTTGTTTATAGGAAAGTTCTACTAATGGAAGGTGTGTATCCTAAGACCCTCCAAAGTCTAGACCCAAGTCCTTAACATATCTTCACTTATCCTTATCACCCTTTCTGACTGTCCATCGGTCTGCGGGTGAAAGGCGGTACTAAAGTTCAACTTTGTACCAGGGTCTTCTTGAAACCGTCTTCACAGGCTAGATGTAAACTTGAGATCTCTGTCGGAGACGATGCTAACCGGTATCCCATGAAGTCGGATAATTTCCTCATTCCCGTGTAGCATCTCCAAGTCGTGGTTCCTCGAGGAGCCAAGACTTGTCTTTCTTATTTGATCGAAGTTATTGCACCTAATTCGTTTTACGAATGGGTTCCTATTGGAATGACATGTTTCATCCCAAATAAAGATCGCGTCGGTACATGATGTGCGTTGAGTCCAAGTGATATTTCTATAATTGAATCTTACGATAGACCTGATAAGCGGGAAAAATTCACTGAAACATTTGTACTTCTAAAACACTCGTACGATACACTTTGATCGTTGGAATGGTTCTTTGACGATGCAATTGAACCTTCCTGGTTTCAATCTTCTTGAAAAGTCTTCTATTAAAGTGTTGACGAAGGCTTGAATTCTTGATCACTTCATACTTGCTTACATAGATTTTCTGACTTCTATCCATTTTTAGATTCTATGATTGACGCTCCTACACTTTGCTAGTGTCATTGACCGTCAATGCTTGTAGGGCTCTATGAAGATCCTTGTACGATGATCCTTTACATGCGTTATAATCTAAATAGAACAACACTCGGTATTTCTATCAATATGGTGCGCGCAGCTGTATGAATCTTGCTTCGTGAATGTCATTATAGATCCCTATATCATGATTCCGCTGCGCCACTCTATAGTTTCGGCGTTGTTTGTTGTTAAAAAAAATATCGAACATAATGACTTTATAAACGGGCTCAAACTCTCGAGTTTGATGCATTGCTCTAGGTTTGAAGTTATAAGATTTAGTGATTCTATGAAAAAACTTTAGGCTTAAGAATCACTATCGACAGTCGGCTATGGTGGAATTTGAAGGTAATCAATCATAAGGAATAGTTAGGTCGAATTACTGAAAGATGTACAAAATATTGTTAGCTCATGAACAAGGGTGAACAATCTAACCAAGACTTTTGAGTGTCCACTTGAGCTAGTTAGAATATATGTGTCTCTAGTCAAAAAGTAAAATGTTCAAGGATTTCAAGATATAGAACGAGATGACAAGGTGGCTCAGAAAGAGAAGAAAGAGAGATGACCGAGGAATAAGTATGAGGTATTCAAAGAGGTTAAATATTAAATAAAATTTTGCTATCGAAACGAAAGAGATGGAATACAAGGAAGTGTTACAACAATCAAATCAAGTTTTAAATGTTTCATGAATATAAGTCAGCAATGACGAGGGGGTTCATCAACAAGAATCATCTGAAACAATGTATAGTTTGTAAGGAAAATGAAAGAAGAATCTCATTTGATAGTGGATTTCAAACATTAAATAGTCAAAAGCCAAATTGTAGGACTAAAGCTATCGAAGTTTTTTTTTTTTTTTTTTGTATTATGAATAAAATAATTTACAACAAGCATGGACTGCTAAAAAAAACGATATACAATGATTTGTGGTTTAGGAATATACATTGGAGCTCAAAGATTGTTATAACCTTCGTCAATAATAGTGGGATGCGATATGGGATAATAGACGAGGACGCAATAGACATTCTTACTATGATCACTGAAAGATGGTCATTGAAATTACAAGTCGAAGGATAATTTGAAATGTTAAAATGAGATCGAATATAAGAAGATTTACACAGAGAGGTAAAGTTTGAACTGTACAATTGCGTTTTGAATAAAAAAAAAAACTAAAATCGTTGAATACGGAAGGACTGGGATAGAAATATTAGAATAAAAGAGAATAACGTTAAGTACTAGGAGGAGTTGAAAACGTAGTGATGCAATTACCATGATATGCACAAACAATTGAAATATGTATCAAAGAAAGGAGATTCAAGCAGAGTTTATTCAATAGGAGTCGTAGATAGAAGCTAAATATTTCTCAGAAAAACAAGTAGAAAGATTGAATTTGACAATAAAATGATTTGATTAAAAGTAAAGATTGGTAATCAATAGGCATTTCAAAGTGGCAAAAAAAAAATACCGGCTTCAAAAGACGAAAATAGGATTCTCAACTTAGGGTCAGCGATCCTTATACACTCAAAGAAAGCACTGTACATAGAGTTTTGAAGGAAGTTCAAACTCAATGGAAGTGTCCTCAAATATATACAATGGCATTTGGTATCCAAAAATAGCAATTATAATCAAGTTTACGACTTGAGGGGTGACAAAGAGCAAAAGGAAATATTCAATGATTAGGAGTTTCAGGACTAAAGATAATACAAACGTGAGAACAGGATCATTAAGAATAAATGAATAAACAGAAGGTCTTGCCATAAAAATGGTAACAGGATTCAAACATTAAGCATGGCAAGGTTTTTGCGATAAATGATGATTACTTAGGACATCAAAATGCTTCAAATGTTGATGATAACAAGACGGAATTAAGTTTTATAAAGGATACCACAAGATTAGGGCTTGGAACACAGTTAAGGCAATTTCCATGAGTAAAAGTCTCAAGACTGGCAAGTATCGAAGACGGAGAACTTAACTAGGTTCGAGGGATATGAGCTTACTCGCTTCAATTTTCAGTTAACCCTAACCAAATCATCCCTTAAAAAGTCCAACACCTCAGAACAAGTAAAAAAACATTACCCTTATTTCCTTCTCCTATTGATATATCTAATCTTGTCGCTCATCTAATACATCTTCAAAACTCATCTCCTAAGCTCAACCAATCACAACTCCATGCCAAAGTCTAAAGATCTTATCCTAGTATAGCTCAGGTACTAACCCAAGCTCTGATACCACCAACTGTAACGCCCACCGACCACCTGGTGGCCCGCTACACCGCGACACTAGCTCGATCCACGAGACTGTCCTTTCTCGAGCTAGCGCTAAGCGTCAGAACTATACCAATTCTTCATCTACTAAAACTAAAAGAATTTCATTCCACTTAAACCAACAATACCTTATTCATCAGTCTTAGACAATTAAACAATAACCCTATCAATTACAAATCTCCAAGCGAAAACAAATACATACCCAATCGTACATCCCAAAACATTACTCCCTTTGATCGAAACAAACCAATGCTTCCTTTATTTCTCATTTCTCCATTTGTATCCGACATTCGAAGCTAATGGCTTGCTTTACCTTATCAGGAGAGATAGAATCTGCAGCGAAAATCAATAACGACATGGACATATACGATGGCAAGCAAAAGAATAGAATAACATATCACAAGTTAAATTAATCGAGTATGTTACGTATGAATCAGAGGACATAACCCATGTACTTTTGTAATCATATCGTGTGATCGTGATCCACCTTCCACTGTCCCATACCAGCAGGAGGCTTCACACTTTATGTTCTATGAAGTGTTCCAGATGTCGGGATTCTAGTGGTGGCTCCTACGGGTTCAAAAGGTGGCCCCCGCCGTCGCGTGGCACTTTGTCCCGTATAGCACTTAGCTCCCTTCACTCTGCTTTTTCGAATCAAAGCTGTATATCAAGAAAATGACACATCGCGGATGGATGCCAGACTTCGGGATTCTAGAGGTGGCTCCTACGGGTTCAAGCGGTGGCCCCCGCCGTCACGTGGCACTTTGTCCTGTATAGCACTTAGCTCCCTTAGCCGACGGAATAGAGCCAAGAAGAATAATCGTTTCAACGAGTTTCCTACTAGAATATGTACACTGATTTGTATTCGAGCGAGAGCGAGCGAAAACAAGAACGATAGACTACAAATTGGGACACGGTTGGACACTTTACCTTAGATGAGAATAAGAGTCTGATCAATGAAACTTTATGAGGTCACACACTTGGCTATGATTTAAAAGGTAACGAAAAATGGTAAGCAAGATCAAGTTGAAAGAATAAGAGAAACCCTCACAATAATAAACCGGCGTCGTTGCCTCGGCCTCGGAATCACGAAAGTATCCTGTGATTCAAAATACCATCATTTTCACAAAACAATACACTTTTAAGCTAATCACATACAACAGGTTATATCATACTATCCAAACATATAGGCAACTAAGTTCAAACTAGCCCCCTTACATGCGCAATATTTTTCAACAATTTTTTAACACATTCTTGGATTGGAATTTCTTTCTCAAATTTTTCAGGATATCAGATAGGATGCTGAAAAATTCTACATAATTTTTTCCAGATTTAATTTCCTTGTCAAATTGGGGATTCGATCAACGAAACGGGAGTGTCCCGGCAGATTTGTTTCAGAACAGACACCTTATATTCCAATATTTTTGTAAAATCCCCTGTTTACTGAAAAATTCCGAAATTTATATGAAGTCTCTATAACACATGTATCAAGATACTGTAAAAGTTTTAGAGTAAACCAAAATTTCCAGGTACACGAAATATCTTCAAAACAGTAACAATTTTCACTTCCGCCGAACTGACTGGCCATTTTGTTCAACGATTTTTAGAAAATTCCACAAAACTCTAACCCTTACCAAATTTTTCATAGATGTTTAAAACACAATCAAGTTATTCCAGAAAATTTATCATAATCAAACTCACAAGTTTAGGCACCTCATTACAGCTTTAAACGTAACTTTCAGAAACTGAAAGTTCCAAACACAGCTGAACATCATGCCATTGAAGTTTACTAAAATACATATATATGACATGATACTCTCAATTCCAGGTCATATATAGCTTGAACTACATTTAGTCTACAACATATTCATGCAAAAGCATTATTAACTACCATATACCTTAAGAGAAAGAAGAAAGGACGGTCCTTTCTCCTACTGGATTTTTTTCTTCTCCTTCAGCTTTTCATGTATTTGAGATGAGATAGGTGCTAATTTTCAGAGTTTCTTCAGGTGTGGTGATGAATGAAGTGTTGAAAGGCTGAATTGTAGTATATAAGGAGGTCTTGGTAAAAAAGGTAGGGAAAAAAGAAATGGAGATTAATCCTCCATAAGCCACGTTTTTTAGGCAAGATGAGATGTAATTATCTTAATTTGCCACCTCCTGATCTTCCTTTCTCTATTAGAGCATGAATGGTACGTGTATATATATATGTGTGTGTGTGTGTGTGTGCATGTGCATGTGTTTGTGCCTATATATATATATATATATATGTAGTTAGGCATGATCCCATTTAACTATTAGTAATCAATTGATGAAGATGAATATATATAGATATATATATACACCTTAAATGATATAATGCATCAACTACTAACCTATTTCACATATAGATTTAATAATAGTTATATAAGCAAGTAGAAAAATATTTTTAGTCGAACGCGAATCACTACAATCAAATAAGTTACGAAATCTAATTAGCGGTGATTGTAATGTTACTTCTACGAAATTAGGAGCCGAGAATATTGGGTGTTACAACTCCCCTCTCCTTAAGAGAATTTGGTCCCCAAATTCTGAGAGGTCCCAAAGAGATCCGGATATCTTTTTCTCATGTCATCTTCTCGCTCCCAAGTTGCTTCTTCAACCTGATTGTTTCTCCACAATACCTTGACTAAGGGTATTTTCTGAGATCGTAATTCTTGATATTTGAAGTCCAGTATGCGTATCAGCATCTCTTCATACGACAAATTTGGTTCTAGTTGTAATTCCTCATGAGATATCACATGTGACGGATCAGGATGGTACTTCTTAAGTTGTGATACATGGAACACATTATGAACATGGGAAATATTGTTAGGTAGTTTGACTTCATACGCTACTACCCCAACACGCTTCAAGATCTGGAATGGTCCTATATATCGAGGTTGAAGCTTACCCCCTTTTCCCATCCTCTTAACGCCTCTTCGCGGCGATACTTTAATAAAAAACTTGGTCTCCCACTTGAAATTCTAAGTCCTTGCGTCGTGTGTCGGCATAGCTCTTTTGACGACTCTGAGCTGCACTCATTCGCTGTTTGATGATTTGAACTTTGTCAATGGCTTCTTGTATCATTTCCACCCGCAAGGCCCTTCTCGTCCATCCTGTGATGCTGCTCTCCAACCATCTAAATCCTAATAGAGCGGGAATTGACATTTCCGCTCATAAAGTGCTTCATAGGGTGCCCTTTGGATGGTGGCCTGGTAACTGTTGTTTATAGGAAAGTTCTACTAATGGAAGGTGTGTATCCTAAGACCCTCCAAAGTCTAGACCCAAGTCCTTAACATATCTTCACTTATCCTTATCACCCTTTCTGACTGTCCATCGGTCTGCGGGTGAAAGGCGGTACTAAAGTTCAACTTTGTACCAGGGTCTTCTTGAAACCGTCTTCACAGGCTAGATGTAAACTTGAGATCTCTGTCGGAGACGATGCTAACCGGTATCCCATGAAGTCGGATAATTTCCTCATTCCCGTGTAGCATCTCCAAGTCGTGGTTCCTCGAGGAGCCAAGACTTGTCTTTCTTATTTGATCGAAGTTATTGCACCTAATTCGTTTTACGAATGGGTTCCTATTGGAATGACATGTTTCATCCCAAATAAAGATCGCGTCGGTACATGATGTGCGTTGAGTCCAAGTGATATTTCTATAATTGAATCTTACGATAGACCTGATAAGCGGGAAAAATTCACTGAAACATTTGTACTTCTAAAACACTCGTACGATACACTTTGATCGTTGGAATGGTTCTTTGACGATGCAATTGAACCTTCCTGGTTTCAATCTTCTTGAAAAGTCTTCTATTAAAGTGTTGACGAAGGCTTGAATTCTTGATCACTTCATACTTGCTTACATAGATTTTCTGACTTCTATCCATTTTTAGATTCTATGATTGACGCTCCTACACTTTGCTAGTGTCATTGACCGTCAATGCTTGTAGGGCTCTATGAAGATCCTTGTACGATGATCCTTTACATGCGTTATAATCTAAATAGAACAACACTCGGTATTTCTATCAATATGGTGCGCGCAGCTGTATGAATCTTGCTTCGTGAATGTCATTATAGATCCCTATATCATGCTTCCGCTGCGCCTCGGCGTTGTTTGTTGTTAAAAAAAAATATCGAACATAATGACTTTATAAACGGGCTCAAACTCTCGAGTTTGATGCATTGCTCTAGGTTTGAAGTTATAAGATTTAGTGATTCTATGAAAAAACTTTAGGCTTAAGAATCACTATCGACAGTCGGCTATGGTGGAATTTGAAGGTAATCAATCATAAGGAATAGTTAGGTCGAATTACTGAAAGATGTACAAAATATTGTTAGCTCATGAACAAGGGTGAACAATCTAACCAAGACTTTTGAGTGTCCACTTGAGCTAGTTAGAATATATGTGTCTCTAGTCAAAAAGTAAAATGTTCAAGGATTTCAAGATATAGAACGAGATGACAAGGTGGCTCAGAAAGAGAAGAAAGAGAGATGACCGAGGAATAAGTATGAGGTATTCAAAGAGGTTAAATATTAAATAAAATTTTGCTATCGAAACGAAAGAGATGGAATACAAGGAAGTGTTACAACAATCAAATCAAGTTTTAAATGTTTCATGAATATAAGTCAGCAATGACGAGGGGGTTCATCAACAAGAATCATCTGAAACAATGTATAGTTTGTAAGGAAAATGAAAGAAGAATCTCATTTGATAGTGGATTTCAAACATTAAATAGTCAAAAGCCAAATTGTAGGACTAAAGCTATCGAAGTTTTTTTTTTTTTTTTTTGTATTATGAATAAAATAATTTACAACAAGCATGGACTGCTAAAAAAAACGATATACAATGATTTGTGGTTTAGGAATATACATTGGAGCTCAAAGATTGTTATAACCTTCGTCAATAATAGTGGGATGCGATATGGGATAATAGACGAGGACGCAATAGACATTCTTACTATGATCACTGAAAGATGGTCATTGAAATTACAAGTCGAAGGATAATTTGAAATGTTAAAATGAGATCGAATATAAGAAGATTTACACAGAGAGGTAAAGTTTGAACTGTACAATTGCGTTTTGAATAAAAAAAAAAACTAAAATCGTTGAATACGGAAGGACTGGGATAGAAATATTAGAATAAAAGAGAATAACGTTAAGTACTAGGAGGAGTTGAAAACGTAGTGATGCAATTACCATGATATGCACAAACAATTGAAATATGTATCAAAGAAAGGAGATTCAAGCAGAGTTTATTCAATAGGAGTCGTAGATAGAAGCTAAATATTTCTCAGAAAAACAAGTAGAAAGATTGAATTTGACAATAAAATGATTTGATTAAAAGTAAAGATTGGTAATCAATAGGCATTTCAAAGTGGCAAAAAAAAAATACCGGCTTCAAAAGACGAAAATAGGATTCTCAACTTAGGGTCAGCGATCCTTATACACTCAAAGAAAGCACTGTACATAGAGTTTTGAAGGAAGTTCAAACTCAATGGAAGTGTCCTCAAATATATACAATGGCATTTGGTATCCAAAAATAGCAATTATAATCAAGTTTACGACTTGAGGGGTGACAAAGAGCAAAAGGAAATATTCAATGATTAGGAGTTTCAGGACTAAAGATAATACAAACGTGAGAACAGGATCATTAAGAATAAATGAATAAACAGAAGGTCTTGCCATAAAAATGGTAACAGGATTCAAACATTAAGCATGGCAAGGTTTTTGCGATAAATGATGATTACTTAGGACATCAAAATGCTTCAAATGTTGATGATAACAAGACGGAATTAAGTTTTATAAAGGATACCACAAGATTAGGGCTTGGAACACAGTTAAGGCAATTTCCATGAGTAAAAGTCTCAAGACTGGCAAGTATCGAAGACGGAGAACTTAACTAGGTTCGAGGGATATGAGCTTACTCGCTTCAATTTTCAGTTAACCCTAACCAAATCATCCCTTAAAAAGTCCAACACCTCAGAACAAGTAAAAAAACATTACCCTTATTTCCTTCTCCTATTGATATATCTAATCTTGTCGCTCATCTAATACATCTTCAAAACTCATCTCCTAAGCTCAACCAATCACAACTCCATGCCAAAGTCTAAAGATCTTATCCTAGTATAGCTCAGGTACTAACCCAAGCTCTGATACCACCAACTGTAACGCCCACCGACCACCTGGTGGCCCGCTACACCGCGACACTAGCTCGATCCACGAGACTGTCCTTTCTCGAGCTAGCGCTAAGCGTCAGAACTATACCAATTCTTCATCTACTAAAACTAAAAGAATTTCATTCCACTTAAACCAACAATACCTTATTCATCAGTCTTAGACAATTAAACAATAACCCTATCAATTACAAATCTCCAAGCGAAAACAAATACATACCCAATCGTACATCCCAAAACATTACTCCCTTTGATCGAAACAAACCAATGCTTCCTTTATTTCTCATTTCTCCATTTGTATCCGACATTCGAAGCTAATGGCTTGCTTTACCTTATCAGGAGAGATAGAATCTGCAGCGAAAATCAATAACGACATGGACATATACGATGGCAAGCAAAAGAATAGAATAACATATCACAAGTTAAATTAATCGAGTATGTTACGTATGAATCAGAGGACATAACCCATGTACTTTTGTAATCATATCGTGTGATCGTGATCCACCTTCCACTGTCCCATACCAGCAGGAGGCTTCACACTTTATGTTCTATGAAGTGTTCCAGATGTCGGGATTCTAGTGGTGGCTCCTACGGGTTCAAAAGGTGGCCCCCGCCGTCGCGTGGCACTTTGTCCCGTATAGCACTTAGCTCCCTTCACTCTGCTTTTTCGAATCAAAGCTGTATATCAAGAAAATGACACATCGCGGATGGATGCCAGACTTCGGGATTCTAGAGGTGGCTCCTACGGGTTCAAGCGGTGGCCCCCGCCGTCACGTGGCACTTTGTCCTGTATAGCACTTAGCTCCCTTAGCCGACGGAATAGAGCCAAGAAGAATAATCGTTTCAACGAGTTTCCTACTAGAATATGTACACTGATTTGTATTCGAGCGAGAGCGAGCGAAAACAAGAACGATAGACTACAAATTGGGACACGGTTGGACACTTTACCTTAGATGAGAATAAGAGTCTGATCAATGAAACTTTATGAGGTCACACACTTGGCTATGATTTAAAAGGTAACGAAAAATGGTAAGCAAGATCAAGTTGAAAGAATAAGAGAAACCCTCACAATAATAAACCGGCGTCGTTGCCTCGGCCTCGGAATCACGAAAGTATCCTGTGATTCAAAATACCATCATTTTCACAAAACAATACACTTTTAAGCTAATCACATACAACAGGTTATATCATACTATCCAAACATATAGGCAACTAAGTTCAAACTAGCCCCCTTACATGCGCAATATTTTTCAACAATTTTTTAACACATTCTTGGATTGGAATTTCTTTCTCAAATTTTTCAGGATATCAGATAGGATGCTGAAAAATTCTACATAATTTTTTCCAGATTTAATTTCCTTGTCAAATTGGGGATTCGATCAACGAAACGGGAGTGTCCCGGCAGATTTGTTTCAGAACAGACACCTTATATTCCAATATTTTTGTAAAATCCCCTGTTTACTGAAAAATTCCGAAATTTATATGAAGTCTCTATAACACATGTATCAAGATACTGTAAAAGTTTTAGAGTAAACCAAAATTTCCAGGTACACGAAATATCTTCAAAACAGTAACAATTTTCACTTCCGCCGAACTGACTGGCCATTTTGTTCAACGATTTTTAGAAAATTCCACAAAACTCTAACCCTTACCAAATTTTTCATAGATGTTTAAAACACAATCAAGTTATTCCAGAAAATTTATCATAATCAAACTCACAAGTTTAGGCACCTCATTACAGCTTTAAACGTAACTTTCAGAAACTGAAAGTTCCAAACACAGCTGAACATCATGCCATTGAAGTTTACTAAAATACATATATATGACATGATACTCTCAATTCCAGGTCATATATAGCTTGAACTACATTTAGTCTACAACATATTCATGCAAAAGCATTATTAACTACCATATACCTTAAGAGAAAGAAGAAAGGACGGTCCTTTCTCCTACTGGATTTTTTTCTTCTCCTTCAGCTTTTCATGTATTTGAGATGAGATAGGTGCTAATTTTCAGAGTTTCTTCAGGTGTGGTGATGAATGAAGTGTTGAAAGGCTGAATTGTAGTATATAAGGAGGTCTTGGTAAAAAAGGTAGGGAAAAAAGAAATGGAGATTAATCCTCCATAAGCCACGTTTTTTAGGCAAGATGAGATGTAATTATCTTAATTTGCCACCTCCTGATCTTCCTTTCTCTATTAGAGCATGAATGGTACGTGTATATATATATGTGTGTGTGTGTGTGTGTGCATGTGCATGTGTTTGTGCCTATATATATATATATATATATGTAGTTAGGCATGATCCCATTTAACTATTAGTAATCAATTGATGAAGATGAATATATATAGATATATATATATACACCTTAAATGATATAATGCATCAACTACTAACCTATTTCACATATAGATTTAATAATAGTTATATAAGCAAGTAGAAAAATATTTTTAGTCGAACGCGAATCACTACAATCAAATAAGTTACGAAATCTAATTAGCGGTGATTGTAATGTTACTTCTACGAAATTAGGAGCCGAGAATATTGGGTGTTACAACTCCCCTCTCCTTAAGAGAATTTGGTCCCCAAATTCTGAGAGGTCCCAAAGAGATCCGGATATCTTTTTCTCATGTCATCTTCTCGCTCCCAAGTTGCTTCTTCAACCTGATTGTTTCTCCACAATACCTTGACTAAGGGTATTTTCTGAGATCGTAATTCTTGATATTTGAAGTCCAGTATGCGTATCAGCATCTCTTCATACGACAAATTTGGTTCTAGTTGTAATTCCTCATGAGATATCACATGTGACGGATCAGGATGGTACTTCTTAAGTTGTGATACATGGAACACATTATGAACATGGGAAATATTGTTAGGTAGTTTGACTTCATACGCTACTACCCCAACACGCTTCAAGATCTGGAATGGTCCTATATATCGAGGTTGAAGCTTACCCCCTTTTCCCATCCTCTTAACGCCTCTTCGCGGCGATACTTTAATAAAAAACTTGGTCTCCCACTTGAAATTCTAAGTCCTTGCGTCGTGTGTCGGCATAGCTCTTTTGACGACTCTGAGCTGCACTCATTCGCTGTTTGATGATTTGAACTTTGTCAATGGCTTCTTGTATCATTTCCACCCGCAAGGCCCTTCTCGTCCATCCTGTGATGCTGCTCTCCAACCATCTAAATCCTAATAGAGCGGGAATTGACATTTCCGCTCATAAAGTGCTTCATAGGGTGCCCTTTGGATGGTGGCCTGGTAACTGTTGTTTATAGGAAAGTTCTACTAATGGAAGGTGTGTATCCTAAGACCCTCCAAAGTCTAGACCCAAGTCCTTAACATATCTTCACTTATCCTTATCACCCTTTCTGACTGTCCATCGGTCTGCGGGTGAAAGGCGGTACTAAAGTTCAACTTTGTACCAGGGTCTTCTTGAAACCGTCTTCACAGGCTAGATGTAAACTTGAGATCTCTGTCGGAGACGATGCTAACCGGTATCCCATGAAGTCGGATAATTTCCTCATTCCCGTGTAGCATCTCCAAGTCGTGGTTCCTCGAGGAGCCAAGACTTGTCTTTCTTATTTGATCGAAGTTATTGCACCTAATTCGTTTTACGAATGGGTTCCTATTGGAATGACATGTTTCATCCCAAATAAAGATCGCGTCGGTACATGATGTGCGTTGAGTCCAAGTGATATTTCTATAATTGAATCTTACGATAGACCTGATAAGCGGGAAAAATTCACTGAAACATTTGTACTTCTAAAACACTCGTACGATACACTTTGATCGTTGGAATGGTTCTTTGACGATGCAATTGAACCTTCCTGGTTTCAATCTTCTTGAAAAGTCTTCTATTAAAGTGTTGACGAAGGCTTGAATTCTTGATCACTTCATACTTGCTTACATAGATTTTCTGACTTCTATCCATTTTTAGATTCTATGATTGACGCTCCTACACTTTGCTAGTGTCATTGACCGTCAATGCTTGTAGGGCTCTATGAAGATCCTTGTACGATGATCCTTTACATGCGTTATAATCTAAATAGAACAACACTCGGTATTTCTATCAATATGGTGCGCGCAGCTGTATGAATCTTGCTTCGTGAATGTCATTATAGATCCCTATATCATGCTTCCGCTGCGCCTCGGCGTTGTTTGTTGTTAAAAAAAAATATCGAACATAATGACTTTATAAACGGGCTCAAACTCTCGAGTTTGATGCATTGCTCTAGGTTTGAAGTTATAAGATTTAGTGATTCTATGAAAAAACTTTAGGCTTAAGAATCACTATCGACAGTCGGCTATGGTGGAATTTGAAGGTAATCAATCATAAGGAATAGTTAGGTCGAATTACTGAAAGATGTACAAAATATTGTTAGCTCATGAACAAGGGTGAACAATCTAACCAAGACTTTTGAGTGTCCACTTGAGCTAGTTAGAATATATGTGTCTCTAGTCAAAAAGTAAAATGTTCAAGGATTTCAAGATATAGAACGAGATGACAAGGTGGCTCAGAAAGAGAAGAAAGAGAGATGACCGAGGAATAAGTATGAGGTATTCAAAGAGGTTAAATATTAAATAAAATTTTGCTATCGAAACGAAAGAGATGGAATACAAGGAAGTGTTACAACAATCAAATCAAGTTTTAAATGTTTCATGAATATAAGTCAGCAATGACGAGGGGGTTCATCAACAAGAATCATCTGAAACAATGTATAGTTTGTAAGGAAAATGAAAGAAGAATCTCATTTGATAGTGGATTTCAAACATTAAATAGTCAAAAGCCAAATTGTAGGACTAAAGCTATCGAAGTTTTTTTTTTTTTTTTTGTATTATGAATAAAATAATTTACAACAAGCATGGACTGCTAAAAAAAACGATATACAATGATTTGTGGTTTAGGAATATACATTGGAGCTCAAAGATTGTTATAACCTTCGTCAATAATAGTGGGATGCGATATGGGATAATAGACGAGGACGCAATAGACATTCTTACTATGATCACTGAAAGATGGTCATTGAAATTACAAGTCGAAGGATAATTTGAAATGTTAAAATGAGATCGAATATAAGAAGATTTACACAGAGAGGTAAAGTTTGAACTGTACAATTGCGTTTTGAATAAAAAAAAAAAACTAAAATCGTTGAATACGGAAGGACTGGGATAGAAATATTAGAATAAAAGAGAATAACGTTAAGTACTAGGAGGAGTTGAAAACGTAGTGATGCAATTACCATGATATGCACAAACAATTGAAATATGTATCAAAGAAAGGAGATTCAAGCAGAGTTTATTCAATAGGAGTCGTAGATAGAAGCTAAATATTTCTCAGAAAAACAAGTAGAAAGATTGAATTTGACAATAAAATGATTTGATTAAAAGTAAAGATTGGTAATCAATAGGCATTTCAAAGTGGCAAAAAAAAATACCGGCTTCAAAAGACGAAAATAGGATTCTCAACTTAGGGTCAGCGATCCTTATACACTCAAAGAAAGCACTGTACATAGAGTTTTGAAGGAAGTTCAAACTCAATGGAAGTGTCCTCAAATATATACAATGGCATTTGGTATCCAAAAATAGCAATTATAATCAAGTTTACGACTTGAGGGGTGACAAAGAGCAAAAGGAAATATTCAATGATTAGGAGTTTCAGGACTAAAGATAATACAAACGTGAGAACAGGATCATTAAGAATAAATGAATAAACAGAAGGTCTTGCCATAAAAATGGTAACAGGATTCAAACATTAAGCATGGCAAGGTTTTTGCGATAAATGATGATTACTTAGGACATCAAAATGCTTCAAATGTTGATGATAACAAGACGGAATTAAGTTTTATAAAGGATACCACAAGATTAGGGCTTGGAACACAGTTAAGGCAATTTCCATGAGTAAAAGTCTCAAGACTGGCAAGTATCGAAGACGGAGAACTTAACTAGGTTCGAGGGATATGAGCTTACTCGCTTCAATTTTCAGTTAACCCTAACCAAATCATCCCTTAAAAAGTCCAACACCTCAGAACAAGTAAAAAAACATTACCCTTATTTCCTTCTCCTATTGATATATCTAATCTTGTCGCTCATCTAATACATCTTCAAAACTCATCTCCTAAGCTCAACCAATCACAACTCCATGCCAAAGTCTAAAGATCTTATCCTAGTATAGCTCAGGTACTAACCCAAGCTCTGATACCACCAACTGTAACGCCCACCGACCACCTGGTGGCCCGCTACACCGCGACACTAGCTCGATCCACGAGACTGTCCTTTCTCGAGCTAGCGCTAAGCGTCAGAACTATACCAATTCTTCATCTACTAAAACTAAAAGAATTTCATTCCACTTAAACCAACAATACCTTATTCATCAGTCTTAGACAATTAAACAATAACCCTATCAATTACAAATCTCCAAGCGAAAACAAATACATACCCAATCGTACATCCCAAAACATTACTCCCTTTGATCGAAACAAACCAATGCTTCCTTTATTTCTCATTTCTCCATTTGTATCCGACATTCGAAGCTAATGGCTTGCTTTACCTTATCAGGAGAGATAGAATCTGCAGCGAAAATCAATAACGACATGGACATATACGATGGCAAGCAAAAGAATAGAATAACATATCACAAGTTAAATTAATCGAGTATGTTACGTATGAATCAGAGGACATAACCCATGTACTTTTGTAATCATATCGTGTGATCGTGATCCACCTTCCACTGTCCCATACCAGCAGGAGGCTTCACACTTTATGTTCTATGAAGTGTTCCAGATGTCGGGATTCTAGTGGTGGCTCCTACGGGTTCAAAAGGTGGCCCCCGCCGTCGCGTGGCACTTTGTCCCGTATAGCACTTAGCTCCCTTCACTCTGCTTTTTCGAATCAAAGCTGTATATCAAGAAAATGACACATCGCGGATGGATGCCAGACTTCGGGATTCTAGAGGTGGCTCCTACGGGTTCAAGCGGTGGCCCCCGCCGTCACGTGGCACTTTGTCCTGTATAGCACTTAGCTCCCTTAGCCGACGGAATAGAGCCAAGAAGAATAATCGTTTCAACGAGTTTCCTACTAGAATATGTACACTGATTTGTATTCGAGCGAGAGCGAGCGAAAACAAGAACGATAGACTACAAATTGGGACACGGTTGGACACTTTACCTTAGATGAGAATAAGAGTCTGATCAATGAAACTTTATGAGGTCACACACTTGGCTATGATTTAAAAGGGAACGAAAAATGGTAAGCAAGATCAAGTTGAAAGAATAAGAGAAACCCTCACAATAATAAACCGGCGTCGTTGCCTCGGCCTCGGAATCACGAAAGTATCCTGTGATTCAAAATACCATCATTTTCACAAAACAATACACTTTTAAGCTAATCACATACAACAGGTTATATCATACTATCCAAACATATAGGCAACTAAGTTCAAACTAGCCCCCTTACATGCGCAATATTTTTCAACAATTTTTTAACACATTCTTGGATTGGAATTTCTTTCTCAAATTTTTCAGGATATCAGATAGGATGCTGAAAAATTCTACATAATTTTTTCCAGATTTAATTTCCTTGTCAAATTGGGGATTCGATCAACGAAACGGGAGTGTCCCGGCAGATTTGTTTCAGAACAGACACCTTATATTCCAATATTTTTGTAAAATCCCCTGTTTACTGAAAAATTCCGAAATTTATATGAAGTCTCTATAACACATGTATCAAGATACTGTAAAAGTTTTAGAGTAAACCAAAATTTCCAGGTACACGAAATATCTTCAAAACAGTAACAATTTTCACTTCCGCCGAACTGACTGGCCATTTTGTTCAACGATTTTTAGAAAATTCCACAAAACTCTAACCCTTACCAAATTTTTCATAGATGTTTAAAACACAATCAAGTTATTCCAGAAAATTTATCATAATCAAACTCACAAGTTTAGGCACCTCATTACAGCTTTAAACGTAACTTTCAGAAACTGAAAGTTCCAAACACAGCTGAACATCATGCCATTGAAGTTTACTAAAATACATATATATGACATGATACTCTCAATTCCAGGTCATATATAGCTTGAACTACATTTAGTCTACAACATATTCATGCAAAAGCATTATTAACTACCATATACCTTAAGAGAAAGAAGAAAGGACGGTCCTTTCTCCTACTGGATTTTTTTCTTCTCCTTCAGCTTTTCATGTATTTGAGATGAGATAGGTGCTAATTTTCAGAGTTTCTTCAGGTGTGGTGATGAATGAAGTGTTGAAAGGCTGAATTGTAGTATATAAGGAGGTCTTGGTAAAAAAGGTAGGGAAAAAGAAATGGAGATTAATCCTCCATAAGCCACGTTTTTTAGGCAAGATGAGATGTAATTATCTTAATTTGCCACCTCCTGATCTTCCTTTCTCTATTAGAGCATGAATGGTACGTGTATATATATATGTGTGTGTGTGTGTGTGTGCATGTGCATGTGTTTGTGCCTATATATATATATATATATATGTAGTTAGGCATGATCCCATTTAACTATTAGTAATCAATTGATGAAGATGAATATATATAGATATATATATATACACCTTAAATGATATAATGCATCAACTACTAACCTATTTCACATATAGATTTAATAATAGTTATATAAGCAAGTAGAAAAATATTTTTAGTCGAACGCGAATCACTACAATCAAATAAGTTACGAAATCTAATTAGCGGTGATTGTAATGTTACTTCTACGAAATTAGGAGCCGAGAATATTGGGTGTTACAACTCCCCTCTCCTTAAGAGAATTTGGTCCCCAAATTCTGAGAGGTCCCAAAGAGATCCGGATATCTTTTTCTCATGTCATCTTCTCGCTCCCAAGTTGCTTCTTCAACCTGATTGTTTCTCCACAATACCTTGACTAAGGGTATTTTCTGAGATCGTAATTCTTGATATTTGAAGTCCAGTATGCGTATCAGCATCTCTTCATACGACAAATTTGGTTCTAGTTGTAATTCCTCATGAGATATCACATGTGACGGATCAGGATGGTACTTCTTAAGTTGTGATACATGGAACACATTATGAACATGGGAAATATTGTTAGGTAGTTTGACTTCATACGCTACTACCCCAACACGCTTCAAGATCTGGAATGGTCCTATATATCGAGGTTGAAGCTTACCCCCTTTTCCCATCCTCTTAACGCCTCTTCGCGGCGATACTTTAATAAAAAACTTGGTCTCCCACTTGAAATTCTAAGTCCTTGCGTCGTGTGTCGGCATAGCTCTTTTGACGACTCTGAGCTGCACTCATTCGCTGTTTGATGATTTGAACTTTGTCAATGGCTTCTTGTATCATTTCCACCCGCAAGGCCCTTCTCGTCCATCCTGTGATGCTGCTCTCCAACCATCTAAATCCTAATAGAGCGGGAATTGACATTTCCGCTCATAAAGTGCTTCATAGGGTGCCCTTTGGATGGTGGCCTGGTAACTGTTGTTTATAGGAAAGTTCTACTAATGGAAGGTGTGTATCCTAAGACCCTCCAAAGTCTAGACCCAAGTCCTTAACATATCTTCACTTATCCTTATCACCCTTTCTGACTGTCCATCGGTCTGCGGGTGAAAGGCGGTACTAAAGTTCAACTTTGTACCAGGGTCTTCTTGAAACCGTCTTCACAGGCTAGATGTAAACTTGAGATCTCTGTCGGAGACGATGCTAACCGGTATCCCATGAAGTCGGATAATTTCCTCATTCCCGTGTAGCATCTCCAAGTCGTGGTTCCTCGAGGAGCCAAGACTTGTCTTTCTTATTTGATCGAAGTTATTGCACCTAATTCGTTTTACGAATGGGTTCCTATTGGAATGACATGTTTCATCCCAAATAAAGATCGCGTCGGTACATGATGTGCGTTGAGTCCAAGTGATATTTCTATAATTGAATCTTACGATAGACCTGATAAGCGGGAAAAATTCACTGAAACATTTGTACTTCTAAAACACTCGTACGATACACTTTGATCGTTGGAATGGTTCTTTGACGATGCAATTGAACCTTCCTGGTTTCAATCTTCTTGAAAAGTCTTCTATTAAAGTGTTGACGAAGGCTTGAATTCTTGATCACTTCATACTTGCTTACATAGATTTTCTGACTTCTATCCATTTTTAGATTCTATGATTGACGCTCCTACACTTTGCTAGTGTCATTGACCGTCAATGCTTGTAGGGCTCTATGAAGATCCTTGTACGATGATCCTTTACATGCGTTATAATCTAAATAGAACAACACTCGGTATTTCTATCAATATGGTGCGCGCAGCTGTATGAATCTTGCTTCGTGAATGTCATTATAGATCCCTATATCATGCTTCCGCTGCGCCTCGGCGTTGTTTGTTGTTAAAAAAAAATATCGAACATAATGACTTTATAAACGGGCTCAAACTCTCGAGTTTGATGCATTGCTCTAGGTTTGAAGTTATAAGATTTAGTGATTCTATGAAAAAACTTTAGGCTTAAGAATCACTATCGACAGTCGGCTATGGTGGAATTTGAAGGTAATCAATCATAAGGAATAGTTAGGTCGAATTACTGAAAGATGTACAAAATATTGTTAGCTCATGAACAAGGGTGAACAATCTAACCAAGACTTTTGAGTGTCCACTTGAGCTAGTTAGAATATATGTGTCTCTAGTCAAAAAGTAAAATGTTCAAGGATTTCAAGATATAGAACGAGATGACAAGGTGGCTCAGAAAGAGAAGAAAGAGAGATGACCGAGGAATAAGTATGAGGTATTCAAAGAGGTTAAATATTAAATAAAATTTTGCTATCGAAACGAAAGAGATGGAATACAAGGAAGTGTTACAACAATCAAATCAAGTTTTAAATGTTTCATGAATATAAGTCAGCAATGACGAGGGGGTTCATCAACAAGAATCATCTGAAACAATGTATAGTTTGTAAGGAAAATGAAAGAAGAATCTCATTTGATAGTGGATTTCAAACATTAAATAGTCAAAAGCCAAATTCCAGTAGGACTAAAGCTATCGAAGTTTTTTTTTTTTTTTTTGTATTATGAATAAAATATATTTACAACAAGCATGGACTGCTAAAAAAAACGATATACAATGATTTGTGGTTTAGGAATATACATTGGAGCTCAAAGATTGTTATAACCTTCGTCAATAATAGTGGGATGCGATATGGGATAATAGACGAGGACGCAATAGACATTCTTACTATGATCACTGAAAGATGGTCATTGAAATTACAAGTCGAAGGATAATTTGAAATGTTAAAATGAGATCGAATATAAGAAGATTTACACAGAGAGGTAAAGTTTGAACTGTACAATTGCGTTTTGAATAAAAAAAAAAAACTAAAATCGTTGAATACGGAAGGACTGGGATAGAAATATTAGAATAAAAGAGAATAACGTTAAGTACTAGGAGGAGTTGAAAACGTAGTGATGCAATTACCATGATATGCACAAACAATTGAAATATGTATCAAAGAAAAGGAGATTCAAGCAGAGTTTATTCAATAGGAGTCGTAGATAGAAGCTAAATATTTCTCAGAAAAACAAGTAGAAAGATTGAATTTGACAATAAAATGATTTGATTAAAAGTAAAGATTGGTAATCAATAGGCATTTCAAAGTGGCAAAAAAAAAATACCGGCTTCAAAAGACGAAAATAGGATTCTCAACTTAGGGTCAGCGATCCTTATACACTCAAAGAAAGCACTGTACATAGAGTTTTGAAGGAAGTTCAAACTCAATGGAAGTGTCCTCAAATATATACAATGGCATTTGGTATCCAAAAATAGCAATTATAATCAAGTTTACGACTTGAGGGGTGACAAAGAGCAAAAGGAAATATTCAATGATTAGGAGTTTCAGGACTAAAGATAATACAAACGTGAGAACAGGATCATTAAGAATAAATGAATAAACAGAAGGTCTTGCCATAAAAATGGTAACAGGATTCAAACATTAAGCATGGCAAGGTTTTTGCGATAGATGATGATTACTTAGGACATCAAAATGCTTCAAATGTTGATGATAACAAGACGGAATTAAGTTTTGTAAAGGATACCACAAGATTAGGGCTTGGAACACAGTTAAGGCAATTTCCATGAGTAAAAGTCTCAAGACTGGCAAGTATTGAAGATGGAGAACTTAACTAGGTTCGAGGGATATGAGCTTACTCGCTTCAATTTTCAGTTAACCCTAACCAAATCATCCCTTAAAAGGTCCAACACCTCAGAACAAGTAAAAAAACATTACCCTTATTTCCTTCTCCTATTGATATATCTAATCTTGTCGCCCATCTAATACATCTTCAAAACTCATCTCCTAAGCTCAACCAATCACAACTCCATGCCAAATTCTAAAGATCTTATCCTAGTATAGCTCAGGTACTAACCCAAGCTCTGATACCACCAACTGTAACGCCCACCGACCACCTGGTGGCCCGCTACACCGCGACACTAGCTCGATCCACGAGACTGTCCTTTCTCGAGCTAGCGCTAAGCGTCAGAACTATACCAATTCTTCATCTACTAAAACTAAAAGAATTTCATTCCACTTAAACCAACAATACCTTATTCATCAGTCTTACACAATTAAACAATAACCCTATCAATTACAAATCTCCAAGCCAAAACATATACATACCCAATCGTACATCCCAAAACATTACTCCCTTTGATAGAAACAAACCAATGCTTCCTTTATTTCTCATTTCTCCATTTGTATCCGACATTCTAAGCTTATCTGAAAAGGAAGAAAGAAGGAGGGGTGAGTCCGAATGACCCAGTGAGGTAGGCTAATGGCTTGCTTTACCTTATCAGGAGAGATAGAATCTGCAGCAAAAATCAATAACGACATGGACATATACGATGGCAAGCAAAAGAATAGAATAACATATCACAAGTTAAATTAATCGAGTATGTTACGTATGAATCAGAGGACATAACCCATGTACTTTTGTAATCATATCATGTGATCGTGATCCACCTTCCACTGTCCCATACCAGCAGGAGGCTTCACACCTTTATGTTCTATGAAGTGTTCCAGATGTCGGGATTCTAGTGGTGGCTCCTACGGGTTCAAGAGGTGGCCCCCGCCGTCGCGTGGCACTTTGTCCCGTATAGCACTTAGCTTCCTTCACTCTGCTTTTTCGAATCAAAGCTGTATATCAAGAAAATGACACATCGCGGATGGATGCCAGACTTCGGGATTCTAGAGGTGGCTCCTACGGGTTCAAGCGGTGGCCCCCGCCGTCACGTGGCACTTTGTCCCGTATAGCACTTAGCTCCCTTAGCCGACGGAATAGAGCCAAGAAGAATAATCGTTTCAACGAGTTTCCTACTAGAATATGTACACTGATTTGTATTCGCGCGAGAGCGAGCGGAAACACAAATTGGGACACGGTTGGACACTTACCTTAGATGAGAATAAAAGTCTGATCAATGAAACTTTATGAGGTCACACTTGGCTATGATTTATTAGATAAAGGGAACGAAAAATGGTAAGCAAGATCAAGTTGAAAGAATAAGAGAAACCCTCACAATAATAAACCGGCGTCGTTGCCTCGGCCTCGGAATCACGAAAGTATCCTGTGATTCAAAATACCATCATTTTCACAAAACAATACACTTTTAAGCTAATCACATACAACAGGTTATATCATACTATCCAAACATATAGGCAACTAAGTTCAAACTAGCCCCCTTACATGCGCAATATTTTTCAACAATTTTTTAACACATTCTTGGATTGGAATTTCTTTCTCAAATTTTTCAGGATATCAGATAGGATGATGAAAAATTCTACATAATTTTTCCAGATTTAATTTCCTTGTCAAATTGGGGATTCGATCAACGAAACGGGAGTGTCCCGGCAGATTTGTTTCAGAACAGACACCTTATATTCCAATATTTTTGTAAACTCCCCTGTTTACTGAAAAATTCCGAAATTTATATGAAGTCTCTATAACACATGTATCAAGATACTGTAAAATGTTTAGAGTAAACCAAAATTTCCAGGTACACGAAATATCTTCAAAACAGTAACAATTTTCACTTCCGCCGAACAGACTGGCGATTTTGTTCAACGATTTTTAGAAAATTCCAAAAAACTCTAACCCTTACCAAATTTTTCATAGATGTTTAAAACACAATCAAGTTATTCCATAAAATTTATCATAATCAAACTCACAAGTTTAGGCACCTCATTACAGCTTTAAACGTAACTTTCAGAAACTGAAATTTTCTGAAAACTGGATGTCAAGCAATTTAACTTAACTAAATACATATACATGATAGAATACTTTCAAATTCAGACCTTGAAGGTGTTATCCATCTTGAATACAAGCATCTACTCAACTTTAAACATATAATCAAAATATATAAGTTAGTCATTTTATACCTCAAAGAGTGATAAAATAAGATGAAGCTTCCTAGTCTTGCTTTATGTTCTCTCTTCCAATTGAATTTCTTTCTTCCTACAAGTGTTTGTACCTTAAGAGGAGTAAGAAGGCTTAATTGGGGAGGGTGTTTCAGCTGTGAGTGTGTGAAATTTCGAAGAAGAAAAAGGGGATGACTAACAATATAATAAAGAAAGGAAGGATCATTTGGCTGCCACGTTTTTTGAGAGGGTCAAGGTGTTTTCCTCTAATGATGACACCTAATCCAATGTTTAGCATCTACAAAAAACATATATATACATGTATGTATATATATATATATATATACTCACGTTTCAGCCCCCTATAAGAATATATAATGTTGCCACTAATACTTACATTATCTACACAACTTTTAGAATAATTACCCTACCCACAACTAATATACTATAATAGGTAAATATTGATTGTCTATTTTTCTTGGAATATGATATTAGCTATATCATAACTAGACGAATATTTTTGGTCGAACGCGAATCACTAAAATCAAATAATTTATGAAATCTAATTAGCGGTGATTATAATGTTTACCTTCGCTTCTACGAAATTAGGAACCGAGAATATTGGATGTTACAACCGTGGTCCCACATCGTAGCCCAATCGAGTACGAAATGATTATGTCAATACGAACATCTAGATTATGAATACCGTATGAGTATAAGCCCTTCACTGACGTATCCTGATCGAGTAAGAGTCATGGAATATGTTAAACTCACAGGACTCGGTGCTATGCTTAAGAATCATAGTAATATGAGATTACTAAACACGAGTTTGTTCATCAACTCTGGCCAGAGACTTTCAATCTCATTTACCTATGATCCCATAGGATACTTCTCGTTTACTTTCGAGATAGTGATTCCTTCTTGGCAATCACCTCACATGTTACTTGCCCATTGGAACACATTTCGAGGTCAACCCCACGTTTCAACCGGTGAATTGGGCCTAACTACTCTAGTGACAAAATCCAACGTCACAAGCACACTGTGACTGTAACTCCTCAGGTCTAAGGTTCACGCATACCTTCATAATCAGTAATCCAATCATTGACAGGCACTGAGTAAAAACACATGTGATAGGATTACTACGAGCCGTGTTCGAATACACTAATTCCATCAATGTATCTATGACACAAACTCCTACTATCCCATAGTTTCCAACTGGCACTCCTTTGTCAGAGCATGAGTCATACAAGTCCATATGAATCTCAATGCCCAATTGAGATTCTCCGATTTTCGAACCATTTAAGTGATCAAGTATCAACCCTTCCTGTGCCCATCTCCTTAATTATTATAAGGAGTGCGAAGGTTTGCCTTGACACACATGGACTAGTTATTCATTAAGAATTTATAGATGCCATCAAGAATTATACGAACAACATATTGTTGCCTTTATATTAATTAGAGGTTTTCACAATATAAACTCGTGCCTTATATTCTAACTCCTCGTTGGCATCGAGGGTACATTCCGAACAATCTCCCACTTGCACTCAATGCCAATCGCTATGGTATTAAATACCCATCTTCTAAAAGATGTCGCTCTAGCACCGCCTGTGATAATGGCCCAGTGAGTGGGTCAGCCGTTTAATCGGCTGAGCTTATTTTCTACAAGGCTACATCGCCCTTTCCAACGATCTCCCAAGAGATGTTGTTTCTCTCATCATTTGTCTGGATTTATGAGACCTCGGTTCTTTTCCTACGCATCAGCTTCATTTCATCACAGTAAAGTGACAATGCAAGCTCTGCGTTAGGGACCAATAGAAGTTCTACCATGAACTTCAAATCCAAATAGTTTCCTTCGACAGCCTCCAAGCCTTCAAGGTAATTTCATTTTCATTCTCAGCAGTGGAGTATTTTACTTGGAACCTTACCAAGTTACTACTCCACAATTTATGGTGAATACTAACCCAAAGTGGAATTTAATCTTCTTTGTCAGACTCAATGTCCGAGTAAGTATAAAACTTCCACTATCAGTTCTCCATGGCATAGACGAAGAATATATCCTAAGTTCTTCTCAAGTACTTCATGATATATTTATGTCAACCCATTGCTCTTCCTCTCTAGGCAAAAGCCCTTTCTCAGATCTTCTTTCTAAATTGCTTTAGGATTTATTCTAAGCAAAGGGCTTAGGAGGGGCCCATTATCCTATTCAATTTATTTTCATAGATGCAATTTATAAGTATAAAGATGTCTTCTCCCAAGTCTTTCATGGAGAATATGCTCGATGTTTATGTCTTGACATAGTCAATGAGCCCACATCATTTCTCATAAGTAGAGCATTTTCTACATATAGCACCAGAAATGATATCTTGCTCCTATTGACCTTATTGCACACAGATTGTCTCTCTTCGTTTTGATGATATCATAATTCCTAATTATTTCATCAAGGTGAAGATACTTACTATGAGAGGTCCGCTTAAATCCACGAGTGGATTTATACAGCATGTGGACCTTATGAGAATCGACTTAAAATGTGAAACCCTTGGGTTGTTCGAAATGGGTGTCCTTCTAGAGAAATCTATTTATGAACGAGTCTTCACATCAAGGTGTTAGATTTTCATAATATTGGTGTGTTGTTATTGAAAGTAAGATTCTAATGGATTTGTTTGTAGTTGTGGCAAAGGGGCTTCCTCATAGTCAATACCTTTCTTTTGACTACACCCTTTCGCTATCAGCCTGGCCTTGCCATTCGAATCAATCTTTCTCTTGTAGATGTATTCGCCTCTGATGAGTACAAAACTCTTGGATGATCTACTAGAGTCTAGGATTGATTCAAAGATATCTAATCTATCTTCACTTTCATAACCTTGACACCTTCTCGTAGAGTCCATTTCCACCATCAATTTGTCATGGTAAAGGGATTGTGTCCTTGGTTCTCCTCTACTACATCACTCATCCCATTCTTTCTTTGTAGCAGACAACCACTTCTCTCAGGCGGCTGAGATACTCTACCATATCAATCGTTGGTGGTTGTGTTTTAACGGGCTTAGTTCGGTTCCTTGAACAGTAGTGTCCTAAGATGTTTTGTTTAATTTTCTTAGAATAACCTTTCCACCTTCTCCAATTTCTCGAACGATCTTATCTTCGAGCAAATAGATCTCTAAGGCCATAATGATCCCCTGATCATCATGTAGGTAAAAGGAGTCCTCCCACTAAATCTTTGGGATAACTAACAAAACGTCTTTTAAGGACCGAGCCACCAGATTCTTTACCTTTATCTTTTCTACGTAGGTTGGGAATTCCTATACCTTCACGTGTTTAAGATCAGGCTTCCACTAGCGCCACATCTGATATGGTGCCTTAGGAATGAATTTGGAGGGACATCTATTCAAGATGAACCTATGAGTAGCGCAAGACTCACTATGAATTGGGTAATTCTGAAGTAGCTTAGGATGGAATGAGTCATCTCCAACAATGTCTCATTCTTGCATACTACTACCTTATTCATTTGTAGAGTCGCTGGAAGTGTCAACTGTGAAACTATGTTACGTTCTTTTAGGAACGGGTCAAATTACAAAATAATATACTTGACATTACAATCTAATTGTAGTGTCTTGATATGATACCATATATTCAACCATAGACATCAGTACGCACAAACTTTAGAACTTGATTAGCCCTTTCACTTGTTCCCTGTGAAGGGAGATTTGGTCATCTTCCCTATGAGATAAGATTCTTAAGTTTTGATAGGGATCCAATCCCAATGGGCTTGTACCCCCACGTTTCTCCTAACTAGTGAATCTTATACTAGTAAGGCATGACCTCATCATAGGTGCCAAACAATTCTTCTAGTTTGTTTCTAGCATACTACGTTCTCTAATTTATGTGTTCACACTTTATTAATCCCGAACTTTCAAATCGTGTTAACAATTTCAGTAAAGATGTATTGTTCCTACACTTATTTCCAAAATAAATGCCATGAAAGTTATTACCAAACTTAAAGAAGTATCATTTCTTGACCAAGTCATAAAAATATAACTTTCTTAGTACCATTTGGTGAAACTAATCAATCATCCATATTCAGAATTATAAAAGAACAGAGGTGGATTATATTTGGATACACCCGACACCATGTCTGGTTCCAATATTGATCACCTCTAGTTTTTCTAGCTTTTGTACTTCTTTCTAATTCTTCAATCATGAGCACTAGCTCTAGAATGTAGAATATAAAAAGTTGAGAAAACCAGTCATAGAACAGTTGCTTCAAAAACACATGGTTCTATGTCCAGTGCACCTCATATTTAAACCCTAATCATCGTCACATTCTTAGACTTGAGTAATGCTTGCTTCAAGCATACAAATCAATGACTTTGAACTAAGGACCGTCCTCAAGTTTCTAAGTCTGTTGATTTGGTTAGGCCAGTACAGAAAAAATTCTCAAGCATAATATTAAACGGGTTAATTTCTAAGAGAGATATAAAATCAACGCAGAAAATAAACAAGATTCAATTAGGATGTTTATATTGTACACAAGTAAAACTAGGACTTTAATTTTACTTGGCTCCCACTACATTTTTAGAAACATCACATCCCACTGCAATTTTCAGAAATCTCATTGGATAGATTTCGTAGTGAGTATTGAGTTCTTAAAATAATTCAGTGGGTTGCAACCTAACCGATTTCTGGCCCACTAATTATTCAAAGTG
Source organism: Buddleja alternifolia (assembly GCA_019426215.1). Classification (NCBI taxonomy): domain Eukaryota; kingdom Viridiplantae; phylum Streptophyta; class Magnoliopsida; order Lamiales; family Scrophulariaceae; genus Buddleja; species Buddleja alternifolia. The sequence continues at coordinate 11,693 of WHWC01000084.1, read as the reverse complement.
ATGTCGTACACCAATTTATCCAATAAATGATTCAATATCTTTCCCCATAATTCACAAAGCCGCAACCTAACCTATTTCTAAGCCTGTGAATTACCCGAGTTCATCCCACTAACTCCATGAATCTTACATTTGAATTTCACCTTGCAACCTAACCGGTTTCTGGGGTGAAATATGCTTCGACTAAGGCATCCAATGCACTTAATAAAATTTCAAATTATTTCCAAATGCATAACCCCCATAACTGGGAAGCATTACACATTGGTTATAATTTTAATTTCATTAAGCTTAGTGGAGGGAGAGGATGTCTCATATCCTTTACTAACTCAGTATTATTTAATTTGGGATAATTTAAATATTTTAATCAAGGTCTCACAAAGCATATGAACTCCTAACATGCTAACATGCATATAAAGCGTAGAAAAACCTAGAAATTTTGCTATTACACATTTTCACGGACTATTTAGATCGGCTCAAGCCAATGGGCTAATCAACATATATTTTAAGCATGCATTATAAAACATAAAATTTAAGTCCATGAAATGTGCATCTCATCACATATAACAAACATTTAAACATAAAAGCACATATGCGATAAGAGCATAAAATAAATTTAATTTATTTTGTTAATCAACAATTTGATTATTACAAAATCTATCTGGACAAATAATTGGGCTTTTGGACAATAATTGGGCTATGTTGACCCAGTCAACTTAGTCCAATTAATTTAATCAATTAACATTTAATCCAATTAAATATTTATTGATTAAATCAATACTCTTATTAATCAATTAAATAATTAATTAACTAATATTGTAGTTTAAATATTTATTTAACCTAGCCAATTAAATATTCAAACTAATTAATAAAATTTACCATTGTTTAATCCAATTAAACAACCAATTAAATTAATTTGTCCAATTAATTAATTCATCCTACCCAAGGACAAATTACCAGAACACTCTCCAAATATAAGACTTGATTTCTCCGTCTATTCCTTTATAGCGCGACTCTATAGGTTCGTCTTAATTGGCAATGAGAGGATACCAAAAGAAGTGGGTGGCACCTAGCCAGGACCGTGGCCCCACATCGTAGCCCAATCGAGTACAAAATGACTATGTCATTACGAACCTCTAAATTATGAATACCGTATGAGTGAGAGTCATGGAATATGTCAAACTCATAGGACTCAATGCTATGCTTGAGAATCATAGTAATTTGAGATTACTAAACACGAGTTAGTTCATCAGCTCTGGCCGGAGACTTTCAATCTCATTTACCTATGATTGCATAGGATACTTCTCGTTTACTTTCGAGACAGTGAATTCATTCTTGGCAATCACCTCACATGCTACTTGCCCATTGGAACGCATTTCGAGGTCGACCCTACCTTTGAACCGGTGAATTGGGCCTAACTACTCTAGTGACAAAATCCAACATCACAAGCACACTGTGACCATAACTCCTCAGGTCTAAGGCTCACGCATACCTTCATAATCAGTAATCCAATCATTGACAAGCACTGAGTAAAAACACATGTGATCGAATTACTATGAACCGTGTTTGAATACACTAATCCCATCAATGTATCTATGAAACAAATTCCTACTATCCCATAGTGTTCGACTGGTACTCCTTTGTCAGAGCATGTGTCATACAAGTCCATATGAATCTCAATGCCCAATTGAGATTCTCTGACTTGCGAACCATTTAAGTGATAAGTATCAAACCCTTCCAGTGCCCATCTCCTTAACCACTATAAAGGGTGCGAAGATTTGCCTTAACACACATGGACAAGTTGTTCATTAAGACTTTATAGATGTCATCAAGAATCATACGAACAACATATTGTTGCCTTTATATTAATTAGAGGTTTGCACAATATAAACTCATTCCTTATATTCTAACTCCTCATTGACATCGAGGGCACATTCCCAACAGTGAGAGCTTAAGTTTGATGTTAGCTTTCTTTTACCAGAAACATCCTCATTTCCCACTTCAGTGTCTCTACTATTATCCTCCATCTCCATATTACTATCTCGTAGATCGATGAATGGTAGAGAATTATGTTCTTCTGGTTCCATCTGCAAAACAAAAGGATAAAATTACTAAGAGAAATAAATTGAATCACTTTTCAACACGAAAGAAAAAGAAGAATCTGAAAAAGCCAGCAACATAATAAATAAATGTATTTTATTTAAATATGAATTATCAATGTGTAGTGCCAGATTTGGACTTCAAAAATCAGAGGCAAAAACGTCCTGTCAAGGTGGTCCATTCCATAACTAAATATGTTTATTTCCCTTTAATTGTTAAGTATTTTATTTGCTTTGAGAGTCAGTTAATAGAATTGGTCAAAGTGTAAATCTTTTTGTTTTTATAATCAAACATTCATTAATAAAATTGCGCAAAAGAAGGACAAATTTTTGGAATTGGAACTCTTTCATTACAAAACACCTCACCAGGTAAAGATCTAAGATAAATATAAACATTCCAATTTCGAATTTTGCCCCATTGAGCAATATTATGGGCAACTCTATTCGACTTCCTGTCAACCGAGCTAATATGTCAATCAGAAAAGCAGCTAAAAAATCCTCTAATTTCCTCGACGATGGAGTGATACCTCCATTCAAAATTTGTAGAACTGCTGGAGATGAGGGAGACAGTCGAGTGACAATCAGAAACGAAGGAAACTTTAGAGATATGAGCCCAATCCAACCAGTGACAAGTTTCCTTGATAGCAATCAACTTAGCATCACAAGCATCCAATGCAAATCCCATTTTGGTAGCTCCAAAAATAAAGTCAGAGGACCTTTTAACAACCAATCCAACACACATGACCCCATCATTAAATGCCGCATCAGTAAAAACCACTAAATCAGAGCAGTCCGTGGGGATCCACTGGGAGTCCAGAGGACAACAAGTCCCAGCAATCTTCTTAGATTTCTGGAAAGTGAAGTGCTCATGAGCCCTGGATTCCGCCAATCTAACAATATCATCAATCGGATCCAAATGCGCACCATGTAAAACCGAATTTCTAGTTCTCTAGATTTGATCCATAAGGGATATCACAAAATTCAGAAACTCCAAAGAAAAGGACGGATTTTTATGATCCAAAATAAAATAAATCCACCTTACAATATCCAAATCCCCAAAACCATAAGTACGAAGAGCCCATTTAGAACTCCACCACGCCTTTCTCGCGAATGAGCAACCAATGAAAATATGTTTTATCAATTCCTCAACATTATTGCACAACAGACACATGGGATTAAAATCCGGCATGAATCTCTGAAGTTTCACACCCGTAGGAATAATACCACACGACGGATGCCAAAGAAAAATTTTTGATCGCTCATGAATTTTAGCCTTCCACAGACGTTTCCAGAATTGAGGATCCCCAATGTGATTATTCTCAAATCTAGATTTTTGATCCTCCCTGTAAGCACTCCCAACCAAAAAAGAAACAGATTTGGAGGGGGTTCATAGCATCCTCCGGGGTTCAGGCGCAGCTGGAACACGAATTTTAAGAATTTCCCTAACCGTGCTTGGAGGGAAAAAGGAGTAGAGTTTGTCCTCATTCCAAACACTAGAAACATCATTTATAAAGAACCTAACAGAGAATGAGCGAGCATAATCCTCGGTCGAGATATCAATAGGAGCAGAAGTGAAATCTTTCAAAGATGGAATCCACGAGTCTTCCCAAGTCCGAACATGATTCTCCACCGACATGCTAAAACATAGTCCTTTAGAAACCAACTCTTTACATCCAACAATGCTCTTCTAGATTTTAGAAGAAGAGCGAGGCGTTTCGTTCTGGTCTAAAAATTGTGAACCCCTGAGATATTTAGATTTAAGCAGCCCCGCCCACAAAAGATTCGAGTGGTCACAGATTTTCCAAGCCAGTTTTAAGACCAAGGCTCTACTTGTATCACTAGCACGACGCAGCCCCAAACCTCCACACTCCTTCGGGCTGCAAATTAAATCCCAATTTTTAAGGTGGATTTTCCTCTGCCCCTGATTTTCCCCGAACCTCCTGAAAATTCTATCCAATTTATCACAAACATTCGAGGGGATCAAATGAAGAGATATAAAATAATTGGAATTGGTTTGAGCCACACTTTTCACCAAAATATTTCTCCCAACTTGAGCAAGACACTTAGAATTCCAACCGCTCGATTTTCGCCCAACCCAACACTTTTCACCAAAATATTTCTCCCAACTTCAGTAAGAGACTTAGATTTACAACCGCTCAGTTTTCACGTCAATCCCTATCAATAAGATCGTCAAAATCAGCCACACGAGATGCCGGTTTACAAAAGGGGAGACCTAGATGGTTTTTTTTTTTTTTGTGATTGCATTCTCTATACCCAAGCATATCATAGAACACCCGACGACAGGATTGCGGCATATTCTAACTAAAGTGTATAACAGATTTCTCCTTACTCACTATCTGCCCAGACCAAGATTCGTACTCCTCAATGATGTTTTGAATACACTCCACATTAGAGATGGTAGCCTCTCTGAAAATAAGGAGATTGTCGGCATACATGAGATGAGAGATAGCTGGGCTATTTTTACTAATTTTGATACCTTGCAATTGGTGCGACATTTTAGCCCTAAAAATCATGCACGACAAAAGGTCAAAATACACAAGGACAAGGTAAGGTGATAAAGGATCACCTTGCCTAATTCCCCGAGACGGACGAAAAAAGCCAAACGGAAAACCATTCACAAGGTTTGAAAAAACTAGTCGTGGAAATGCATGTGAAGATCCATTGGACAAATTTATTATCAAAACCAAACATCTTGAGGATATCAATCAAAAGAGACCATTCGACTCGGTCATAGGCTGTCGCCATGTCGATCTTAATAGCCATAAGACCACCTTTACCACTTTTAGATTAATAGTATGTAAAACTTCGTGAGAGATGATGGAAATATCTGAAATATTCCGCCCCGAGACAAAAGCCATTAGGGTTGGTGAGATGAGTTTATCTAGAAGGGGTTTAATTTTTTGCGCTAGGATTTTAGAAATGATTTTATAGGTGAGGTTACACAGACTAATGGGACGATATTGTTCCACACGATTGGCCTTCTCATTTTTTGGGATGAGTGCGATAAAAGTCTGATTCAAAGTTTTAAGCATATTGCCTGTTTCAAAAAAGTATGTCACGACTTTGGTCACATCATCACCGACAATGCTCCAGTATGATTTGAAAAATGAGGAAGACATTTCGTTGGGGCTCAGGGTTTTATTAGATGACATGGCAAAAATCACTTGCTTGATCTCAAATGAGGAAGGTATCAATAGTATGATTTCATTATCCTCATTAGTAACCAGATTAGGTATGAGACTGTCCAAATCATGGGGATAAGAGGGATGAAATGTAGAAAAAAGATCTTTAAAATAATTATCAAATAAGACACCTTTATCATGCCAAGAGGAAACAACATAGTTATTAGAATCATGAATAGAAAGGATAGTATTATAGATTTGGTGGATAATGGTAGAGAGGTGGAAGAAGAAAGTATTCGCATTTCCTTCCTCAATCCATTTTTGTTTAGCCCGCTGCCCCTACATCTACTCTTCTGGCTTGAGTAGCTTGTTAAGATCCTTAACAAGAGACATCTCCAACCTGCAGTTTTCAGTGCTTTTATCACGACCTTGGACTGATTTGATGAGATTTTGAATAAGGGAAATGTTTCTTTGGCAATGGCCAAAATTGACCCGATTTCAATGACGAAGAGTAGAACAGGTGATTTTAATCTTAGAATGGAGAACAAAAGGAGGGGACCCATGGAAATAACCCGACCAGGCCCCAAAAACCATGTCTTTGCAGGATGGATCCCTAATCCACATATTTTTAAATCTAAACGGTTTCGGTCCATAGTTAAAACTGGAATCTGTGACAAAAAAGAGGGGAGAGTGATCCGAATTTATAGCCGGAAGATGAGAGACAAAAGCTTTGGGGAAGATTTCAATCCAATCAAAATTAGCAACACATCTGTCCAGTCTCAGTTGAATATTAGCCAGCCTATCTCTTTGATTGCTCCAAGTGAAAGGGTGGCCTTCAAAACCAAGATCAATAAGACCACCCTCCTCTAGGATTACCTTAAAACCACCAGCGGAGGATTCTACAAACTCCTTACCACCTTTTTTTTTCCAATTGAGAGATAACCGTAATAAAATCTCCCGCAGAAACTCACGGGCCAGAAAAGGAATTTCCAATAGCAAGGAGAAAATCCTAGAATTTATGTTTCGCCGAAGAAACACAAGGACTATGAACACAAGTAAGTTGCAAAGGGGACGAAGAATCGAAAGGAAAGACGAGAGCATTAATAAGGAATTTAGAGTGAATAGTAATCTGAAGCTTAACATGGTTCTTCCATGCCAAGCAGAGACCTCTAGAATGCCCAACCGAATGAACGAAGAGTTTACAAGAGAGATGGAGAGAGTCAAGGAGGGAAGAGAGAGGAGAAAGAAGAGAATTTTTCAATTCGCACAAAAACACAACACCAGGCTTAAATTCAGAAACCATTGCCAAAGCGATCGTTTTGTCGTGGGATGGGCAATCCCACGACAATTCCACAAGAAGATTTTTTTACCCATTACTCCTTTGACCCTTCTGGGTCTGCATTTTCTTGAAGACACAACAGAAGTAGAGAAAACATCATCAATTTGGATACCACGGTTTTGGGACCTAGCTTATCTTTTCCACTTGGTTATTTTTCTTTCAGTGATGACAATAGCTTTTTTCGAGAAAATATTAGATTCAGAAAGGGGATCCTAAGGAGGAAGAAGAGAGACCGAGCGCAGAATGTCTTCCACTGGGATACAGGAGCCAATGGAGTGGTTAAGAGCAGGGGGTTGTATAATATGACCTTTAGCAAGAGGGAATTGAAAATGAGAGAGTTGAGTGAGCTGATCGAATGGGCTGGGCATTTTCAGATTTTGGATAAGAGAGAAGGATCTTATTTTTTTTATTTAGGTCCGTAGATGATGGGCTAGTAGCTGAGCGTTTGCAAGTACGAGATATTGGAAAAAACTCCAAGTCCGGTTTGCAAGGGGTTCTTTGGATGGGGATAAGGCTATTGGGCTTGTTCATAATAGAAAAGGATGGGTCCATGATGGGCAGCCCATCAAGATGAAGAGGATTGGGTTTGTTCACAATAGAAGATGATGGGTCCAAGAGAGCCGGCCAATCAAAATGAAGAGGAGAAGGATTTAATGATTGGGCTGGCTGATTAATTGGATAGTAGGATATCATCATAGCCGAGGCATATTCAGAAGAAAAATACTTAGGATTTTTCTTGAGTGCCATGTCAACATATATCCCATTAAATGCAATTGGCAGACAATCCGAGGTTTTAGAATCTATATCTTTGGCATTAACTGCTTCTTTGAGGAAAAAGGAAAGGTTAAGCTTAGGCCTTTGAAATTGACAGATTGTGAAAGGGCCTTTTTCAGTGATAGGATGGCTTGGGTCAAACAAAGGAGTAGGGGCGATGATCGTCGATTTACTCACGGGAAGGGGGGTATTTTTGGGAATAAGATTATGGGAGGTTGACGGAATGAATGTTGGAGATTTGACGAAAAAAGGGAGAGAGAGCGAAGAGATGACAGTCGGAGGGTGAGAAAAAATACTTTCGGCCCAGAGCCAGGTACCAAAAGAGAGCAGCCCATCAACTTCATCGGCAGTGCCACACCAGGGGGTGCCACTTGTAACAAAATCACCCAACCTTTCATACTTGATTTCAACTGAAATGTTCACTCCTGGGCTAAGATGGATCACCACCAGATCCTTCAGCGGGTTATTAAGATCAATAGTCACTCGAATTCTGAGAAAGTTTTTCCATATGTGACTTTCGGAAGAAAGGTCGGCTTTGATGAAAGAACCCACTAAGTTCCCAATGGCTCTAGCAGTGTCCGAGTTGATGAACTTCACTGGGATATTAGATGCTTGGATCCAAAATGGAGCATGCTCAAGTTTAATATCAGAAAATTTTTCTCAGGATGCCACTGGTTCAAGACCACTATATTTCCCCTAAAGGACTAAGGGGCCAATCTTAAAACTTTGTTAAAATCACTTTTATCCTCAAAAACAAAAACCAACTTATGGTTTTCCATAATGTTGACCACAACTTTTTTCTTGGCATTCCAGGCTTTCAGCAGAGTATTCTTGGCAACTCCATCATTAAAAGATTTATCAGAAAAAACTTTCGCAACAAGGGTATGAGCATTTATTGCCGCAAAGTTGACTTGAGGGATTGAATCATTATCCTCCACATTCATAAGGTTGGTGGAGGCTATAAGGGCATTAAAGTCGATATTATCATTCATGGTGGGATGGGGTAGGTGATAGCATAAGGAAAGAGAGGGGAATAAATGAGGAGAGTGCTGAAAAGAGGAAAGAGAGTAAATGCACCAAATAGGAATAAAAGGGGAGCAAATAAAGACTAACAGGAAGACAAGGATAGGATAAGGAGGGAGGAATGATAGGAGAAACTAGTCCAAAGACTCAATGAATACCATTGAAATCCACAGGGGGATGCTCTACTCTACGTGAGAGAGAGAGCGGGTTATTTAGTAGTGGAGTTTTATCAAAATGATGCTATTTTAACAAAGGAAGTCCAAGAAGGACTTTTATCAAACAGATTCCGTACTTTACCCAGTACTTCATTCTACTAAACATCAAAACTGAAAATACCTTCATGCTATTATAAAAAAGGAATCCCATTGAGGACTTTTATCGAAGAACAAATCCCTAATAATGTATGTGTGTGCATATATATATATATACACACATATAATCCATAGTGGTTCTTACTTGTTGCAAAAATAAAAAGGAAGATTAGAAGAGACATTTTTTTCAACTAAACATTTTCACAAACACTTGGGGGTCTTTGAGTTTTGTCATACCAAATAAAGAGAAGATTAGAATGCTTGCTCCACTGGACTGCTTTCGGAAACGGACAGGGTGTTCGGCCATCGGAAACTGGAGCCCGAGCAGTGACAGTGGTCGGTGGTGGGTTGAGAGTTAGACTTGAGAAGGGGGTGTCCACGTTGTTTTATATTTTGGGACTTTGGGGGCAAAATTTCATCTAATTAAAACAAAAAAATGAAAGCCAAACCCGGATCCGCCGAGGCCTAACTTTTGGAACCAGAACCGGTTACTGTTAAAAGAACCAGAACCGTCGGGTCGGTTCTAGGTAGGACCCGGATCCATTGCCATCCATTCTTCCTTTATTCGAAATTAATTATTGGATTAATTAATTTAGGAAATTATTAATTAATATCATATATTAATTGAATTAAATATATGTTGGATTTAATTAAAAAGTTGACTAAGTTGAAAGTCAACTTAGCCTACTATAGAGGAAGTAGTCGTGTATTATGGAGAGATGGGCTCAAGGAATTAGTTAATTCCAAACTCATCATCTCATATAAAACACAAAGCCAATTAAAAAACCTCACTCACTCATTCGTAACTCTACTACATAACAAGAGAGAGAAAAAACACTCTTTCCCTCTCCTTAGCAGTTGGACTCTACTGAGCCAGAGGAGGAGGATTTTTCTTCGTGCTTTATTCCGGCGTGATATCTAGAGGCAGAGATTTGGGATCGCTAGTACATTTAAAGTTAAAGAAATCATATTCTACAACAAAGTTAGTAATTTGATGAAATTCGATTTCATCTTATGTTTTAAAAATTATTAACACCAAAAGTGATCCGGCTTGTGAATTTGGATATGTTTTACTTTTCGCTATGCATGATACAAGATTCACAACAATTCTAACCTTTTCGGCTGTGAATACCGTATGAGTATGAACCTTTTATTCTCATATCTCAGTTGAGTGAGAGTCATGGTATGTCAAACTCAGAAGACCCGACCATCTACTTAAGTTGTAATGAGATGAGATCACCAATCTCGTTTTTTTGTCTAAGACAAGTAGCTCTATTGCTTTAGCCTAAGACTTTTGGTCTCACTCATTGATGACGGCATAGGACATTTTCTCATTCACGAATGAAACAACAAATTTCATCTTGGTGTCCAGTTAAGACTGTCACTTGCCCATCAAGTTGATGTGTCTATAATACAAGTTCCCACTGACACATAGTGTTTCATTGTTACTCCCATGTCAAAGCTTATATCATTCAAGTATTATCTGGTTTCAATGTCCAATTGAAACTCTCTATGAATTGTGAACTGGATCAGTCATCAAGTATCAAACCCTTCTAGTGCCAATTTCTCTATCCACAAGGATTAGAAGTTTTGCATTGATCACTTAATGTTGTCTACAACTTACTAATGCCAATAAGGTTTAAGTAAATATATAAAGAGACAATTACAAATAATATGCTATATACAATCTATCCTCTATGGCATCTGATGGCATAATTTCGACTGTGGTATTGAGTTCAATACAAAACAACTCAATTGAGGTATCATGGCTTAACCCCCATATGGTGAATGTTTTTCAATTTGATTGTACCATACAACCTGCTCGCATGTGCATCACTATTTATTTTAATTTTTTACTCTCATTGCATTTGCACATGATTGAGTGAAGATATGTTTTCACTAAACATGTGGGGCTTCACATTCCGTAATAGGTGCACAAGATTGAATCTATAATAAAAAAATGAATATAAATGATATAAAAGAAATGATGAATAAAAGTTTTCCAAACTAATTTAACGAAAAAAACTCTTTGCCAACAACAACAAAAGCCATAGTAGTCATTGGGGAAAATTAACCAAACGCAACAGAAAACGGAATTTAAAATTTTTTGTCGAATTTTCCCATAACAGGATCAATCCCAGAGTTTTATCACACTTATGTACAATAGGGAAAAATAACTTTACCCGTTGTAGCGAAGTGGTTGATAATTCTCACGATCTTGAATTCTTCAAGTTCTTCGCAAAATTGCTCAGGCTGAAAAAATGATGATCCAAGCAGTCCAATTGTTCTACCTCTAAATCGTCTTGTCGAAAAAACTTGATGAAAAATCTTTCTCCTTCCTTGGCATGCAATCCGACGGCTAGAGAGAGAAAGGGAGAGGAATTCTATTTCTTGTGGTATTGTGTAATGTAACTTATTACCTAGTTATTAACTAATATGATATATTTATATCACTTAAGTTATTACCTTGGGCTCAAATTAGCCCATAGAAGCTCCTAGTGGCCGCCCCCTTCATGCTTTGGTGTGCCACTTGGTGCTTCAATTTGAGCTTTGTGTAATATGGTATTTAATAATTAATTCAATCTAATTAATTAATCTAATTAAAAATAATAACTTATTTAATTAATTTTTATTTCTCCAAAAAATAATATATTAATTAAATCATAAATGAATTAACTTATTTTCTCAAATAATTAATTCCATTTAATAATTTTAAGTATCTAATACTTCAAATATTTCCACAAGAAATATTCTATTTTTCTATCAATTTTTCCTCTTTAGCGTGACTTTTTAGGTTCATCTATAATTGGCAATGGGAGGATTCCATTGAATATGGGTCCGAACTAGCCAGTTAAGTGGTTATATTTTAACCCCATAAGATGAACTAATTAGATCATTTTTACTTTCTTATTGTAAATACCGTGTGAATATAAATCTTCGTTCCTTATCCCGGTCAGTGAGAGTCATGGTTTTGGTCAACTCACTAACTTAACACTATGCCTATATTATA
>WHWC01000083.1:0-46461 GCA_019426215.1 Buddleja alternifolia | reverse complement strand
GATATGGGAGAAGCTTCCTACGTACTTGGTATGAAGATATATCGAGAGAAAACGAGTAGCATTCTGGGACTCTCTCAATCCTTGTACATAGATCGAGTGCTAAAGAGATTTAGCATGGAAGAATCCAAGAGGGGATTCTTGCCTATGAGACATGGAATCACTCTTTCCAAGTCTATGTCCCCTAAGACTGAGATGGAGAGAGAGAATGTCTCACATATCTTATGCATCCGTGACACGCTTAGACCTAATGTGCTTTTTGTAGCAAGTATACTAGACGTGTAGTAATAAAAGTGGACAAAATAAGTCCGGGTTGTCGAACCACGGAAACTTGGATTTTAGTTAATGATTTGATAAAAAGAAAACAACTAAAGTAAAGAGCAAGCAAAAGATTTAAACAAACGAAGAGCAATAGAGAAATGACTTAGGAATTGAATCTCACGTATGATAAAAATGACCAAGGCACATGCTTCAACCGTTTTTACTCGTTAATAAATATGATTTATCCTTCAAATTATTAGACTCCTATTGCTTTGGTGGGAAATCCTTAGATAATTATTACCCGATGTCTCGGCTCATAATAATCCTATGATTAATTGACGGTTCTCTAGATATCTCTATCCGAGAATGTAACCAATAACCACAAATTCACGTTCTAGAATTTCACCGGATAAATCAGAGTAACAACACCCGGGAATCTCTACTTATCTCTAGGGGCAATTCCTCATTTGTTATGGATGATGTGTCGATTCTTTTGAACCCTAACCTATGTTCTTTCGAATGAATAGACTAGGCACAATAACAAGTATATGGTGATCAAGCATATGGTTGGAATAAAAGCAAAAAATTAACACACAAAGCAATAGGGGAATTAACACGAAGAAATCAATTCATAAATATCAACTCGTAAATCCGGCCTTCACATGACCTTACTCTAGCAAATTTAGCTCATGATAATCATAAAAGAAAAACTAAGCATATAGTTCATATTCACAAACAAACTAAGCTAAAACAACTCCCCATGCTCGACAATGGTGGATCCTTGAGTTGAGCTTCAATCTCCAAGCAATCTCCCTCCTTGCTCTCTTCCAAGTGATGAAAATATGGCCCAAAACCCAGAAAAATGGCTTCCAATCCCCAGATTTCGAACCCTTCAATTGAGCTGAATTTTAGGTTTTATAGATTTGAAAAAAGGTTATCGCGGCGCCTAGGCATGGGTGGATTGGCGCCTAGGAACCGCCTACTTGGCAGGGGTGTCTTGGGGAATAAGTCGAGGGGTGCCCAGGCATGGCGAAATCGGCGCTGGGGCGCGGGAACATCGGCGCCTGGGCACGGGTGATGCTGTGCCTAGGCGTGGGACTGCGAACTTGTTGTGTCTTCTCTCAGATCGTGCCTAGGCTCGAGTAAAATGGCGCCTAGTCTCCGTTCTTCGAATGTCACTGTTTTGCTTACTTGAACTGGCACCTGGGCATGGCTGAGTTAATGCCTAGGCGTGGGAGTGCGAAGTTAACATTTTGAGTTCGTTTAATGTGTCGTCTTTTACCATTTTCTTCGTGCACTATCGCTTAGTGCCTGAAATGACTTTAACACACATATTAAATGTACAAGTGGCACCAGTTAAGCTATAAATGGACCTAAATCGTCAATAAAAGGTTTTAAAAATACGTGCAAAAATGACTCCTATCAACCCCCCAAACTTATCAATTGCTAGATCTCGAGCAATAATAATTCTAGGATAAGGAAACATTCTCAAACAAGGGAGAAATGAAAAGAAAACTATCTAACTCACTTTTGTGGAGTGAACGGTTGCACTTAGTGTGTGCAACAAGCCTTTAAACCCTTGAGTTACCTCAAAGGACGAGTTATAGTCTTGTGAGAGTTTGCATTCGATATACCCACAAAATCGAAGGATTTTCAACCCCGATCAATCAACGCAAATCAATATGATTAATAATAAAACAATGGCATAAATTCATCTTTTTAAGCTCAGAATTACAAATATATACACGTTACATACTTGCTCATGTTACGCCTCAACCTCGAAAAGACCATCCTAAGGGTGTAGTATAATAAATCTAAGCTATTATAGTCGAGTGGCATTCTTTCCTCTTTTCAAGCATTAATCCTATATCTATCAATTTTTGATTAATCACAAGGCATGAGAATTGAAGAAAACTTCATAGCCAATTAAAATTCATCACTTTATCCACTTTAGGTTTTAACTTATGCAACTTTCAACTCAAAACATTAGAGGTTAGACCATGTGCAATGTTCGGTTCTCTTAGGCTTTCTATGACACCCTTGTAATGAGCTTTAGGCCAATAACTCCCAAACCGGACGACGTTAGGGTATTAAGTATAGAGACACTCCTAAGGGGTTAATCACTCGAGTGTCAAAGGCCACAAAACAAAACTAGGTCCTTATTCCCTTTACACTTGCATTGACTTGAGTTTAGCTCAAATTAGCATAATAGTACAGTATTCTAGGCATGGTGCTCTTGGCGCCCAGTACACACCAATGTTCAACCTCTTATATTATTGTTAAGCATACAAAGTTAACATTCTCAACTCATAACACATATGAAAATTTTAAGTTGATATTTCCGGGAATAAGCTTTTAAGTGTTTCAAAATGGTTGTCCACTCAACTCCTCTACCCTCTACTTATGTGCATGTGTGAATCATCTTAACGACAATCTAGTCTCGTTTAGGGTCCCACAAGCAAGGAAACAATGGGTATAGTCATAAAAGTCTAAACATGCCATTGATTCAAATTAAGCATTCTCAATGCATCTAGTGAAGGGTTGAAATTCTATCCAATTTTTTTTTTATTGCTTAAAAATATTGCACACTTTTCAAATGTAGAGGTACAACCCCCCAAAACTTGGACAGAAATATATAGAACATGAATAAACATGGCAATAATGGATCAAGTATACCTCCCCAAACTTAGAACAAACATTGTCCCCAATGTTTGAAAAAAAAGAAGGGAAAAGTACACGTCACCATAAGGGGTGCTGAAAAGCAAACCCGAGTCCTCCGATGATATTCTGTCCCAAGTTTGGCAACAGCTACTCCGTCACAGAGAGCTCAACAGGGAGGAATACACTACAAAAGGAAAAGTGCTAACCATACGAAACATTAAGCATTGGATAGAAGCGAGAAAAATAGAACATCCCACAGAAAAAATGAAAGATAACTAAAAACATGCATCGAATAGATAAAATGGATAAGAAATGTGCAAGATACCATCCTCAAAACAAAAACCAAATAAAACTAAACAAGACAAGAACGAAAGGAAAAGGAAAACAAAACTTACAAACATGGGTTGCCTCCCAAGAAGCGCTTGTTTATAGTCATTAGCTTGACTTTGTGCTCTGTGAGGTTCAAATAGGTGGCCCCTTTAACACGACAATATACTTGTCATGATTCCTTTTAGCCTCATGGTCTACTCGCTTCCACTCATATTTCGGGGTTTTGCAATAAGCCCTTTGTGTCGGATGAGTCTTGTCGATCTCACGAACACAGCGATGGGGTGGAATGTATTTCATGCATAAATCTTCTTTTCCCACTTTGTCTTGTTTATCCTCGGGAACCTCATCCTCCAACTTGAGCGTGCCCTTAGCCTTTCCACTTGCACAATTCTCATTAAGGAAAGGGTTAATAACATCGACATTAAAACAAGTAAGATCATCCATAGATGGTTTCATGTCAATATAAGCATCGAATATCACTTTTACATCTCCTACCCTTATGTCAACTTAGCCTTTCCCATGTCGATCTTGGCATTGTTAGTGGCTAGAAAAGGTCTTCCTAGAATGAAGGGCACCTCAACATCTTCCTCCATATCAAGGACCACGAAGTCAATCGGTAAATAGAATTTGTCAACTTGGACAATAACGTCTTCGACTATCCCCTTTGGCCTCTTGATTGATCTATCGGCGAGTTGGAGGCTCATTGATGTCGGCTTGGGATTGCCACGGCCCAACTTCTTGAAGAGAGAATACGGGAGAAGATTAATACTCGCTCCCGAATCACAAATAACCTTTTCAAAAGTAAGAGGGCCAATAGTGCACAGAATGGTGAGACTCCTTGGGTCCTTAAGTTTGCGAGGAAATTTTTTAAGTAAGACGGCAGAGCATTCCTCGGTTAGACAAACAGTTTTGTTTTCTTCCCACTTACGCTTGTTAGATAGCATATCATTGAAGAACTTAACATAATTCGGCATTTGTAGGATGGCATCAATGAAAGGAATATTGATTCTAACCTCACGAAGAATTGCCAAGATCCGACAGAAACTCAGATCCATCTTCTTCTTTTTCTTTTTCTGTGCATTTGGGAAGGGAAGACGCATCTTGATGGGAGGAGGAGGCGTTGGAGTCGAGGAACTAAGACCAGAAGGAATAGAAGGCAGCACCTGGGCGCTGATATCAGTGCCTGGATGCGGGACTGACGATGCCTGGGCAAGAGATTGATGGCGCTCGGGAGCGGGAATGCGAAGTATATCATCCTGGAGAGGCGTGATCGGCGCCTGGGCACAGTCTGGATGGTGCCTAGGCGCGCGAGTGTGAACCTCAATTTCTGGACAGGGTGTGCCCAGCGCTTGGGTGCCATCTGAGGGGCGCTTAGGCCCTGCGATGCGAACAGTATCATGTTCCATTTGTCTCTCACTCCTTAAGGCAATGGCATAACATTGTTCTTTCGGGTTTTTGTCCGTGTCACTTGGTAGAGTTCTTGGAGCTCTCCGACTCACCGTGGCAAATATTTGACCTATTTGTGTCTTCATATCCTTCATCTCCATGAATATATCCTTCATCATATTGCGGGGTTCATTGAATGATGCATCTGATTTGTTTATATGAGCATCAAGTCGCTTGTCGGTTGTGAGAGGTCGTACTTGCCCTTGCCCTTGCCCTTGTACATTGAAATTTCCTTGCCTCAGAGGTGGGTTGTTGAAAGGAGGTCTTTGGGCTTGATAGATGTCTAGTTGTACGTTTTGAGCGGGTTTGGGCCTCCTTGGGAAGTTTTTGGGTACATGGAAATTAACCTGAGGTCAGTTAGGATTCCCAACATAATTTACATCTCTGACAGGCGGTTCCAAGGCAACCACTTCTTCAATTTCTGTAACACAAGCAACCCTTTGGTTTAGTGGAGGGAGCTCATCATCATCTTCAGGGTAAAGTTCATCCTCCCTAGACATTTACTCTACACGGATCGACTATCAAGGCCTAAAAGGTCACCACCAGCTCTGGCATTGAGTCGGTGTCGAATTCGAGATCGGACTCCATTATAGAAGTGTTGTACTTGCTCGTCTAGTGTATAATTATGACCGGGGCACTTTCAAAGCATACCCTTGTACCTTGCCCATGCGGATGCTAAGTGTTAGGAATTTCATGTTAGATGTTTTGATGATGACAATTAGGACTTTGTGTTAGACTCCAAAAATATGTAAGTTTGATTTTAGTAGAAAATTTGTATAAGCCTTGAAGCGTTAGTTTTGTAATAGGCTTATTAGGCTTTGTTTTATTTTGCTTTAGATTGTTAGGCTAAGTAGTCTTAGGTTGAGCGTCTGATAATTTCTGAGTGAGTTTATCAGTGGTAAAGTTCGAAAACTCAAGCGCCTGATTTCTGAAAGAAGATAAAAGTCTCCAAGCGTCCAATTGACCAGCTACATCAAGCGTTTCCTTATGGGACAGAAGTAATGTCACTTGAATTTATTTCTAAGTCCAGAAGGAGTTTAATGCAAATATTCTCGAAGCATTAAGTACCAACGGATATTTAATTCAAATGCATTAAATGCTGATAAGAGCATTAAATGTGATAAGCACTTTCAGACGTACGGAGAAGCCACCCTATTGGACTGTCAACTATCTCAGACTGCAGCACCAACTTTAGTGCAGCAGATTTTCAGGAAAAAGGACAAAAGTTGTTCACTCGCGGAAGTGAGAGACACGCGTCTGTGCATGTGTCAAACGGACACTTTCTCCAAGAATGCCTATAAATAGGACTTCAACAACAAGCCAAAAAGAGAACAATTAATCTTCAAGTCGAATTGCTGTTGCATTGAAGTCTCATTCCTTAAATTCTCAGAAAAGCCAGAATACTCAAGAAAACATTCCCTTTGCTTTTCTTCAATCCTGAGACAGTCAACAAATATCTCAAACATTCTTTTCGAAGAAACCACTTTCGTACTGAGATATTTCCAAGTTGTTTGAACTTCATCAAAATCAAACAAACCGCTTTAGAAAAACCCATCCAAGCCTCGCGATCTCTGTGAAGTCGAAGTTGGATACTTGCATCATTTTTGGGTGAAAGAAGCAAGGAGATTGAAGTGATTGGGAGCAGAAATCTGTGTGATCAAGGAGCTTAAGTCATCGACATCTATCTCTCCCTATTGTGTAGAAGATTCTGTGTGACTCTTTGGGAATCACTTTAGTGGATTGCCTCCAAGTGTTCAAGGAGAACAAGGACGTAGTTGGGATTACATCACCCAACGAACCTTACAAATATTGTGTTATTTACTTTTCAGTCAATCATATCATATCATATCATTGCATAAATTGACTAAGTAAAATACAATTAAACATTAAGCCACTAAGAAACTTCTGGTGACGCTAAAGCTTTCAAAAGAAGACTAGAAAAATCATTCCGCTGTGCTAACACTGATTAAAGAACTGAACACTTAAACCCACTCGGTTAAAGTATTCAAATCTTGAAGTCTAAGTTAACTCTCTAAAAACAGTCTTCATCAGACGCTTAACCTAAGCGTGTAAATTTCTAAGAAAGCGCGCAGTCAAGCGTTCCCTTTTCAAGCGTCCAAAACCATTTTAATACGAAATCTTTTTGAAGTCGAGAAAGACTTCAGGGTCTATTCAACCCCCCCTCTCTAGACCCTTTCGTATGCCACTTGGGACCAACACTAAGGACTCATCCCTTTTCTGTTTGAACCCTTTGATCTCACTTTAGTGTGTGATTGATTTCCCAAATTATCTAAACAAGTTACAACCTGGAACGATAAATGGCTCGTTAGATCATTGAGGTGATGTATAACATCAATCAGTCCAACCGATGATTCAATCCCCTTTAGCTCATGGATCACTGAACCACAAACTTTTTCGATATATAGGTGGCGATCCATCCGAGTCATTTATTCCATCAACTCCTATCAGTTTAACAATTTAATATCGCCTTGCAACCTTGACCGATATATGGGGCGAATTTTGTTTCGGCATGAAGGCATCAAATGCACTAGAGAAGATAGAGTACCATGTCTTGATGCATGACCCCCTTATTCCGGGAAGATGCCATGCACGAGAAATGAACCCATCTTCTAAAGTTTGATGGAGAGCTAGGACATCCAATGCTCCTTTACTTACTCAGTATTTTAATTTGGGAGAATTATAACATTCGATAATGTTATTAAGTTGGTCTCACTGTGCACATTAATTTCTTTGTAGCGCAATAATTGGAAAAACATAAGAATAGGCCTAGCAATTCTAACAACACACACATGTATGGACTATCTAGATCTGTTGGGTTGACTCATTCCCTCGGGTGGCTCGTGGCAGCGGAAATAAAAATTTTACAAAAGTAAACGTACAACCACCCGAAAACAGGAATATGGAATTGGTTCGATCGAATTTAATACGTAGGTAAACGAAATTATACCTTTCGAAAATTTCGTTTAAACTCGTACTTTGGATCTTAGCAACCCTGTGGTGCAAATCCACACAATTTCCCTTGGGTGAGAAATTGCTCGCCGTTTTTCGTATCTCCTGATTTAGAGTGCTCCAAGCGTCGCACCTCTAAGATGTATCCACACCTCGCTCAAGTCACCAATCGTCTTGCCTTGCGTGCTAGACAACAAAACGATTTTAAGCTTAACTTAGGCTTGATTATGTGAGAGGTAGGAATATTTTCTAAGTAGTTTAATTCAACACATGAATAGAACGACGTCTTGTTGGAAAGAGGAGAGAGGTGGCCGATTTTAGGTCTAAGAGAGGGGGGCGGATTTTTCAGCTTTTTCATCATCTATTTTAGTCTCCTTCATCTCTTAATTATAGGTGAAGATTACCTAGAGTCCTATTAGGAAAAAGAAACTTCCTTTCTCCCAAACTCTCTAGTAATCCTTATCTTATGAAGACTTGGAGGAGGGGAAAAATCTTTTCCTCTTCCACCACACATAAAATCGCCCCCTCCCTTATTTACACTCACAAATCGGTCAACTCCATTTAATTAGACTTTAAAATTTAATTTTAACTTCTCAATTTAATTATAGGTGCAACCCATCAATTAAATACAAGTTAAATTAAATCCAACCAACTAATTCCAACATTTATTTATTTAACTTGGGCTCCACCCAATTAAATAAAATACTTGGACTCTACTAGGTCCATTAATTTAATTAATTCTACAAGATTAATTAAAAGAGTAAAATTAATTGAATCCTTCAATCAATTTATATTCCATATTAGGAAAGTACTAAGCTTTCCTAATTCCCTCAATTTTCTCGAAATTGATTAATCACATCTATTCAAGCAGTGACTCTCTCGGGTTAGTGTGTGACCCCTTAGGCTCGTTTCTATCTAGTAGTAAGTACACCTTCCCACAGTGCTAGTGTACCTTCCTAAAATGGAAAGTACTAGATTAAATCAATCCTTTGATTTAATCAAGCCTCGAATTAGTCACCAAGCTAATTCTCGGCACTTACAAATTGCGGTTGCCCACCTAGCATAGGGTCCGGGAGACCTAGATAAAACGAAAGTAAAGATACGCCTTTTGCGATCTTGATCTTCGCATAAGTAAGATCTCTCTATCTAATCTCTCGATTGAATCTAGAGCATTGACTATGGTCGAAGCTCTATTAATTCAATACTATGTTTCCCACGTTATGTGAAATTGACTTCGACTATCTAAACGAGGAAACCCTACGCCTCTTTAGATATCATACTTCGGCTGACGATTCCTTAAGTCGTTTCACTATGTAACCATAGGAGATTAACCGACTGGCTAATGTCAGAGATAGATTCCTCTTAATTCTCATGTACCTTACTACGTAAGACGTGCATGCCTGAGTTTGGCCATATTCGATCATCTAAAGTGATCATGTAACAAATCAAGAACATGCGCGGTTACGCATAAGACATCCAATGGAATCTTAGGTCCATAAGGATTACTCTTATACTACAAGACCACTGGAAGTTCCACATTCGACTGGGAATCCATTTCAGGAACTTCCATAGGGTTGTTCAGTTCGCCCATTACCACAATGGCAACCCTCATATATGCATTGGCTTTCACCGTGCCAGTATCTATGGAACGAGATACACTTCTACTAGAGTATGCATCATATGAGCAAGTCTTTTGGGTTGCATCGATATCCTTTATCTCGATGAACCCTTTCACGACTTGGAACAATGTTTAAAGATCACAGCCTTCGAGACATATTCCATCATTGCCACACCCAATGTGTAATGATGTCCCATAGCTATGTGTGATCCTTCAGGACTTTATTCTAAGCCAAAGTAAAAACTAATTTAAGAATAAAGACATGCCACACATAAAAAAGTGATTGACTTTATTTATAAGAAAACGATTGTTCAAGTCTAGAGTTACTATTACAAGGAATGGCACCCAATAATTGGTGCGCCGGGCACTAACTCTAACAATCTCCCACTTGCCCTAGCGCCAATTGCCCATGTACTTAAGGCCCATTCTTCCCAAATGTCCTTCCCAAATTGGTGAGTGGGTCCGCTATGTTGTCCACTGTATCCACGCGCTCCATTCGCACGTCGCCTCTTCCAATGATTTCTTGTATCAATTGGAATTTCCTCAGAACATGTTTGGAACCGTTACTGGATCCCCAACGGATGGAACGACACCCAATTCTTGGATGAAGTTCCCCATCCAAACAGCTTCTTTTGCAGCCTCATTTGCTGCAATGAATTCTGCTTCAGTGGTGGAGTCGGCTATGGTTGTTTGCTTGGAACTCTTCCAGCTAACCGCTCTGCCATTAAGCAGAAATAAAAACCCAGAGACCGACTTCGAGTCATCCTTGTCGGATTGGAAACTCGAATCAGTAAACCCTTCTAATTCCAATTCTCCTCGTCCGTATATCAAGAACAATTCCTTAGTTCTCCTTAGATATTTAAGGATTGTTTTCACCGAACTCCAGTGTGCCATGCGTGGATTTGCTTGATATCGACTGCACGCACTCAATGCATAAGCTACATCGGGTCTTGTGCATATCATCGCGTACATTATACCACTTATCGTAGAAGCATATAGAGTTTTGGACATTTTCACTCTTTCTTCCTCAGTCTTTGGGCACATAGACTTGGAAAGTGTGGTGCCATGTCCTATTGGCAAGAATCCCTTCTTGGACTCTTCCATTTCAAATCTTTTGAGTACGCGATCGACATATGCAGATTGGGAGAGACCTAACATCCTATTCCATCTATCCCTATAGATCTTCATACCGAGTATGTAGGATGCCTCTCCCATATGTTTCATGGAGAATTTATTAGAGAGCCATACTTCAGTTGACTGCATCATCCCTACATCATTTCCAATTAGTAGGATGTCATCGACACAAAGTATGATGAACGTGACTGTGCTCCCACTGTCTTTCTTATACACACATGCCTCTTCAACGTTTTGAACGTATCCATACTCTTGTAGGACAGTGTCAAAACCTTTGTTTCAACTTCAAGAAGCTTGCTTAAGTCCATAGATGGACCTTTGGAGTTTACACACTTTGTGTTTGCTCCCTTTGGATGTAAATCCCTCTAGCTATTGCATGTAAATCTCTTCCTCAATTTCTCCATTGAGGAATGCAGTCTTTACATCCATCTACTATATTTCATAATCAAAATATGCAGATATTGCAAGCATAATCCTAATGGATTTCAGCATAGCCACTGGCGAAAAGGTTTCCTCATAGTCAATCCCTTGTCTTTGAGTAAATCCTTTTGCCACGAGGCGAGCCTTATAGGTGACTACCTCTCCATCGACTCCAAGCTTTCGCTTGTAGACCCACTTATAGCCAATGGGCGTGATGCCCTCAGGTGGGCCGACCAAGGTCCATACCTTGTTGGAGTACATAAAGTCCATTTCGAATGTCATGGCCTCTAGCCATCTTCTCGAATCAATGTCAGACATTGCACTCTTAAAACTCTTCGGATCAGAGTCTAGAGGAGGATCTTGAGTGCCCTCCTCTTGCAATAGGCCTAGCCATCTTTCAGCCTCCTTTGGGATCCTCTTTGATCTCCTCAAAGGTTGTGTGTTTTCAGTGGGTGCCTCTGATGTAGCCTCGTTGGTGTCGGGTGGGTTAATATGTATCTCTTGACTTGATCCATTCTCATGGACCTCATCAAGTTCTACAGCCTCGCCTTTCCTATCTAGAAGGTGACCCCTCTCCAAGAAATTGGCGTTTCTCGAAACAATAACCTTTTGTTCCGTTGGGCTGTAGAAGTAATATCCAACAGTTTCCTTTGGATATCCTACAAAATAGCACAAGGAGGACTTGGGGTCCAATTTGTCTCCCACTAAGTGCTTTACATAAGCTGGACACCCCACACCAACTTTCATATGGGGTATTAGGCACCGTCTTGCTAGGAAATCTATTCAACAGATAGACAGCCGTTTCAACATGTAGTGCGGCGCCTAAGCGCGGTCAACAGGGATCAACTTTGTTGTTCTTGATCGGCGCCCGAGCGTGGTTAGCTCGGCGCCTGGGCGTGGTCGACAGGCTTCAAAAAGTGTCGTGTACCGTTTTTCGCCTTTTTCTTCGTGTGCTCTCGTTTATCACCTGAAATCACTTAACACCCCAATTAAACGCAACTGTGGCATGATTTAGGCAATAAACAACTCCAACAATATCAGATCATAGGCTTAAAAACACGTAAAAATGCCTCTTATCAACCCCCCCAAACTTATCAATTGCTCGTCCTCGAGCGATAAGCTATAGGTTAGGAAAAACATCATCAAACACGGGAGAAATAAAAAGAAAAAGAGAAAAAAATGAAAAACTACCTAACTCACTTTCGTGGAGGACACGGTTGCATTTAGCGAATGCAACAAGCCTTTAAACCCTTGAGTTACCTCAAAGGACGAGTTATAGTCTCGTGAGGGTTTGCATATGATATACCCACAAAATCGAAGGATTTTCCACCACACTCAATCAACCCTAATCAATGTGATTAATAACAAAGCAATGGCATGAATTCGTCTGTTTAAGCTCAAGGTTATATATATATACACGTCACATACTTGCTCATATTATGCCTCAATTTTGAAAAGAACATCCTAAGGGTGTAGAGTGAGAAGTCTAAGGTATTATAATCGAGTGTCATTCTTACCACTTTTCAAGCATTAATCCCATATTTTATCGACTTTCGAGTAATCACACGGCATGAGAATTGAGGAAAACTTCATAATCACTTAAAATTTCATCAATTTATCCACTTTGGGCTTTAACTTATGCAAATTTGACCTCACAACATTAGAGGCTAGACCATGTGCAATGTTCGGTTCTCTTAGGCTTTCTATGACACCCTTGTAACGAGCTTTGAGCCAATAACTCCTAAACCGGACGGTTTTAGGGTATTAAGTGTAGAGACACCCCTAAGGGCTTAATCGCTCGAGTGTCAAAGGCCACAAAACCAAACTAGGTCCTTATTCACTTAACACTTGCATTGGCTTGAGCTTAGCTCAAATTAGCATAATATTACTATATTCTAGGCATGGTACTCTTCGCCCCCGGTATCTATTAAGCCTGACTTTTGCAGTCATACCAATGTTCAACCTCTTAATTCTTTTTAAGCATACAAAAGCATTCTCAACTCAAAACACATGTGAAACATCTAAGTTAATATTTCCGGGATCAAGCCTTTAAGTGTTTCAAAATGGGTATCCACTCAACGCCTCTACCCTCGACTTATGTGCACATGTGACTCATTCGGCGCTCGGGCGCGGTGAAATCGGCGCCTAGGTGTGGACTTGGCCGTGCTGGGGCGCGGTTAACAGGGGAGATGTTGTGAACTGGGCTGAACGGCGCCTAGGCGTGGCTAATACGGCGCCTAGGCGTGGCCAGCAGACGGTTTTGAAATCCATTTCCTGGGAAAAATAAGAAAAAGAAAAGGCTCAACACAAACAAACACAAACGAGACAAAAGAAGGAAAAAAAAAAAGAAACGCAACGAAAAACAAACACAAAGCTTGGGTTGCCTCCCAAGAAGCGCTAATTTATAGTCGTTAGCTCGACTCTGGACAAAGAATTATGGAGGATCTCGGAGAAGGAGGAACACTTTGTCCCTCGGTTCATCAGTTCCGATATACGGTTTTAATCATTGAGCATTGGTCAAGAACGTTTGCCCTTTGTCCGTTGTGAGCTTGACGGCACCCGATGGATAGACATGGGAAATCAAGAATGGACCCGACCACCGTGACTTAAGCTTCCCGGGAAAAAGTCGGAGTCGCGAATTGTAGAGGAGAACTCTCTCGCCTTCATGAAACTCGCGGGGAATGATGTGCTTGTCGTGCCACATTTTTGTTCGTTCCTTGTAAAGTTTTGCATTCTCATAAGCTTGGTGGCGCCATTCCTGGAGCTCATGCAATTGGAGCAACCGATTTGTACCTACAAGTGTGGAGTCAAAATTTAGAAATTTAGTAGCCCAATAAGCACGATGCTCAAGCTCAACCAGTAGGTGACATGCTTTACCAAAAACGAGGCGATACGGGGACATGCCAATCGGGGTTTTAAACGCGGTCCTATAAGCCCATAAGGCGTCATCTAATTTTAGAGACCAATCTTTTCGAGATGCATTGACCGTTTTTCAAGAATGCGTTTAATCTCCCTATTAGACACCTCCACTTGTCCACTCGTTTGAGGGTAGTAGGGAGTTGAAATCTTATGCCTTACCCCATACTTGTTCAATAAGTGTTCGAATTGCTTGTTGCAAAAATGGGTGCCCCCGTCACTAACGATAGCTCTAGGTGTTCCAAAACGAGTTAAAATTCTTTTTCGTAAAAATCGAGTAACCACCCGAGCATCGTTAGTGGGCAAAGCCTCGGCTTCAACCCATTTAGAGACGTAGTCTACTGCAACAAGAATGTACTTATTGGAACAAGAACTCGGGAAGGGTCCCATGAAATCAATACCCCAAACATCAAATAACTCACACTCAAGCATGCTATTCAAAGGCATTTCATGTCTTTTAGAGATATTACCCTTGCGTTGGCACCTATCACAAGATTGGACATGCAAAAATGCATCTTTAGAGAGTGTGGGCCGATAAGAGGCATTTTTATGTGTTTTTAAGCCCCTTTGCGTTTATGTCTTAGGTTCATTTATCGCTTGATTCTTGCCACATGTGCGTTTAATTCGTGCATTAAGTGATTTCAGGTCTTAAATGGATACAATCAAAGAACGGGATGAAAAACGACGTATAAAACAAGTTTAGGCCAAATTGCTACGCACCACTATGCCCAAGCGCCTAAAAACCCACGCCCAGGCGCCGGACAAGATGCAAATAACGTCAACATTCTGCTTACCACGCCTAGGCGCCATCTTGTCCATGCCCGGGCGCCGTATCTACACCACTTTCCACGTTCGAGCGCTATTTCCGTATGTTTAGAGGTCGAATTGGAGGAAGTTCCCTTCTACAATGTTGTATAACTATGTGTTAGCTTCAAATGAAGACTTGAATCATCCAAATCGGAGTTTCGTGGAGAAAGTTATGAATGAAATACGATTGCTGCGCAGGACACATTGCATTTAATTTCAGCATTCTGATAACGGCGCCCAAGCGCCGTAATGCCACGCCTAGGCGTGTCCACACCCGAATTTTGATTCCTTTCAGCCAAAAGATCATCATTTGATGGGGGAATGGAACATTTAAAGCCAAGAGGTCATCACATGTATGGGAGGGATGTCATAAGTATGTTTCTTAGTAGATCTACTTTATGGAATTTTATACTACTCACTTTAAGAGTAGTGGAGGACACACTAGGGGAGACACACACTAGGAGCTCAGATTTTGTGGTCTTCTTAAGGCATTTTTCTTAACTTGGGACCGAACACAAGAGGGGGAGGGAGGCATTTGGCCATTACTTTTCACTCATCATCATTCATCACCATTCTTCATCACTTTTGGAGGGGAACAAAGAGAGAGGAGTTAAGGATTGAAGTTCAAAAGCAAGGATCCATCATCAATCAATTGAGGGAGTTTTAATTATTTGCATTTACATGTTTATTTCCATGAGTATGTATATGTTTGTATTAGATTTTCTTAAGGCCTTGATGAGAGGCTAATATTGTAGAACTAAGGCCATGTGAAAGCCAATTTATGAATCAATATATGTGAAGTGAATTTTCGTATTAATTCTCATATTGCTTTGTGTGTTGATTTTGAGCTTTTATTACAATCATGTGCTTGATCACCATATGCTTGCTATCTTGCCTAGTCTAGTCATTCGAGAGAAGATAGGTTAGGGTTCAAATGAATCAACACATCATCCGGAACTAATGTGGAATTGCTCCTAGAAATAGGTAAAGATTTCCGGGTGCGGTTAGCCGGATTTATCCGGGGAAACTCTAGAACGTTAATGCGTGGTTATTGATTAGATTCTCGGATAGACATATTTAGAGAACCATCAATTAATCATAGGATTATTATGTGCCGAGACATCGGGTAATAATTATCTAAGGAATTTCCACCAAAGCAATAGGAGTCTAATAATTCGAAGAGTAGCTCATCTATATTGACGAGTAGATTCGGTTGTAGCAAACAATTGGAGAATGACACTGCCACTACATCCGCGCCCGAGCGCCCCAACATGCACGCCCAGGCGCCTGATCTACCCTGTTCTGGACAAAATTCTCTGTTTCCCGCGCCCGAGCGCCCCGACATGCACGCCCAGGCGCCTACAGATCCGCGCCTAGGCGCCGATATACGCGCCCAGGCGCCACCCACAACCCTGCCAGATGCATATGTTCTGAATCCTGCGCCCGAGCGCCCCGACATGCACGCCCAGGCGCCAACAGATCCGCGCCTAGGCACCGATATACGCGCCCAGGCGCCGCCTACTATTTCAGTGGGTTTTCATCCGTCTAATCCAACGCTTTCTCGCCCTATCGAAGTTCGTCTCCCCTTCCCAAATGCTCACAAAAAGAAGAAAAAGGAGATGGATCCGAGCTTTCTTCGAATTTTGGCAATCCTTCGGGAAGTGAGAATTAATATTCCGTTTATTGACGCCATTCTCCAAATGCCGAATTATGTGAAGTTCTTCAAGGACATACTCTCCAACAAGCAGAAGTGGGAAGAGAATGAGACGGTGTGCCTCACGGAAGAATGCTCCGCCGTATTGCTCAATAAATTGCCAACTAAGCTCCAAGATCCCGGGAGCCTCACAATCCCGTGCACGATTGGATCCCTATCGTTCAAGAAGGTGTTATGTGACTCGGGGGCCAGCATCAATCTTCTTCCATACTCACTATTTAAAAAGCTAGACCTTGGAAATCCCAAGCCGACCTCAATGAGCCTTCAACTAGCCGACCGATCGATCAAGAGGCCCAAGGGGATAATCGAAGACGTCATTGTCCAAGTCGACAAGTTTTATTTTCCCGTTGATTTCGTAGTACTCGACATGGAAGAAGATGTGGAGGTACCATTATTCCTAGGGAGACCATTCCTAGCCACGAGTAAGGCGGTGATTGACATTGCTAATGGTAAGCTTACCTTGAATGTGGGCGATGACAAAGTTACCTTTGATGTTTACAAAGTCCTTAAACATCCTATTGATCATGACTCGTGTTATCGAGTTGATACATTTGACCAGTTGATTGTTGAGTATTTACAGGACAATACAATTGAAAATTCTCTCGAACAGGATCTTATGAAATCCATGCAAGTGGACTCGGAGAAAGATGATCTAGTGGAAAGGGTTCTAAGCTTGGAGTACAAATCTTCCTCTCATTCGGGAGGATTCATCAAAGTTGATAGATCATTGTCAGGATCACTTCGCCCATCTATTGAAGAACCCCCCTCTCTCGAACTCAAACCCCTCCCCTCCCACCTTAAATATGTGTACTTGAACGACGACGAAACACTCCCATTGATCATTTCCTCATCTCTTTCAGGATCACAAGAAGAGCAATTAATGACGGTGTTGAGATCTCACAAATGGGCTTTTGGGTGGAAACTTGAGGACATCAAAGGCATTAGTCCAGCGATATGTATGCACAAAATACTTATGGAGGACTCCACCAAGCCTACACGCCAACCCCAAAGGAGATCAAACCCACAAATCCAAGAGGTAGTAAAGAAGGAAGTGATTAAACTGCTCGACTCAGGTATAATCTATCCTATTTCTGATAGTGCGTGGGTGAGCCCTACCCAAGTGGTGCCTAAGAAAAGAGGGATAACGGTAATTGAGAATGCGAATAATGAGCTAATCCCAACTCGTATAATTAGTGGGTGGCGTGTATGTATGGATTACCGTAAGTTGAATGATGCCACCCGTAAGGATCATTTCCCCCTCCCCTTTATTGACCAAATGCTTGAACGATTAGCCGGGCATGATTTCTATTGTTTTCTAGATGGTTACTCCGGCTATAATCAAATTGCCATAGATCCTGAGGACCAAGAGAAAACCACTTTCACTTGTCCTTATGGCACATTTGCTTATAGAAGGATGTCATTTGGCTTGTGTAATGCCCCGGCCACTTTTCAAAGATGCATGATGGCTATTTTTCATGATATGGTTGAAGATTTCCTTGAAATTTTTATGGATGACTTTTCTGTCTTCGGAACAACTTTTGATATTTGTCTTGCTCATTTAAATGTTGTGCTTAAACGTTGTGAAGAAACCAACCTTGTTTTGAATTGGGAAAAATGTCATTTAATGGTCCGGGAGGGGATTGTGCTTGGCCACAAGATCTCTCAAAAAGGGATCGAAGTGGACCAAGCCAAGATTGAGGTCATTGAAAAACTTCCCCCGCCCACTTCGGTAAAAGCTGTTAGGAGTTTTCTCGGGCATGCTGGTTTCTATAGGCGATTCATCTTGAATTTCTCTAAAATTGCGAAACCGTTGTCTAATTTGCTTGTCAAAGATGCACCTTTTGATTTCAATTCTTCTTGTATGCAGGCCTTTCTTGATTTGAAGGAACGCTTAGTTTCCGCCCCTATCATGTCACCCC
The DNA here is from genome assembly GCA_019426215.1 of Buddleja alternifolia. Classification (NCBI taxonomy): domain Eukaryota; kingdom Viridiplantae; phylum Streptophyta; class Magnoliopsida; order Lamiales; family Scrophulariaceae; genus Buddleja; species Buddleja alternifolia. The sequence continues at coordinate 28,268 of WHWC01000083.1, read as the reverse complement.
CCGATTGGAGCTTACCATTCGAATTGCTTCTTCGGCCCGAACCGAGGAATCCCTTAGATATGATGCAAAATGGATCTTGTTCTATCTTTGATCAGAGATTTCTCTATGAAAAATACGAATCGGAGTTTGAAGAAGGGGAGGGAGAAGGATGATGTGTGATGCGAGTGACACCGCGGTTGGAGCGGTCCTTGGCCAAAGGAAGGAGAAGGTATTTCGAACCATTTACTATGCTAGTAAAACTCTTAACGATGCACAATTGAATTATGCCACCACGGAAAAAGAATTACTAGCCATAGTCTTTGCATTCGATAAATTCCACTCTTACCTCGTGCTAAACAAAGTGATAGTTTACACCGATCATTCGGTTTTAAAATATTTGTTTGCCAAGAAAGATGCTAAACCAAGACTTCTTAGGTGGATTTTGTTACTCCAAGAATTTGATTTAGAGATAAAAGACAAGAAAGGCACCGAAAATGTAGTAGCCGACCACCTCTCACGATTAGAGCTAGTGAATGATCCGTTAGATGAGATACCAATTCGTGAGGAATTCCCGGATGAACACCTCCTTGCTATTTCTGACAAAATTTCACCTTGGTATGCTAACTTTGCCAATTACATTGTTACGGGCCGTCTTCCCCCGGATATCACTTTTCATCAAAAGAAGAAATTTCTATTTGATGTAAAGCAATATCTTCGGGACGAACCCTTTTTATTCAAAGTTTGTGCAGATGGCTTAATTCAACGTTGCATACCCGAAACGGACGTGCATGCTATCCTATCTCATTGTCATGATATGGCGGTAGGTGGTCATTTTGGGCCTTCCAAAACGGTAGCTAAGATCCTCCAATCAGGTTTCTTCTGGCCTACTCTTGTTAAAGATGCACATCATTATGTCAAATCTTGTGATCGCTGTCAACGAATGGGGAACATCTCTAAACATCATGAAACGCCCTTAAATAGCATGTTAGAGTGTGAGTTGTTTGATGTATGGGGTGTGGATTTCATGGGCCCTTTCCCCAGTTCTTGTTCAAATAAATATATCCTTGTTGCGGTAGAATATGTCTCCAAATGGGTGGAAGCCGTGGCCTTGCCTACTAATGATGCTCGGGTTGTCACTCGTTTTCTGAAGAAGCATATTTTTACTCGATTTGGAACTCCCCGAGCCATCATTAGTGACGGGGGCACCCACTTCTGCAACAAGCAGTTTGAACTTTTATTGACCCAGTACGGGGTGAAGCATAAAATTTCGACCCCATACCACCCACAAACTAGTGGCCAAGTGGAGGTCTCGAATAGGGAGATTAAGCGTATTTTAGAAAAAACTGTCAACGCATCAAGAAAGGATTGGTCCCTTAAATTGGATGATGCTCTTTGGGCTTATCGGACCGCCTATAAAACCCCAATTGGCATGTCCCCGTATCGTCTTGTTTTTGGCAAAACATGTCACTTGCCCGTTGAACTCGAGCATCGTGCTTATTGGGCCATTAAGTTTCTAAATTTTAACTCTCAAAGTGTAGGTACACAACGTTTGCTACAACTCAACGAGCTCGAAGAATGGCGTCATCTTGCCTATGAGAACGCAAAACTCTATAAGGAGCGGACCAAAATGTGGCATGACAAACATATTCTCCCCCGGGAATTCCACAAGGGAGAACGGGTGTTGCTATACAACTCTCGACTCCGACTCTTCCCCGGGAAGCTTAAGTCTCGATGGTCGGGCCCATTTTTGATTTCCCATGTCTATCCATCCGGCGCCGTCGAGCTTACAACAGATAAAGGACATACTTTCTTGGTCAACGCTCAACGTCTAAAACCTTACTTAGGGATGGATGGACCAAGAGACAAAGAGTCCTTCATCCTCGCGGACTCTTCGTGATTCTTCGTTTTCAGTCGAGCTAATGACTCTAAATTAGCGCTTCTTGGGAGGCAACCCATGTTTTCTTTCCGTTTCCTTTTCTTTTTCTCTTATTATCCCGTTTGTTGCTTTATTTTCTAGTCTTACATCTTTGTTAGTTTGTGTTTTAAGTGTTTTGTCTCTCCCCTTTTGAAACAGGAAATGAAATTCTTTACATAATATTTCTGAACGGGGCGCCCAAGCGCCGAAAAACTCCCGCCTAGGTGCCTGGTTCTGAAAGGGGCGCCCAAGCGCCGAAAAAAATCCCGTCTAGGCGCGGGAAGTATCACTCAAAAATCCAGGTACGCTGTGTCGCGCGCCTAGGCGCCCGTTTCTGATTTAAACAAATCTGTGGGTCAAAACGGTCAAAATTCTCACAAAATCTTCACAACTCCTCTCCCACGCGATTTTCGGCGACTCTCTCACCATTTCCGGCCATTTCCACCGTGTTTCACCGCCACTTTCCATCAACATAATTCGTTGCACAAGTGGTTCTTCTTTCACATCGACTCGGTGCGACACTTTTGGGGATAAAAGGTGAGTTTTGGCTTTACCCTTCTTCCATTTCCGATTCATAGCCGACGAGTAGGTGCCTTACATTATATTTTGAAGATTAGTTGGGGCATTGTCCGATTGTGGTTTGTTTTCTTTGTTGCATTTGAGGACTTTTATTGGATTTGAGGGTTGTAGTCAAAAATTGGGGGTTGTTGTTTGAATTGGATGGTCTATTGTTGTTAAATCCGTGGCTTGTTATCAATTTGTGGGTTGTTGTTGTTGAAATTGGATGCTATATTGTGTTAAATCTGTGGATTATTGCTTAAAAATTGAGGAATCTGTTAAATCCGTGGATTGTTGCTAGATTGTGGGTTGCTCTCTGATTTTGGTGTGTTGTTGGGCTGACGATTGTTGTGTTGGGTTGGTTGCATTTGGGTTGATTTAAGTAGTTGAGAAATTGACCATTGTTGTTGCAAATGACGAGAACTACCAACAGACCATCCAAAGGTAAGAAAAAAGTGGGTGAGGGTTCCTCTAATGAGCCCGAGACTCCCGATAATACCCGTTTCGAAAACTCCCAAGTCCAAATTATGTGTCAGAGTTTGAGCACCCCCCGCACCCTTATTAAGGAGCACTATTTAACCACCCGGGGACAGCCCTCTGTGCACGAATTGATACAGTTCCATCACTTACAGTTTTTCTGTCAAAAGCCCGAGGCCATTCGTCTTCCTTGGGTCCTGGAATTCTTCAGCTCCGGGGTTTATGATGAGATTGAGACACGAGGATGGCTGGGGACTACCCTTTTGGTACGGGGTAAGCATGTCAATTATGAGTTGAGACAGATTAGGGAGAGCATAGGCACCCCGACCCCTCAGACATGCGACTTCACCACTCTTTACAATGCAGGGCGCCTCCGAGTTAGCCTGTCGGATATTTTGCGGGTTATTGGCCGAGAGGGGTGGGAGTGGGTACCCGGAGAAGCTCATGTCCCCCGTAGGGCTCTACTACCCGAGGCTGCTTTCTGGCTCGACTTCATCCGATTCAATTTAATACCGAGTACCAATCGGTCAGAGGCAAACAAGGAACTGGCCACCCTCATCTATGCTATTATGTCCAAGAAAGCTGTGGACTTTGCCCGGGTAATCCACAAGTCTTTGACGGACCACTTTAGGAAGTTGAAGAATGAGTTAGGGCCATTGATTAACAAAGAATTGGCTAAGCAAAAGGGCCAAGGTCCCACTCGGAAGAATCCCATCATTCTCCCGTCACTGATCACAGCTTTATGCAAGGCAGCTAAGGTTTCCACATTTCCTATGGAGCGTACTGAGCTCCCTGGTTCTTATCTCACTGTGGTAGATGACGACTCCCAGGCTCCTCCACCACCAGCTACTTCCAAGAGGCCTCGCCCGTCTTCATCCCGGTCTACTAGTTCCCCACAGTTTCCACCTATGGATGCCGCTGCCATTAGACAATTAAAGGATGAATTGAGGGATGAGATGCGAGATGAGATGAGGGTGGTCATGTCCGACACTTGTGCTTATTTCCGTCAGCTTCTTGTAGAGCATAATGAGTTTGTCGGTCGGGGGCCGTTTGATTATTCTACTCCTCCACCTTACCCGCACCCCCCGCCTCAACAGCCCTCAGATTTGCACGAGTCAGGTGCTCTCGTTCCTGTAGGAGGTGATGATGAGGCTCATAATGATGAGGGTAGCCCGTTGATTGATTTGGATGATCTCGGCGGAACGGATGAGGACTACATTGACCGTTTTGGCACCACCGATTAGGCTTATCTTGTTTTATTTCCATGCATGTTTCGTTTTGTTTTTAGATATCTTTTGTTGGGTTGTTGGATATTTTATGTTTTATGTTTGGATGCTTGATGTTTTCTTTCCATGCATGTTTCTCGTTTTTGTTTGTCTCGTTTTGTTTTATTCTATTCTATCCAATGTTTGATGCTTTGTATGGCTAGCATTTGTTTACCTATGTAGTGATCGACACAGTGATTGCCATCCTTGGACTTGATTGCCTTAAGTGGACGCGGGTTTGCTTTTCAGCTTCCCTATGGTGACGTGTACTTTGCCCTTCTCTTTTTCGAGCATTGGGGACAATGTTCATGATAAGTGTGGGGGGGTACACTAGATCCATTATAGTCATGTTTATTCATGTCTTACATATTTCGGTCCAAGTTTTGGGGGGATGTTGTACCTCTACATGTGAAATGTGTGCAATTTTTATTTTTTTTTGGATAAAATTTCAACCCGTCACTTGATGAATTAAGCATGGTTAACGTGAATACATGGTATGCATTCTCTATCAATTTGGTTTTCAATTTGGTTTTTAATGGCTATACACGCAATTCCTTGTTTGTGAGGCCCTAACTAGACTAGATTGACCTTAAGATGATTCACATATGCACATAAATCGAGGGTAGAGGAGTTGAGTGGGCAACCATTTTGAAACACTTAAAGGCTTGATCCCGGAAATATCAACTTAGAATTTTCACATGTATTATGATTTGAGAACGTTAACTTCGTGTGCTTAATAATAATAAAAAGAGGTTGAACATTGGTATGATTGAAAAAGTCAGGCTTAATAGATACTGGGGGCGAAGAGCACCATGCCTAGAATACTGTACTATTAAGCTAATTTGAGCTAGAGCTCAAGCCAATACAAGTGTTGAGTAAATAGGGACCTAGTTTGATTTTGTGGCCTTTGACACTCGAGCGATTAAGCCCTTAGGAGTGTCTCCACACTTGATACCCTAAAGCCGTCTGGTTTAGGAGTTATTGGCCTAAAGCTCGTTACACGGGTGTCATAGAAAGCCTAAAAGGATCGAACATTGCACATGGTCTAGCCTCTAATGTTTCGAGTTGAAAGTGCATAAATTAAAGCCGAAAGTGGAATGAAGTGATGAATTTTTAAGTGGCTATGAAGTTGTATTCAATTCTCGTACCATGTAAATAATCAAAAGTTGATAAATATGGGGTTAATGCTTGAAAAGTGGTAAGAATGCCACTCGACTATAATATTTGAGATTTATTACACTACACCCTTAGGATGATCTTTTCGATGTTAAGGCGTAACATGAGCAAGTGGGTGACGTGTATATATATGTAACTTGAGCTTAAACAGGTGAATTCATACCATTGTGTGCTATTAATCATTGTAATTTACGTTGAGTGATCGGGGTTGAAAATCTTTCGATTTTGTGGGTATATCGTCTGCAAACCCTCACGAGACTATAACTCGTCCTTTGAGGTAAATCAAAGGTTCAAAGGCTTGTTGCATTCGCTAAATGCAACCGTTTACTCCACGAAAGTGAGTTAGGTAGTTTTTTTTTTTTTTTTCTTTTTTGTTTCTCTCTTTGATTGATGATGTTTCCTTACCTTAAAACTCTTATTGCTCGAGGACGATCAATTGATAAGTGTGGGCATGTTGATAAGAGGCATTTTTACGTGTTTTTAAGCCCCTTTGCGTTTATGTCTTAGGTTCATTTATCGCTTGATTCTTGCCACATGTGCGTTTAATTCGTGCATTAAGTGATTTCAGGTCTTAAATGGATACAATCAAAGAACGGGATGAAAAACGACGTATAAAACAAGTTTAGGCCAAATTGCTACGCACCCCTATGCCCAAGCGCCTAAAAACCCACGCCCAGGCGCCGGACAAGATGCAAATAACGTCAACATTCTGCTTACCACGCCTAGGTGCCATCTTGTCCACGCCCGGGCGCCGTATCTACACCACTTTCCACGTTCGAGCGCTATTTCCGTATGTTTAGAGGTCGAATTGGATGAAGTTACCTTCTACAATGTTGTATAACTATGTGTTAGCTTCAAATGAGGACTTGAATCATCCAAATCAGAGTTTCGTGGAGAAAGTTATGAATGAAATACGATTGCTGCGCAGGACACATTGCATTTAATTTCAGCATTCTGATAACGGCGCCCAAGCGCCGTAATGCCACGCCTAGGCGTGTCCACACCCGAATTTTGATTCCTTTCAGCCAAAAGATCATCATTTGATGGGGGAATGGAACATTTAAAGCCAAGAGGTCATCACATGTATGGGAGGGATGTCATAAGTATGTTTCTTAGTAGATCTACTTTATGGAATTTTATACTACTCACTTTAAGAGTAGTGGAGGACACACTAGGGGAGACACACACTAGGAGCTCAGATTTTGTGGTCTTCTTAAGGCATTTTTCTTGACTTGGGACCGAACACAAGAGGGGGAGGGAGGCATTTGGCCATTACTTTTCACTCATCATCATTCATCACCATTCTTCATCACTTTTGGAGGGGAACAAAGAGAGAGGAGTTAAGGATTGAAGTTCAAAAGCAAGGATCCATCATCAATCAATTGAGGGAGTTTTAATTATTTGCATTTACATGTTTATTTCCATGAGTATGTATATGTTTGTATTAGATTTTCTTAAGGCCTTGATGAGAGGCTAATATTGTAGAACTAAGGCCATGTGAAAGCCAATTTATGAATCAATATATGTGAAGTGAATTTTCGTATTAATTCTCATATTGCTTTGTGTGTTGATTTTGAGCTTTTATTACAATCATGTGCTTGATCACCATATGCTTGCTATCTTGCCTAGTCTAGTCATTCGAGAGAAGATAGGTTAGGGTTCAAATGAATCAACACATCATCCGAAACTAATGTGGAATTGCTCCTAGAAATAGGTAGAGATTTCCGGGTGCGGTTAGCCGGATTTATTCGGGGAAACTCTAGAACGTTAATGCGTGGTTATTGATTAGATTCTCGGATAGACATATTTAGAGAACCATCAATTAATCATAGGATTATTATGTGCCGAGACATCGGGTAATAATTATCTAAGGAATTTCCACCAAAGCAATAGGAGTCTAATAATTCGAAGAGTAGCTCATCTATATTGACGAGTAGATTCGGTTGTAGCATGTGCCTTAGTCATTTTATCATACGTGAGATTTAATCTATAGTTTGTTTCTTTTTGGTTCGTCACTTGCTTACTCGTTTTATTGCAATCTACTTTTGTCCATTTTCATTAATCATAAACTAAAATTCAAGTTTCCGTGGTTCGACAACCCGGACTTTTTGTCCACTTATTACTACATACGTCTAGTGCACTTGCTATCATAGCACGTTAGCTTTTAGCGTGTCATGGGCCAAAAGAAACCTGATTGGAGTACCTTAGCCACTGTTTTAGAAGGCCCAAAATGGCCACCTACCGACATGTCATGGCAATGAGCTAGAACTGATGCGATTTCTTCCTCGGGAATACATCTTCGAATGATGCCATCTGCACAAATCTTAAATAGATATGGTTCATCCCACAAATATTGCTTCACATCAAATAAGAATTTCTTCTTTTGATGAAAAGTGATATCCGGAGGAAGAACTCCCGTGACAAGATAATTTGCAAAATTGGCATACCAAGGAGTATCGTTATGAAGTATAGCATACAATTGCTCATCGGGAAACTCCTCACAAATTGGTTTATCATGCATGTACTCGGGGGTAGGGGTCTCTATTCTAGATAAATGGTCGGCAACCACATTTTCCACTCCTTTCTTATCCTTGATTTCTATGTCAAATTCTTGAAGAAGCAAAATCCACCGAATAAGTCTAGGTTTGGCATCCTTTTTAGCAAGTAAATACTTAAGGGCAGAGTGATCGGTGTACACAATCACCTTGTTTAAAACGAGATAGGAGTGGAATTTATCAAATGCAAATACTATAGCTAGTAACTCTTTTTCGGTGGTTGCGTAATTCATTTGCGCCTCATTAAGAGTTTTACTAGCATAGTAAATTGTTTGAAATACCTTTCCCTTTCGTTGGCCCAATACCGCCCCCACGGCGGTGTCACTAGCATCACACATCAATTCGAATGGTAAGCTCCAATCGGGCGGTGCCATGATGGGGGTGGATATCAATCGCTCCTTCAAAATTAGGAATGCCTGCATACAAGTAGAGTCGAAATCAAACGGTGCATCTTTAATGAGCAAGTTAGACAATGGTTTTGCAATTTTGGAAAAATTCAAAATAAACCGCCTATAAAAACCGGCATGCCCAAGGAAACTCCTCACGGCCTTAACCGAGATAGGAGGGGGAAGTTTCTCAATGACCTCAATCTTGGCTCGGTCTACTTCAATCCCTCTATGAGAGACCTTGTGACCTAGCACAATCCCTTCCCGTACCATGAAATGGCACTTCTCCCAATTTAAAACAAGATTGGTTTCCTCACAACGTTTTAAAACACGAGTCAAATGATCTAGACATGTATCAAAGGATGTTCCAAAAACAGAAAATTCGTCCATAAAAATCTCAAGGAACTCCTCAACCATGTCATGCAAAATGGCCATCATGCACCTTTGAAAGGTGGCCGGGGCATTACACAATCCAAATGGCATCCGTCTATAAGCAAACATACCATAGGGACAAGTGAAAGTGGTTTTCTCTTGGTCCTCGGGATCTATGGCAATTTGATTATAGCCGGAGTATCCATCTAGAAAACAATAAAAATCGTGCCCAGCTAACCTTTCAAGCATTTGGTCGATGAAAGGGAGGGGAAAATGGTCTTTACGGGTGGCGTCATTCAACTTACGATAATCTATGCATACTCGCCACCCGATGAGCATACGAGTGGGAATCAATACATTGTTTGGATTTTTAATCATAGTTAAGCCTCCTTTCGTAGGAACCACATGAGTAGGACTTATCCATGCACTATCAGAGATAGGGTAGATTATACCTGCGTCGAGTAACTTAATGACCTCTTTCTTTACTACCTCTTGGATTTGTGGGTTAGACCTCCTTTGCGGTTGACGTGTAGGCTTGGTGGAGTCCTCCATTAGGATCTTATGCATGCATATAGCCGGCCTAATGCCTTTAATGTCCGCAATTGCCCACCCGAAAGCTTTCTTGTTAGCCTTCAACACTCCCACGAGTTGGTCCTCTTGTGCCCCTGTTAAAGAAGATGAGACAATTAAGGGCAATGTCTTATTATCATTTAAAAACACATATTTCAAATGTAAAGGCAACGGTTTAAGCTCAAGGGTAGGGGCCTCTTCAATGGAAGGGCGAGGAGGAGCCGAGAGCGATCGCTCTAACTTTTTAACCCCCATAACGAGGTAAGGAGGTTGCTTTTCTAATTCACACACGATTTCCAACTTCTCCTCACTTTCCGAATCGACATCCATGGATTGCAAAAGGCATGCCTCTAGCGGGTCATCTACCATGTGTTCCTGAAATGTCTCACCAATCAAAGTGTCAAATGCATCGATGCGTAAACATGAATCATTATCATATGGATGTTTAAGCACTTTGAATACGTCAAATATAACCTTCTCATCACCCACGTGAAGAGTTAGCTTACCATTGGCGACGTCTATGATTGCCTTACCCGTAGCAAGGAAGGGACTCCCTAGAATCAACGGTACTTCTACATCCTCTTCCATGTCGAGCACCACAAAATCTACCGGGAAGTAGAATTTGTCCACTTGGACAATTAAATCTTCAATGATGCCCTTCGGGTTCATAATTGAACGGTCCGCCAATTGCAATGATATCGATGTAGGCTTGGGCGTCCCAAGACCGAGCTTCTTGAAGATAGAATAGGGAAGAAGATTGATACTTGCCCCCGAATCGCATAGCACCTTGTCAAAAGTGAGATGACCAATAGTGCATGGTATGGTAAGGCTCCCGGGGTCCTTGAGCTTGCGAGGCAATTTGTTGAGTAAGACGGGGGAGCACTCCTCGGTTAGACAAACGGTTTCGTTTTCCTCCCATTTTTGCTTGTTGGAGAGAATATCCTTGAAAAACTTAACATAGTTCGGCATTTGCAAAATAGCATCCACCAAAGGAATATTTATTCTCACCTCACGAAGAATGGATAAAATACGGATGAAACTCGGATCCATCTCCTTCTTTTTCTTCTTCTGTGCGTTTGGGAAGGGAAGACGGATCTCAATGGGAGGAGGAGGCGTTGGAGTCGACGAACTAGCCCCGAAGGAAACAGGAGGCAGCGCCTGGGCGCTGTCATCGGCGCCTGGGCACGGTTGGTTCGGCGCCTGGGCGTGGGTATTGCGGCGCTCGGGCGCCGCTGACAGTGGCAGTTGGTCCTGACTGGGTGTAGACGACGCCTGAGCGTGGGCTTCCTCGCGCCTAGGCGTGGACGGCAGTGTTGAATCTTTTTCCAACTGCTTCCCACTTCTCAAAGTGATGGCATGGCATTGATCTTTTGGGTTCTTCTCCGTGTCACTTGGTAGAGTTCCCGGGGCTCTACCATTTACCACGGAGGAGATTTGCCCCATTTATGTCCTCATATCTTTCATTTCCATGAACATATCCTTCATCATATTACGGAGTTCATTGATCGACGTGTCCGATTTCCTTATATGATCATTAAGTCGCTCGTCGATTGTAGGAGGTCGTGCTTGTCCTTGCCCTTGGACATTTGGAATGCCTTGCCTCGGAGGTGGGTTGTTGAAAGGAGGTCGAGGAGCTTGATAAATCCTTGGTTGTGCGTTTTGTGCGGGGTTGGGCCGTTTTGGAAAATTCTCGGGTATGTGAAAGTCCAACCGTTGTCGATTATGATTCCCAACATAATTGACATCTTCAACCTCCGGTTCCAAAGCCACTACTCCCTCAACCACTTCCTCAACACAAGCAACCTTTTTAGAGGATGAGGCCTCTTCATCGTCGGGATAAAGCTCATCTTCCCGGGCCAATTGTTCTATTTTGTCCCATACACGTTGACAATCTAACCCAAGGAGATCTCTACCCGCACCCGCATTGAGTCTATTCCGAATACGCGACTGAACCCCATCATAAAAATGTAGTACTTGTTCATTCAAACCAAAATTATGATCGGGGCATTTTCGGAGCATGCCCTTATATCTAGCCCAAGTCTCGGCTAAAGACTCATTACTTCTTTGCCTAAACCCCTTGATGTTACTCCGGAGCTCATTAATTTTGGAGGGTGGGAAGAATTTGTTTAGAAAGGCATCGACCAACTCAACCCAAGTTGTAATAGATTGCGGAGGTAAGGATTTATACCATGTTGTCGCCCTATCCTTCAATGAGAAATGGAAGACTCTTAGACGAATTGCATCAAGATCCCGTGGGTGATATTGAATGGTCACAAGAGCTTCGTCTATGGTTTTCAAATGAGCGTGAGGTGATTCGTGCGGTTCTCCATAGAAAGGATCTCCTTGCACCATATTAAAGATATGAGCCGGAATGTGGTAGTTGGGTGCAAAGAAGTTAGGCACGACCACGGGCCCCGGAATGGTATGGACCCTAGGTGGTAAGCTACCCCGAACCGACGGAAGTTGTGGAGGAGGTGCCCCTTGCATGGCTTGTAGAACACCTTGTAACCACTCCCTATTTTCCGGTAAGTTCATGTCCAAATTATTGGCCATTTCTCTTGCTCGCCTATTAGACCGAAACACTTGTTCAATTTCTGGCTCCAACTCGTATAGAGGCTCGTTTGAGGAACGGGTCATGCACCACACAAGAATCTAGCAATTAACACAAGAACGAAATTAGACTAGTACGAGAAATAAAAGGAAACAAGAAAATAAACAACAAACTTGAAATAATGAAAACGTAAAACGAAAATCAAAAACTAAAAAAAAAACAAGTCCCCGGCAACGGCGCCAAAAACTTGACACGCTAGAAGCTAACGTGCTTGAATAGCAAGTGCACTAGTCGCGTGTAGTAATAAATGGACAAAAAGTCCGGGTTGTCGAACATCAAGGACTTGGATTTTTTTAGCTTAAGATTTGCAATTAAGGTAAAGACAATTAAAGTAAAATAAGAGAAAAATAATTAAGTAACCGAAAGATCAAAGGAGGGAACAAGCTATGAATTAAACCTCACAAATTGGTTAAAAAGACTAAGGCACATGCTATAACCGAATTCACTCGTCGATATATATGAGTTACTCTTCGAATTATTAGACTCCTATTGCTTTGGTGAAAACTCCTTAATTAATCATTACCCGATGTCTCGGCACATAACAATCCTATGATTGATTGACGGTTCTCTAAATATGTCTATCCGAGAATCTAATCAACAACCATGCATTAACGTTCTAGAGTTTCCCCAGATAAATCCGGCTAACCGCACCCGGAAATCTTTACCTATTTCTAGGAGCAATTCCACATTAGTTTCGAATGATGTGTTGATTCATTTGAACCCTAACCTATCTTCTCTCGAATGACTTGATTAGGCACAATAGCAAGTATATGGAGATCAAGCATATGATTGTGATAAAAGCACAAAATCAACACACAAAGCAATTAGGAGAATTAATACGAAAATTAACTTCACATATATTGATTCATGAATTCGGCCTTCACATGGCCTTAGTTCTACAAGATTAGCTCATATTCAATAGCTCAAGAAGGTCTAAAACAATCATATACATAGTTATTAACATAAACATGTAAATGAAATACAAAAGAAAACTCCCTAAGTCTTGAATGATGATGAATCCTTGGTTGTAGATTCAATCTCTAGCTCAATCCCCCTTCTTCACCTTCAATTGTTGATGAAATTATGGCTCAAAAACCCAGAAAATGCTCTCCAATTCCCCAGATTTCGAACCCCTCTTCCATCTGAAATTTGGCTTTTAAACAATTGAAAAACAGTTACGCCGGCGCCTAGGCGCGGGCAAGACGGCGCCTAGGCGCGGCCTACGTGGCATACTTTTCTTGGGGAAAAAGTCCGGCGGCGCCCAAGCGTGGATAGTACGGCGCTTGGGCGCGGGAATAACGGCGCCTAGGCGCAGGTAGTGCGGCGCCTAAGCGCGGTCAACAGGGATCAACTTTGTTGTTCTTGATCGGCGCCCGAGCGTGGTCAGCTCGGCGCCTGGGCGTGGTCGACAGGCTTCAAAAAGTGTCGTGCACCGTTTTTCGCCTTTTTCTTCGTGTGCTCTCGTTTATCACCTGAAATCACTTAACACCCCAATTAAACGCAACTGTGGCATGATTTAGGCAATAAATAACTCCAACAATATCAGATCATAGGCTTAAAAACACGTAAAAACGCCTCTTATCATCAAGCGTTAGACTCTTCAAGCGTCTACTTTTTCAAGCGTCAAAAAAAATTTCAGTATGAAATCTTTTGAAGTCGAAAAAGACTTCAGGGTCTATTCAACCCCCCCTTCTAGACCCTTTCGTATGCCACTTGGGACCAACAAGTGGTATCAGAGCGGTTAAAATAAATTTTAAAATTTCCAAGCATAACTGCTTGTTTAGATCCTTTTCTTTCAAAATCTAGTTGCTTTTAAAATTTTCGATATGGCATTTGCTAAAGTTTCCAAACTGACTGAGTCAAATTTTGACACATGGAAAGTTAAAGCATTTACATATCTCTGTTCATGTGATGATGGCATGTGTGATATTATTTCAGATGGGTCAATCAAAATATACAAAGTTATCACAAGAGCGCCTGAAGCCACGGAAGAAACTCCCGATGGTTACGTTGAGAAACCAAAATAAGAATGGTCTCCAGATGAGCGTCGAAGAGCTAATTTGGACAATGTTGGTCGTAACGCTCTATATACGGCTATTGGTGATAATGACAACTTATTTAACAAGATCAAGTCTTGCAAAACCACTAAAGAAATATGGGATAAGTTGGCTACGATTGGTGGTGGTTCAGCTCAAATAAAAGAAAACAAACTTTCCATTGCCAAGGAAATGTTTAACGGATTTAAGATGCTACCCAATGAAACTTTAGAGCAATTGGATATAAGATTTACAGCTCTAGTTACAGAACTTACATCGTTAGGAATGGAGTTAAAGAATCGGGAAATGGTGGTTAAGATTTCTGAAGCTTACCAAGTAAATTCTTGATGAAGACAACCGCTATGAGAGAATCAAATATGCTGGATCTCCTAACCCTAGAAGACGCCTTCTCAGAGCTAAAAGCATTTGAGTTCGAGTTGAATTCTGCAAGTGATATTGTGAGTAGTCCAATGATTGAATCTGGAGCGCTTATTGCATCAATCAAAGGTAAATCGGGTAATAAAGGAAAGAATTCAGATATCAATGAGGAAGAGGAGTTGGCTTTGCTGAATAGATTCAGGAAGTTCTTGAGATATGAAAAGAAAGGAAAAGGTTTCAATAATCAAGGACAAAGTTCATATCAAGCGCCTTCTCCTGTGCAACAGCAGTTTCAAGCACCTCAGTATTCTGTTCCTTCACCTCAAGCGCCTGTTCAATACCAAGCGCCTACTCAAAATCCCTCAGCTCCAGTAGTCTCAAAACCACACACTGCAAGGTTACAAATGAAGAGAAGATGAAAACTAATCTTTGTTATAATTGCAGGAAACCAGGGCACTACCAGGTAAATTGCCCTTATCCAAACGTATCCAAGCCCTCAAGGCAGGATTACTTGGATAGAAACTAATTCAGGAGCAACCTTCGTCAACAAGGTTTGCTAGCGGAATCAGAACCAGCATCCGCACCTGAAGATTTAGAATCATCAGAAGAAAGTAGCGATGATGATGAACCATAAGATGACTCAGCGCTCATATGTCTCATGGCCAGAGATGATGAAGCGTCTCCTGAGGTAATCAATGAATTATCTATTCCTCTTTCTTATGATGAATTACTTGACAAAGTCAAAGAATACTACAATGAATGTCAAGAAGCTGCCAAAATATATCAAAATGATCTCGCTATTATCTCATCAGTCACAAGAGATAAAGGACGCTCAAAGCAGAGTTGCGAGTTCAGCAACAGTGCATTGAGAAGAACCAATCGCTTGAGAGTGAAATTATTCAATTAAAAAGCGATCTTGATATAATAGTCAAGAGAGAAGCTGATTTGATGGCTAGACTTGCTAAATCAGAGCAGCTCATCTCATCATTATCAAAAGCTTCTAGAAAGTTGGATAATGTGACTGAAATAACTAGATTATTTGGTGAGAAGACCGGTTTAGGATGCGATAAGCTCGGTAAACAATCCAATCAATCTAATGTTACGGCAAACAACAAAGGAAAGAGTGTTATCTTTATTGAAAAAGGTTCACAAGGTCAAACTCAAAATGAACCAAGTGACAATGGTAAGAGGCCAAATGAGAAAGTCAAAGCAAACTCAGGAAAGGGTAAGGCAAAGGAAAATGATTCACAAAGACGGGTTTATCCGAACGCTCAAAAGGCTAAAGATAGGACTGACCACTGTGAATCAAGCGCTAAGCGTCCAGCACTAAAAGTGCAACCCAAGCCAGCGCCAAGGGAATACCGGCGTCAATATCCAAGACAGTCAAGATCATATTATCGATACTATGATAATTATGATTATGACTATGATTATGACTACCACTATAATCGAGGATATTATTATACACCCAAAAAGTACACACAACACGTTGTGAAACCCAAAAAGGCCAGTATTCCTACAATGAAGACTATGCAAATATGGATTCCTAAAGTTCTAATTCAAACTAACAATGTTACTAATGTTAAAGGACGCAAGCAACAATGGGTACCTGAACAAAAATAGAACTTCCCTTTTGATTGCAGGTACCTAGAGCTAGAGCCGATACATCTGTATGGTACTTTGATAGTGGATTGTCAAGGCACATGACTGGTTCCAAAGATCTTCTGATCAACTATGAAGCTGCCAATGGTCCTCAGGTTGTATTTAGTGACAACTCCAAAGGTAAAACCAAAGGTATAGGTACTGTGCATAGGGGGGACATCATGATAAGTGATGTTTATTATGTTGAGGGTCTGAAGCACAATTTATTAAGCATAAGTCAATTTTGTGATAAAGGCTTTGAAGTCATATTCTCAAGTGACTGCTGTTATATAAATGACGCTAAGACTAAGTCTACTAAATTGAAAGGAAAAAGAACTAACAACGTACATTTAGTAGATTGGGGTTCAACACTTGATAACAACCCAACATGTTTTGTTGCTAAAAATGAATCTAAAATGGGTTGGTTATGGCATAGAAAAATGAATCACCTCAACTTGAAGACAATCTCTCAGCTAATAAGTCAAAATCTTGTAAAGGGATTACCAAATGGACCATTTCATAAGGATCGTCTGTGTGACGCTTGTCAAATGGGTAAACAAGTTAAATCATTGTTCAAGAGAAAACCTCATCTATCTACCTCTAGAATACTTAAACTACTTCACATGGATTTGTTTGGACCTGTTCAAACGATCAGTGTAAGTGGTAAGAAGTATACTTTGGTGATAGTAGATGATTTCTCTCGATTTACTTGGGTGGAATTTCTTTTATCCAAAGATGAAACATGTGACAAGTTAACAACGCTTATTCGGCAACTTCAAATATTGAAAAATCTTAAGGTTGCAAGAATAAGAAGCGATCACGGTACTGAGTTTACTAACAAGATTGTTGAGAAGTTTTGTGCAGAAAATGGAATACATCATGAGTATTCAGCTCCCAGAAGTCCCCAAAAAAATGGTGTTGCTGAGCGCCGGAACCGAACGCTTAAAGAAGCCGCTAGGACTATGTTAGCAGAATCCAAGCTCGCTCCTAGGTTTTGGGCCGAAGCGATCAACACTGCCTGTTACACTCAAAATCGTTGCATGATCAACAAACAGCATGGGAAAACTCCATATGAATTGTGGAAAGGACGTAAGCCCAATGTTTCATATTTTCAAGTCTTTGGTTCTAAGTGCTTTATTCATAATAATGGATCCCAAAGCCTAAAGACTTTTGATTCTAAAGCGGATGAAGGAATCTTTCTAGGCTACGCCAAGAATGGAAAGAATTTTCGCATTCTCAATAAGATCAAATCGAAGGTTGAGGAATCTATTCATGTTGTTTTTGATGATGCTAACTAAGAACCGAGTAAGGTTAATATAAATGATGTAGGAGTTGAAGATCTATGTCATCAAGCGTCTAATATTACTATTGATGAAGATACTGACGACGATGATGAGATCTCAGTGCCACCTCCTAAGATTAATCGTGAGATTGCTCTAGATAATCATGTAAGAAATGCTGATGATCATGAAGAGAGTGATCATCAAGAGCACGCAAGGAATTGTGAACTTGGAGCGCCTACGCAAGAAGGTAGTCAAGCGTATGATCCTCAAGCGCCTGTTCAACCTCTTAACCCTTTCCAACCAGACAGACTTTGGCTGTGTGATCATCCACCTGAGCAAATTATTGGAGATATTGAAGCGCCTGTTAGGACTAGAGCCGCTACGTTCAATGAGGCTATGTTCGCAAGCTTTCTATCTCAAATGGAACCTAACAAAGTGGATGAAGCGCTAAGTGACCCAAGTTGGATTGAAGCTATGCAAGAAGAGCTTAATCAGTTTGAACGAAATAAGATTTGGATGCTAGTACCAAGACCAACTCACCAAGGAGTTATTGGAACTAGATGGGTATATAGAAACAAGATGGATGAGAGCGGCATTGTGACAAGAAACAAGGCTAAACTCTAGCTCAAGGATATTGCCAAGAGGAGGGTATTGACTTTGATGAGACATACGCTCCCGTCGCTCGTCTTGAAGCAATCCGCATGTTTCTAGCGTATGCAGCATTCAACAAGTTCATGGTGTATCAAATGGACGTGAAGAGTGCCTTCCTGAATGGTAAACTCCAAGAAGAAGTGTATGTGGAGCAACCACCAGGATTCATCAACAATCATGGTAAGGGTATGGTTTACAAGCTAGAAAAAGCACTTTATGGGCTTAAGCAAGCACCCCGAGCATGGTGATAGGTTAATTTCATGGCATAGCAAGAAACAACAATCCATAGCTACCTCCACAGTCGAAGCTGAGTATGTAGCTGCAGGAAGTTGTTGTGCACAAGTATTATGGATGAGACAACAACTTAGAGATTATGGAAAATCCTAGGTCCAACCCCTATCCATTGTGATAACCAAAGCGCTCTAGCCATGACTCAAAACCTTGTTCTTCATTCCAGAACCAAACACATTGACATTAGATACCATTTTCTTCGTGACCAAGTTCAAAAGAAAGATATCTCCTTGCACTTCATTGGAACTGACAAACAATTGGCAGATATCTTCACCAAAGCAGTCAATGAACAACGTTTTCTCACTTTGAGAAATGAATTAGGTATGATTGATTTAAACGCTTAATCATTTTGCATCATATTTTATTAGACATATAATTTAAGGGGAATTCACTTAATTTGTGTCTCAAAGATTTTCCTAAGTGGTACAAGTTATCAAATTTAGGGGGAACCTTAAAGTTGTACTTAACCATATCTACAAGCGTCAATGATCAAAATTTTCAGATGCATAATCATCAACGCTCAGTATTACATATGCATCAAATATTGGACGCTCAAACATAAAAGTCTTTTCAATCCTAAGCGTCTAATTTTCATATATAAAAGTCATATAAAGCAACAAGTGATATCAGTTAAGCATGGAATCAATTCCCATCAACTCTTCATATAAAAATACTTTCTTTACATGCCACGCATAAAGTTTACAAACTTCTTTCGAAGTAGTGGGTAGACTCAAAAGTCTATTTTGTACTCTACTCGCACGCTTCTATCACATCAAACTGGCGGGTAATCAAAAGTCTTTTTTTTTCAAAATGACGGTTCAGAGATAGTACGTGTTTGTGTACGTGTCAGTGTACAAACAGGCGCGTGCGTTACACTCTGAAAATGCCAAACGTTTTAAATTTTTTAACTCGGATGTCAAATCTTTATATATGAGAATTACCAAATGTAACTTCTCTCTATTACACAAAACTCGCGTCCGCAGTTAATGAATTTATGGCTGAGATTCAAAAGTCGTTACACGTGTCTAAATCCTACAAAGACTAGAGAACACAAGTTTCAAAAATTCTTTACTGTGTCATTTAAAATACAATTTCTGCAGAAAGACAATTCACTTTTACTCAAACATATCTGCAAAATTTATTCTCTCTCTCTCTCAAAGCAAAAGAAAATCTCAGTTCATCTCTTTCACTAAAAATGGCACCAAAGAAATCTTCTACTTCTGCTGACCTTACCATCAAGGTGACTGAAGGCCTTGTTGTCGACTGGAAATTTCTCTATGAACAACCTCAGATGAATCTAACAGACATGATGGACATGGTCGTCAAAGCTGGGCTTAAACCGTTCTTGACCTAATACTCCTATCTGTTTCCGACTGAAGTCGACACCTTCTGGAAGCCTGCTAAACTTTCAGAGGACAAGAAGTCTATCACTTGTCTAATTCCTTTATCCAAGAAGGAGTCTCCAAAGGAATTTATCTTGTCTGCTTCCACCATTGCCAAGAACTTCAATCTTCCAAATGAGGGTGAGGCGTTGAACTGTGTTACTTTAAAACAAATCAAGGACGCATGGACAACCATGAGTGCGTACAACGATGTACCCTACACTCATTGGAGTGTTTAGAGTCCCCGTCTCGGGTGAGTAGACGAGCGGGCGGCGTGGACCAGGAGGGTCCCACGTTGGGCGCCCATTGTGGCCAAGAGGTTAGGCATGAGCTTGTGCATTGCCCCGCGGACTGTCGGAAATTTGGGGCAACACCTCTAGGTCGATTGAGCTATCAAGACAAGCCTCCACCCGTCTTGTTAGCTAACTCGTAGGTCCCAGCTAAGGGTTCAAGCCGAAGCTACGAGGGTCCATAGGCTAAGATATGCGGTCGTTGGGCGACGCCGTGTAGTGGGCGAGTGAAGCTAAATTGTGGGCAAGCCTTGGACTATCGTGTAGCCCTACTCGGGCGAGGCACGATCAAAGGAAGTCACGGCAATCCGGGCATCCCGAGAAAGTGACGAGCACGAGAGATTGCGTTGTGGGCGTGTAAGCGACCCTCAATGCCGAGCGGAGCGCGAAAGCTCCCGCCATCCGAGATGAGTTCCCACAGGTCCCAGGTTGTCGGGCGACGTGTGGCGAGCGGGTTAGCTAGTCGGGGACCGTTGCGGAAACATGCTACGGCGTGCGAGACGGATGCCTTCGATGAAAGTGGGCATTGTGAATAGGCGAGTGCCTTGGCGTTCGAATGTTTATGCTAAGAAGCTTGTCGGAAAAATGCGCGACGGGTCATCATCAAGACTCGGGATGGAAGTAGGCTGGTCGAGGGTTTGGGGGAATCCTCGACACCGCACGGGCGAAAAAGAATTCCGCTGCGAGACTCAAAAGAGTCGGCCCGTGACAGGTGGTATCAGAGCCTGAATCTTTCCCCGTAGGCGATTCAGGCTTGAGGAAGGAATTGTGATTTCTATTGAAGATCTTTTGCGGGTTGAATACAAGATGTTCCGAGAACCCGATACTACCTGAATAAGGATATTAGCACACGAACTCGTAAGGAGGGAGTGGGTTGATACCCGCGACTTGAGACGAAATCAGGCCAGTTTGCAACACGACGCGTGTTGGCTTGTTGCTCCGGGCTTTAAAATGCTTCAATGAGCCGATTGTGGATTGGATTGATTTTGGGGGATGTTGTTCAGAATGTGCAAAATTTTTCGTTGGCATCCTTTTAGAATCGCAGTAAGTGTTACTGTCAGAGAGTGGGCTTCAGTACTACGGTATGGCTCCAAGAGCTCCGTTATTGGCAGCTATGACTTGGGCGAAGTTTATTACCCTGAGCATGGTTTGGCTTCCGTTTTGAGGTGAATGCAGTAACTTTGAGGCGGACGTGTGTCAGTGACACTCGAAGAGGACCGCTGGGGTGCGATGTTGTTAGCGAGTTTCAATTGGGTGAATCTCAGTAATCTGATTGTTTGTGCTTGCTAGGGACTACTATTGAGCTCTATTAGTAACGTTGGTTACGTCGGTTAGCAGTTGTTCGGGCTGGGTGCCTGGGCTATCGGTGATTGCACGATGCAAGTAAACGATGGTTTGGTGCGATCCGCGCAAGCAGAATGATTGTTGACCTTTTTGTGGGGCGACATGTTCCAAAATTTCAGAAAATTCATCTTGACTTCCAGTAAGGGGACATTCCGAAGAGTCGGGTGGACGAGTGGTGCCACGTTTGCGAGATAGGCAACCATGTTGCGGAGAGCCACGAGTCGGGAGGTGATCTTGGCAAAGAAGGCCAGTTGAAGAGACCTTCCTTGGTGGAAAGATGTGCGTGAGATGAGGATTCGTGGAGCTTCTTTGGGGGAAGCGCGAGTCGAGTTGTGGGTGCATGGTGCACCGTTGAGGCGCAGAGTGCGCGGTGAAGCTAGCCACCCTTAGGGCTGCAAAGAGTGGACTTCTAGGCCCTTACGTGTCGGCGAGAGTCACCGTTGTGCCGAGTTGTGGGCCAAGCAGGATGCTTGGGGAGTTGAGAAACTGCGGTGCCGTGTCGAATCGAGGAGCTACCGTGATAGTCCTTTGGGGACAGTGTAGTGAGATTTGTGTGTCCGAGTTTCGAGATTGGGAATGAAGTCTCGTGTTTAGTCCGAGAGATAGTGGGAGATGTCTCGTCGGCGTGTGCAGTGAATGAGGATCTACTTTGAATCCGGGGTGCAACTTGAGTCAAGGCCGGGTGTTTCAAAGTGAGATTCGTGATTTTGAGACTTGTTCCGAGCTTTAGTGGGGGAGACTCTACTTTAGCCTTGGAGGAGTGTTCCTTAAGATGATCCCTCGCCAGGATATGGGCTCTGTGGTCAGGGGATTGTTGAAGGGAACATGCCGAGAAGTGTGACGAGCTTAATTGATCAGTTGGTCAGAGTGAGGGATTCGCAATTGGAATTGGTGCTTTAGGCATGTATCGAAGATTGGTGTCGTGGACTTTGGACCAAGGTCAAGTTTTGTCGTCGAGTTGTGCGGAGCATAAAGCTCCTTTGTGAGAAAGATGTGGGCAGAGGCCCCGAGTTCCCATCCAGCGGGATTGGGAAGAGTTGTGCTGGGTCATGTGAGGACCCTTTGAGATGTGTGTTGCCGAGGTCGGCAACATCTCCGAGTGGGGGAGGGTGCTAATGAAGCTGGGCACTTCCCTATCGGCAGCGGACAAGTTGGTTAATGAGGGCCAAGTCGGGGAGAGCAGAAGAGTGCAGCTGTATGACTCTGATCAAGTTGGTACAGTGCAGTGTTGGCTAGAGAGAGCCTTGAGGACCGTTTTGGCAAAATTTGCTGAAATGGGTCGAGTGGAGGACGCGATGTGCAATCGAGTCATGTGGAAATCATTGGGTTTGCATGATGTCGAGTGGGCCATAGGCGTCGAGCTTCGTTGTGCAGTCATGAAGGCTGTTCTTTGAGTTGTGCAAGAGGCACGTTTCAGGAGCGCGTCGTATTGAGTAGAAGGCAGAGTTTTGCGGGAAGCCGCTCAGATTTTGCTGAGTTTGTGCAAGAGGCACAGTGGTTAGCAACTCAGAGAAGGAGTTGAATGGGAGTCGGTTCGGTATGCCGGGTGGATTGGCGAGAATTCGGGGCGGACCGCGTACACTCTATCTTGCGAGTAAGTGTATGTGTCGACGAGGACGTCGACAGATCGAGTGGGGGAGAATGTCACCCACGGCCTTGTGGGCTTGGGCGACTTGCGGGATGGCCGGGCGTCAGGGGCTCTGACGGCCTAGGCGAGTGGCACCAAACGGGTCGCGAGCAGAGGATCTTACTTAAGTCGGATTGCAAAAATGTTCATATGGGATGTTCCCCATGATGTAAAGATACTTTCCACCAAGTTTGAGAATATTTGGAGTCCGTTTGGGTATCGAGATCAAGGATGGACAGTGGGCTGTCATCCGTGCGCCAGGAAGAGAATCGGGAGGCGAGCAGAGGGCCGAAAACTTGGAGATTGTGAAAACTGTTATTATGGGATGTTCCCATATGTGTTGTGAGTGTCTCCACCAAGTTTCATTACTAGACGGTTCCGTTTCGATAGGCAAAGACCCGGATGTTTGAGGAGTGGCAGTGCAGTGGCATTGTTGTGATTTCAGCGGATTGCAAGGGCAATATCTCAACGATGCGATATCGGTTGGGGCTGAAAGTCGAGTATGTTGATTTGGAGGTCGAGAGCTTTGATTCGGTTCAAGCGGATTGTGATTTGGACGTCGGATGAGGAAGATATTGAAAAATAGCGCGTTCCTCGGAATTTCAATGTCTAGTGGTGGCACAAGGGAAAATGTTTTTAAGCCTATTATAGGTGGGGCATGCATGGTGAGCATCGGCCAGCCTCCCTCGTGCCACGATGGCACTAAGCGAGCACTACCTTGGGGTGAAGGAGACCCCAAGGGCCGGCTCTAGGCACATCATTGGAGTGTTTAGAGTCCCCGTCTCGGGTGAGTAGACGAGCGGGCGGCGTGGACCAGGAGGGTCCCACGTTGGGCGCCCATTTTGGCCAAGAGGTTAGGCATGAGCTTGTGCATTGCCCCGCGGACTGTCGGAAATTTGGGGCAACACCTCTAGGTCGATTGAGCTATCAAGACAAGCCTCCACCCGTCTTGTTAGCTAACTCGTAGGTCCCGGCTAAGGGTTCAAGCCGAAGCTACGAGGGTCCATAGGCTAAGATATGCGGTCGTTGGGCGACGCCGTGTAGTGGGCGAGTGAAGCTAAATTGTGGGCAAGCCTTGGACTATCGTGTGGCCCTACTCGGGCGAGGCATGATCAAAGGAAGTCACGGCAATCCGGGCACCCGAGAAAGTGACGAGCACGAGAGATTGCGTTGTGGGCGTGTAAGCGACCCTCAATGCCGAGCGGAGCGCGAAAGCTCCCGCCATCCGAGATGAGTTCCCACAGGTCCCAGGTTGTCGGGCGACGTGTGGCGAGCGGGTTAGCTAGTCGGGGACCGTTGCGGAAACATGCTGCGGCGTGCGAGACGGATGCCTTCGATGAAAGTGGGCATTGTGAATAGGCGAGTGCCTTGGCACCAAGTGCAGCACTGTGAGGCATTCGAATGTTTATGCTAAGAAGCTTGTCGGAAAAATGCGCGACGGGTCATCATCAAGACTCGGGATGGAAGTAGGCTGGTCGAGGGTTTGGGGGAATCCTCGACGCCGCACGGGCGAAAAAGAATTCCGCTGCGAGACTCAAAAGAGTCGGCCCGTGACACTTGGTGTGAAACCTACATCGGCCAGCGTTACAAATTTGAAGAACTGGTCAAGGAACCTCACCTGTTCACACTCGGCATGGTAGATAAAAGAAGACAGTTTGCTCGATATTGCTTACAGTGCCAAGAAGCAAGAGTTGGCCCACTTGCTCTCTTATCATCTTTCCGTCAACCAATTGAACGCTTTCTGTTTGAAGCGTTGGCTAGGATTGCAGATTTGCCAATCAATTATTGTGGCCAAGCGTCAACAAGCGGAACAAAGCCTATTTCAGATTTGACGCTTACACCTGGCCAGCAGGAAGACAACATCAGACATATGTTGAAGATGCTCCATCCGTTATGGGATTTCGACACCGTCTTCACTGCAAATCTGAGGAAGCCAAATGGATCCATTATCAGACCTCTTTTTGGGTATCCATTGCTCTCCTCTTTCCGACAGGCACTGATAGAACACTATAACTATGTACTCTCTTTACTCGAGAGAAATCTGGACATCTCGCGTGCAGCCTTTCCTTACGCTGAAGAATACATGGCAATGTACGTATCAGAGTCTGAGCGTCCATCGGAGATGCCAAAAGATAGAGTGCTACATTTCTCATTCACTCCACGTGACGATGCTCTATTCTTTATTAAGGCTCCACGGTGCAAGATCTTTTTTAATCACATGCTTCAGATCTTAGGACCAGAATGGGTCATAGCACTAGACACTCCAATCCGAACTTTAAGTGATTTCTCGATCATTCCTGTTTCTCGAGTAAATGAGTTAATCAGCAATTCCTCAACGGGGTATGCTGATTCAGATTTTGGAAGGCTCAACTTCAGATTCTCTGACTTTAGTTATCTAACTATTGTCCCTTCTTTACCTTCCACATCTGATGCAGAAGTTGCCTTAGCGCCAATAGTGGAACCAGTTCAAGCGTCTCAACCAGAGGCTATGCCTGACGCTTCAACTTCAACTCTTCCTGAGGATGCTGGGATGGAAATCCATCAGTCTGTACTTGATCCAGAATTTCAACAACCATCTCTAGAGTCACTAAAGCACACTTCAAAATTTAAACAACAAGGTACCTCTCAGAATGTGCTTCAAACATTTGTGCCTCTCCTCATTGACGCGTTGGAAGAGATGAACGCTCAAGCGTCAAATCATGCAGAATATCTTCACTGGATCAAGGAAGACTTGGCTAAGATCGAGAAGGAGAATATGAGCGCTCAAGCTGCTCATATGCGCGGAGCTGCTGATGCTGCCGTAGATGCCGCTATTTCTCGTATGCAGACGATGATCGATGGACTTGCAGCTAATCAGATTGCAGTGAAAGAATATCTTGAAGCAAAGTTTGATGCGTTGGTTGCATCCATGGCCCAAATGGCCGCTCAAATTTCCATTCTTTTTGAAAATGCAGTAAAGGCTGATGATGGCAATAAGGGGGAAAAGAGGAAAGCTCCTGCAAGTTCAAGAGCTCAATCATTTTCTAAGCGCTAAGAAGTGAAGCGTCCAGAGCAGAAAAATCCACAAGATTTTGTCTTCTTGCCACCTCCTCCTCCTTTGCCCGAATCCAATTACCCTTCATGGGTTGCCGCCATGGGAATTCCTAGTACAAGAACTGGTTTTCCTCCCATCACTTTCAGAGCAGATATACCTGTGCCATCTCAAGCATTACTTGAACAATTCAATATACCGATGGAACGAGCGCCACTTCCAGAGCCTACTACTCCTCAAGACTTGGCTGTGGAAATGGAGTTCTCTGACTTTTCTCAAGCGTTAGAGCGGTGCTTAGGCAATGGGTATTGATCCATCCGAATGGGATCGACGGCATAAAATGTATGAAACAAGGAGAAAAAGGGAAAATTGCTCCGTAATTGACAAAGATCATCAGATAATGATCACCCTTCAAGATCTCATCGAAGAAGCCATCAGAACAGAAATGATCAGCCGACGAAATCTTACCAGAAGAAAGTAGACCATGATAGTTCTTTGTAATTCAATCTTCTCTTTTGTTTCTACACAGTTTGTAAAATGTATGAATTGTCCGAATATATATAAAGTACATTTTTCAGCTGAAACATCTCGTTGAAGCTTAACTAACTCTAACTTACTAACATAACGCTTATTAACTTTGGCTGTCGTAACTCTTGAACTATAAAAGAGTGAGTATTGCCATCATCAAAAATGGGGAAATTGATAGGAAATTTCATGTTAAGATTTTGATGATGACAATTAGGAATTTTGTTAGACCCCAAAGTTATGTACGCTTAAATTTCATAGATACTTGTATAAGCGTTTGAACATTAGAAATGTATAGGATCTATTTTATCTTTTACTTTTGACATTCTTAGATCAAGAAGTCGGTTAGATTAAGCGTTTGATACTTTCTGAGTAAGCTTATCAAGACGGCAAAATCTGAAGACTTCAAGCGTCCAAGAAATCAATAGTGAATGAAGTTTGAAGAAGTCTACACTTCTAAATGAAGTCTGAAGACTTTTCCAAGCGTCCAAACTTTAAATAGTCCTCCAGATTAAATGGAACTTTCACCTCATGAATGAAGCGTCTATCAAATGACAAACATTCTCCTGAAGCGTCACATCGGAAGGAGTTTAATGCAAATATTCTCAGAGCATTAAAATCCAACGGGCATTTATTTCAAATGCATTAAATGCTGATAAGAGCATTAAATGTGATAAGCACTTTCAGACATACGGAGAAGCCACCCTATTGGACTGTCAACTATTCAAAGACTGCAGCACCAACTTTTGTGCAACAGATTTTCAGGAAAAAGGACAAAAGTTGTTCACTTGCGGAAGTGAGAGACACGCGCCCTTGCATGTGTTAAACGGACACTTTTTCCAAAAATGCCTATAAATAGAACTTCAACAACAAACTAAACACACACAGAGAACAACTATCAAGCCAAATTGTTGTTGCATTGAAGTCTCATTCCTTAAACACTCAGAAAAGCCATAATACTCAATAAAATATTCTCTTTGCTTTTCATCAAATCCTGAGAAACCCAATATCTCAAACATTCTTTTCGAACAAACTACACTACTACTGAAATATTCCCATTTGTTTGAACTTCATCAAAATCAAACAAACCCTTTTAGAAAAACCCTTATCCAAGCCTCGCGATCTGTGTGAAGTCGAAGTTGGATACTTGCCACATTTCTGGGTGAAAGAAGCAAGGTGATTGAAGTGATTTGGAGCAGAAATCTGTGTGATCAAGGAGCTCAAGTCATCGACATCCATCTCTCCCTAATTTGTAGAAGATTCTGTGTGATTCTTTGAGAATCATTTTAGTGGATTGCCTCCAAGTGTTCGAGGAGAAGAGGGACGTAGTTGGGATTACACCACCCAACGAACCTTACAAATATTGTGTCATTTACTTTTCAATCAATTTTTTTATCTATCATATCATTGCAAAAACTGTTTAAGTAGAACACAGTCAAAACCTAAGCAACTAAGAAACTTCTTGTGACGCTAAAGCTTTTAAAAGAAGACTACAAAAATCATTCCGCTGTGCTAACGCTGATCAAAGAACTGAACGCTCAAACCTACTCGGTTAAAGTATTCAATTCTTAAAATCTAAGTTAACTTTATAAAAACAGTCTTCATTATACGCTTCACCAAAGCGCCCATATTTTTAAGTGAACGCTTAAGTCAAGCGTTAGACTCTTCAAGCGTCTTCTTTTTCAAGCGTCCAAAAACAATTTCAGTACAAAATCTTTTGAAGTCGAAAAAGACTTCAGGGTCTATTCAACCCCCCCCCCCTTCTAGACCCTTTCGTATGCCACTTGGGACCAACAGAGAAGAAGGACGTAGCTGGGATTACACCACCCAGTGAACCTTACAATTTCTTGTGTCACTTCACTATTTTAATGCTTTACATTTGCATTTGCAGGTATTACATCTGCTTAATTGGCATTTAAAACAGG
>WHWC01000082.1:0-280778 GCA_019426215.1 Buddleja alternifolia | reverse complement strand
TTACATACACACACACTTTTTACACATAATACACACTTTTTACGCACACTGCACACTTTTTTGAATACACTGCACACATTTTACGCACTTTGTACAGACACTGCACATATTATACACATATTCCACACTTTGTACACACACTGCACATATTTTCACACACACAACACCCTTCTTACACACAAAACATATTTTTTACACACATTACACACTTTTTAGACATAACTAACACTTTTTAAACACACTGCACTTATTTTCACACACACTACAAACTTTTTACACACACTACACATATTTTTTACATAATGCACAATTTTTACACACACTACATACAATTTCACACACACTACACACTTTTTACATACACTGCGTAATTTTTACACACACTATACACTTTCTACACACTGCACACATTTTACACTCAATGCACACTTTTTACACACACTGGCCACATTTTCACACACACTCCACACTTTTTACACACACTGCACACTATTTACACACACAACAAACTTTTTACACACACTAAATATTTTTTACACATAATGCATACTTTTTACACACACTGCACATTTTCACACACACACTTTTAGCACATACTACACACTTTATACACACACTGCACCTTTTTTACTCACTTTTTGCACATACTGCTCATATTTTACACATAATGCGCACTTTTGACACACACTACACATTTTTTTACACACACTACAATTGTTTTACGCATAAAGCACACTTTTTACACACACTGCACATTTTCACGCACACTTCAGACTTTTTTCACACACAACACACTTTTTACACACACAATACATTTTTTTACACACATTGCAAACTTGTTACACATACTGTACACTTTTTACACACACTGCAACTTTTTTACACACATTGCACACTTTTTACATACACAACACACTTTTTACACACACAATACACTTTTTACACACACACACACACACTTTTTGCACACAAAATATATTTTTCACACATATTACGCACTTTTTAGACATAATGCACACTTTTTACACTCACTGCATACAATTTCACACACACTACACACTTTTTACATACATTGTGTAATTTTTACACACACTATAAACTTTCTACGCACTGTACACATTTTACACACAATGCACACTTTTTACACACATTGGCCACATTTTCACACACACTGAATACTTTTTACACACACAGCACACTATTTACACACACAGCAAACTTTTTACACACACTAAATATTTTTTGGGCACATATTGCACACTTTTTACACACACTGGACATTTTCACACACTCCATACTTTTTACACATACTACACACTTTTTACACACAATGCACACTTTTTTACATACGCTGCACACTCTTTACACACTTTTTACACACAATGCACATATTTTACACATAATGCAAACTTTTTACACACACTGCATACAATTTCATACACACTATACACTTTTTACACACACTACATATTTTTTACACACACAATACACTTTTTATACGCACTGTAAACATTTCACACACAATGCACACTTTTTACACACACTGCCCACATTTTCACGCACACTTTTACACACACTACACACATTTTAACACACACTGCACACTTTTTACACACACTGCACACTGTTTGCACAAACTGCTCATATTTTACACATAATACACACTTTTGACACACACTGCACACAATTTCATACACACTTCATACTTTTTACACGCACAAGACACTTTTTACGCACACAACAAATTTTTTTACACACATTGCAATCCTTTTACACACACTGTACACGTTTTTACACACACTGCAACTTTTTTACACACACTGCGCACTTTTTACATACACAACACACTTTTTATACACACTACACACTTTTTACAGACACTACACATATTTTCACACAGACAACACAGTTTTTACACATAAAACATATTTTTTACACACATTACACACTTTTTACACGTAACTCATCTTTTTTACTCGCAATGCACCTATTTTCACGCACACTACACACTATTTACACAAATTGCATATGTTTTACATAATGCACACTTTTTACACACACTACAAACAATTTCACACACACTACACAGTTCTTACATACACGGCGTAATTTTTACACACACTATACACTTTTTACACGGACTGTACACATTTTACACACAATGCACACTTTTTACCCACACTGCCCATATTTTCACATACACTCCATACTTTTTGCACACAATACACTCTTTTACGAACACTACACACCTTTCTCATACACTGCAAACGTTTTACACACACTGCACATTTTTTACACACTTTTTTCACAAACAACTCATATTTTTCACATAATACACACTTTTGACACACACTGCACACAATTTCACACACACTACACACTTTTTTACACACACTACATATTTTTTACATATAAAGCACACTTTTTACACACACTGCACATTTTCACACACACTTCATACTTTTTACACACACAACACACATTTTACGCACACAACACATTTTTTTACACACATTGCAAACCTTTACACACACTGTACACTTTTTTACACACACTGCAACTTTTTTACGTACACAACACACTTTTTATACACACAACACTCTTTTTACACACACTACACATATTTTCACACACACAACACACTTTTTACACACAAAACATATTTTTTACACACATTACTCACTTTTTACACATAACTCACTTTTTACGCGCAATGCACCTATTTTCATGAACACTACACACTTTTTACACAAACTGCACATATTTTATACATAATGCACACTTTTTACACACACTACAAACAATTTCACACACACTACACAGTTCTTACATACACGGCGTAATTTTTACACACACTATACACTTTTTAAACACTGCACACATTTTACACACAATGCACACTTTTGCACACACTGGCCACATTTTCACACACACTACATACTTTTTACGCACACTACGCAGTTCTTACATACACTGTGTAATTTTTACACACACTATACATTTTTTACACACTGCACACATTTTACACATAATGCACACTTTTTGCACACACTGACCACATTTTCACACACACTACACACTTTTTACACACACTGCACACTATTTACACACACTAAATATTTTTTACACAAAATGCATACTTTTTACACACACTGCGCATTTTCACACACACACTTTTTACACATACTACACAATTTTTACACACATTGCACACTTTTTTGCATACACTGCGCACTTTTTACACACTTTTTACACACACTGCATATATTATACACATAATGCACACTTTTTACACTCGCTGAACATATTTTCACACACACAACACACTTTTTACACACAACATATTTTTTACACACATTACACTCTTTTTAAACACACTGTACTTATTTTCACACACACTACAATTTTTTTACACACACTACACATATTTTATACATAATGCACATTTTTTACACACACTACATACAATTTCACACACACTACACACTTTTTACATACAC
This sequence comes from Buddleja alternifolia, assembly GCA_019426215.1. Classification (NCBI taxonomy): domain Eukaryota; kingdom Viridiplantae; phylum Streptophyta; class Magnoliopsida; order Lamiales; family Scrophulariaceae; genus Buddleja; species Buddleja alternifolia. Next base: position 277,278 of record WHWC01000082.1, on the reverse strand, counting down.
TGCGTAATTTTTACACACACTATACACTTTCTACACACTGCACACCTTTTACACTCAATGCACACTTTTTACACACACTGGTAACATTTTCACACACACTCCACACTTTTTACACACACTGCACACTATTTACACACATAGCAAACTTTTTACACACACTAAATATTTTTTACACATAATGCATACTTTTTACACACACTGCACATTTTCACGCACACACTTTTAGCACATACTACACACTTTATAGACACACTGCAAATTTTTTACTCACTTTTTGCCCATACTGCTCATATTTTACACATAATGCGCACTTTTGACACACACTACACACTTTTTGACACACACTACATATGTTTTACGCATAAAGCACACTTTTTACACACACTGCACATTTTCACACACACTTCATACTTTTTAGGGAAAATTGCATATAACCCCCTGTGTTATCACTTTTTTGCTGAAAACCCCCTTATACTAATTTTTTTGCACGAAACCCTCTTGTGTCAGCCTAAACCCTGCACAAAATCCCCAACCCTACATCAAATACACTGCGTGTCTGCTACTTTCCACAGATTTAACACGAATTGGGAGTTTCGTGCCGGGTTTAGGCTGACACAGGGGGATTTCATGCAAAAAAGTTAACATATGGGGGTTTTCAGCAAAAAAGTGATAACACAGGGGGGTTATATGCAATTTTCCCGACTTTTTACACGCACAACACACTTTTTACACACACAATACATTTTTAACACACATTGCAAACTTTTTACACACACTGTACACTTTTTACACACACTGCAACTTTTTTACACACACTGCACACTTTTACATACACAACACACATTTTACACACACAACACACTTTTTACACACACTACACATATTTTCACACACACAACACACTTTTTACACACAAAACATATTTTTTTACACACATTACACACTTTTTACACATAACTCACTTTTTACGCACAATGCACTTATTTTCAGACACATTGCAAGCTTTTTACACACACTGCACTTATTTTTACACATAATGCACACTTTTTTCACACACTGCATACAATTTCACACACACTGCACACTTTTTACATACACTGCGTAATTTTTACACGCACTATACACTCTCTACAAACTGCACACATTTTACACACAATGCACAATTTTCAAACACTGGCCACATTTTCACACACACTGGACACTTTTTACACACACTGCAGACTATTTACATACACAACAAAATTTTTACACACATTACATATTTTTTACACATAATGCACACTTTGTACACACACAACACATTTTTGTACATACATTGCAAATTTTTACACACGTTGCACACTTTTTACATACACCACACACTTTTTACCCACATAACACATTTTGTTACACACATTGCAATCTTTTTACACACACTGTACACTTTTTACACATACTGCAACTTATTTACACACACTGCACACTTTTTACATACACAACACATTTTTTACACACAAAACACACTTTTTCCACACACTGTACATATTTTCACGCACACACACACACACACTTTTTACACACAAAACATATTTTTTGCACACATTACACACTTTTTAAACATAACTCACACTTTTTAAACACAATGCACTTATTTTCACACACACTACACATATTTTATACATAATGCACTTTTTACACATTTTTACACACACAGCACATATTATACACATAATGCACACTTTTTACACACACTGCTTACAATTTCACACACTACATACTTTTACACACACTATACACTTTTTACACGCACTGTACACACTGCACACTTGTTACCCACATTGCCCACATTTTCACACACACTCCATACTTTTTGCACAGAATACACACTTTTACACACACTACACACTTTTTGCACATACTGCTCATATTTTACACATAATGCACACTTTTTACATTCACTGTCCACATTTTCACACACGCTCCATACTTTATGCACACAATACACACTTTTACACAAACTACACACATTTTCTCACACACTGCACTTTATATACACACTTTTTGCATATACTGCTCATATTTTACACATAATGCACACTTTTGACACACACTACACATAATTCACACACACTACATACTTTTTTACACACACTACATATTTTTTACGCATAAAGCACACTTTTTACACACACTGCACATTTTCACACACACTTCATACTTTTTACACACACAACACACTTTTTTACACAGTACATATTTTTTACGCATAAAGCACACTTTTTACACGCTGCACATTGTCACACTCACTTCATACTTTTTACACACACAACACACTTTTTTCACAGACAACACATTTTTTTACACACATTGCAAACTTTTTACACACACTGTACAGTTTTTACACACACTGAAATTTTTTTACACACACTGCACACTTTTTACATAAACAACACACTTTTTGCACACACATCACACTTTTTACACACAATACACATATTTTCACAAACACAACATACTTTTCGCACACAAAACATATTTTTTTACACACATTACACACTTTTCACATATAACTCACTTTTTACGCACATTGCACTTATTTTCAGACACAATGCACACTTTTTACACACACTGCACATATTTTACACATAATGCACACTTTTTACACACACTGCATACAACTTCACACACGCTACACACTTTTTACATACACTGCGTAATTTTTACACACACTATATACTTTCTTCAAACTGCACACATTTTACACACAATGCACATTCTTTCAAACACTGGCCACATTTTCACAAACATTGCACACCTTTTACACACACTGTACACTATTTACACACACAACAAACTTTTTACACACATTACATATTTTTTACACATAACGCACACTTTTTACACACACAACACATTTTTTTACATACATTGCAAACTTTTTACACACATTGCAAACTTTTTACACACACTACACACTTTTTACACACACAACACATTTTTTACACACACAACACATTTTTTTACATACATTGCAAACTTTTTACACACACTGCAAACGTTTTACACACACTACACACTTTTTACACACACAACACACTTTTTACACACACAACACATTTTGATACACACATTGCAATCTTTTTACACACACTGTACACATTTTACACATACTGCAACTTATTTACACACACTGCAGACTTTTTACACACAAAACACACCTTTTACACACACTGCACATATTTTCACACACACAACACACTTTTTACACACAAAACATATTTTTTACACACATTACACACTTTTTAGACATAACTCACACTTTTTAAACACAATGCACTTATTTTAACACACACTACACGTATTTTATACATAATGCACAATTTTTACTGACACTGCTTACAATTTCACACACACTACACACTTTTTACATACACTGCGTAATTTTGACACACACTATACACTTTCTACACACTGCACACATTTTACACACAATGCACACTTTTTCCACACACTGGACACATTTTCACACACACTACACACTTTTTACACACACTGCACACTATTTACACACAAAGCAAATTTTTTACACACACTAAATATTTTTTACACATAATGCATACTTTTTACACACACTGCACATTTTCACACACACACACACACACACACACACACCCACGCTTTTTTACACCTACTACACACTTTTTACACAAATGGCACACTTTTTTGCATACACTGGACACTCTTTACACACTTTTTACACACACTGCACATATTATACACATAATGCACGCTTTTTACCCACACTGCCCACATTTTCACACACACTCCACACTTTTTGCACACAATACACACTTTTACAAACACTACACACATTTTCTCACACACTGCAAACTTTTTACACACACAGTTAGTGCCCGACGCACCAATTGTTGGGCGCCATTCTTTGTAATAGTAACTCTAAAGTTGAACAAACGTTTTCTTATAAATAAAGTTAATCTCTTTTTATATGTGTGGCATGTCTTTATTATTAAATTAGTTTTTACATTGGCTTAGAATAAAATCCTGAAGGATCTCACATAGCTATGGGACATGATTGCACATTGGGTGTGGCAATGATGGAATATGTCTCGAAGGCTGTGATCTTTAAACATTGTTCCAAGTTGTGAAAGGGTTCATCGAGATAAAGGGATATCGATGCAACCCAAAAGACTTGCTCATATGATCCATACTCTGGTAGAAGTGTATCTCGTTCCATAGATACTGGCACGGTGAAAGCCAATGCATATATGAGGATTGCCATTGTGGTAATGGGCGAACTGAACAAACCCATGGAAGTTCCTGAAATGGATTCCCAGTCAAATGTGGAACTTCCAGTGGTCTTGTAGTATAAGAGTAATCCTTATGGACCTAAGATTCCATTGGATGTCTTATGCTTAACCGCGCATGTTCTTGATTTGTTACATGATCACTTTAGATGATCGAATATGGGCAAACTCAGACATGCACGTCTTACGTAGTTAGGAACGTGAGATTATAGAGGAATCTACCTCTGACATTAGCCAGTTGGTTAATCTCTTATGGTTACATAGTGAATCGACTTAAGGAATCTTCGGCCGAAGTATGATATCTAAAGAGGCGTAGGGTTTTCTCGTTTAGATAGTCGAAGTCAATTTCACATAACGTGGGAAACATAGTATTGAATTAATAGAGCTTCGACCTTAGCCAATGCTCTAGATTCAACTGGGAGATTAGATAGAGGGATCTTACTTAGGCGAGGATTAAGATCGCAAAAGGCGTATCTTTACTTTCGTTTTATCTAGGTCTTCGGGACCTTATGCTAGGTGGGCAACCACGATTTGTAAGTGCCGAGAATTAGCTTGGTGACTAATTCGAGGCTTGATTAAATCAAAGGATTGATTTAATCTAGTACTTTCCATTTTGGGAAGGTACACTAACACTGTGGGAAGGTGTACTTACTACTAGATAGAAACGAGCCTAAGGGGTCACACACTAACTCGAGAGAGCACTGATTGAATAGATGTGATTAATCAATTTCGAGGAAATTGAGGGAATTAGGAAAGTGTAGTACTTTCCTAATATGGAATATAAATTAATTGAAGGATTCAATTAATTTTACTCTTTTAATTAATCTTGTAGAATTAATTAAATTAATGGACCTAGTAGAGTCCAAGTATTTTATTTAATTGGGTGGAGCCCAAGTTAAATAAATAAATGTTGGGATTAATTGGTTGGATTTAATTTTACTTGTATTTAATTGATGGGTTGTGCCTATAATTAAATTGAGAAGTTAAAATTGAACCCTAGAGTCCAATTGAATGTGTTGACCGATTTCTTGAGTGATAATAAGGGAAGGGGGCAATTTTTTTACATGTGGTGGAGGAGGAAAAGAGTTTTCCCCTTCTCCAAGTCTTCATAGGATAAGGATTACTAGAGAGTTTAGGAGAAAGGAAGTTTCCTTTTCCTAATTGGACTCTAGGTAATCTTCGCCTATAAATAAGAGAAGAAGGAGACTAAAAATGATGATGATTTTTGCTGGAAAAATTTGCCCCTCCCTAGCTTCTAAAATCGGCCACCTTCTTCTCCCTTTCCAACAAGACGTCGTTCTATTCATGTGTTGAATTAAACGACTTAGAAAATATTCCTACCCTTCATATAATCAAGCCTAAGTTAAGCTTAGAATCGTTTTGTTGTCTAGCACGCAACGCAAGATGATTGGTGACTTGAACGAGGTGTGGATACATCTTAGAGGTGCGACGCTTGGAGCACTCTAAACTGGGAAATTCGAAAAGACGACGGACAATTTCTCACCCAAGGGAAATTGTGTGGATTTGCACCATAGGGTTGCTGAGATCCAAAGTACGAGGTGAAACGAAATTTTTGAAAGGTATAATTTCGTTTACCTCCTCATCGAATTCGATCGAACCAATTCCATATTCCTGTTTTCGGGTGGTTGTACGTTTACTTTTGTAAAAACTTTAATTTCCGCTGCCACGAGCCACCCGAGGGAATGAGTCAACCCAACAGTGGTATCAGAGCCATGGTTTGGCTCGATCGAATTTTTATGTGATTATGCATGTTTGTTTTTACGTTTTAATTGTAAAATCGAAAGCATGATAATCAATTTGTTCATTGCTAGACTAGGATTGAATTTGATTTGGGATGTTGTTTGATTTTTATGATTTTAATGTTTAAAAGTCATTGGTTTTAAAAATCATGAAATCTGAAATTTGGGTATATGATTGTTTTCGAAGGTTTTGATCTAGTTTTATGAAATCACCTTTGGTGGGGTGTTGCGAGATGGTTGAACCGAATGTTTAATCATTAAGTAATAAAACTCAGACCTTAGGAGAATTCAGATTCGTTAATCGAAACTCGAAAGAATCACGAATGTGCGAAAAACTGATTTAAAAATCGCAAACAGCAACAGCCGCTGCACGCGGCGCCCAGGCGTGGTCAACAGAAAGTTAAAACAATTTTTTTTTCCTTTCTTCGTACTTTCTGGAGGTGGGTGACCCAAAGACCTAACCTATGATGTTTTTTAACTTGTAAACTCTGAGAAAGGTTTTAGAAATCAATATCGAACTTATCCCAATGATATTTGCAATCTAGTTTGAATGATGAATGGGTAAAATTTACTTTATCACATGTATGTTTGTTGCTTGGCATGTGTATGTGATAAAAGGATGAACCACGAGCGTAGTCGTAGTGTTGGTTTTCTATGTATTTAATTATTCTAGAGTTGTAAATAATAGCCGGTTTGGCTCTTTCCTTTTCGTATAGTAGATTTGTAGTTTTTGATATTCTATGTAATGGAAGACGGAGCAAGGAGACGGAGCCAAGACTTGAAGACTTGTATGCTGAGGCAATAACATTGTAATAGTCTAGGCTGATTTTTACTTTCTAGAATGTCCAAACCCACTTTGGCTCGAGTGGGTTACTAGGTTAGGGCTCGAGGTGGTTCATCCTCAATTTTACCGCTTTGTGGATGTTTTTATTTATCTGTCTATGATGATAATGTCATGTAATGCATGCATAAGATAGATAATTAAAACAAGATAATTAAATCTGATGAGACCCCCCAAATAAGCATGTTATAATTCCCTCCTGTGAAAATATTAGGCTTTTGTGATTATAAGAATGAAATTCTATTATCATACCTTCCATCATAAGTACTCACCATGTGAAACGCCGCCAAAGGTTCAATCCTTTTGCTCAGAAAATGGGGTGGATTGGATCCGAGGTAGGCTGTGAGTGTTTACTAAGCACTACGGTGCCCCGTGGAAATCGGTTGGCTTCATTGCTTTGCTCAAAAAATGGGGGCAATGGAATTGATGGTTATACATGGGATATTTGATGGGTCGAGCCTAACATCGTCCCTCATGTGTTAGCTCAAAAAATGGGGCACATGTGGGAGATGAGGAAAACCATCTTGAGAACTATCTAGAAAGATAGAAGCGCCGGTAAGGCTACTATTCAAAATCATCATGTGTTAGCTCAGAAAATGGGGCATATGATGAAGTGAGAATAGATCTCAAGCCCACTAAAGAGACCAACGTTTCTTCGAATCATATCAAGAGGGTGGTGTGATTTGAGAAAAATAGTGGGAGACTTGTACAATTAAAGACCAAATTGTGTAAGGACTTTATTTGAAAATATGTTATTGATTGTCTGTTATGCATTTTTGTAGATAAACGAAAATGTCCAATAATCCTTTCAAAACCCTAATTGAAACAAACAAACTGACTGGATCAAACTTTGAAGATTGGCTTCGTAACCTTAAGATTATCCTTTCGTCTGAAAGAAAACAATATGTGCTTGACATACCGGTGCAAGATGAACCGAAAGAGGATTCATCTGATGATGAAAAGTTCCAGTACCAACAATGGAAGGAAGATGACATGCAAGTGCGATGTCTCATGTTAGCCTCTATGAGCAACGAGTTGTAGAGACAATTGAGAATGCTGCGTCGATCCTCCTTCATTTGCAAGAGCTGTATGGCACTAGAACTAGGCGAGAAAGATATGCTATCTCCAAGGAGCTCTTCAAAGCTCGAATGACTGAAAACTCTGATGTAAGTGCGCACGTACTTAAAATGATCGGGCTAATTGAAAAATTGGCTGGTCTGGGCGTGGCCCTTGACAATGAGCTTTCTATGGATTTGGTCCTACAGTCGTTGCCTAACTCTTATGATCAATTTGTGGTCAATTTCAACATGAACCAACTTGAAGCAAAGCTTCCTGGGCTGTTGAACATGTTGAAGACTGCTGAAAGCACCATCAAGAAGGATAAACCGGTGCTTCTTATGAATTCTTCATCAAAAGCTAAGAAAGGCAACAAGAAGAAGAATAAGACTAAGAAGCTGAAAGGTAATGGTGGTGTGAAGAAGGGTAAGAAGTCCAAGTCTAAAAAGTCTGATGAGTGCTTCAAATGTGGGAAAGTTGGGCACCTGCAAAGGAACTACAAAGAGCCTCCGACTTATGGTATGTTCTTTGTTGAAGGTAACTCCACTGTTAACAATACTTCTTGGGTTCTTGACACTGGATTCGGTGTTCATATCTGCAATGATTTGCAGGTGATGAAAAGAATCAAGGAGCTAAGTAGAGGAGATATGACCCTGCGGATGGGGAATGGAGCATTGGTTGCTGCCAAAGCCGTGGGGACGATCTACTTAGAGTTAGGAGATAGGAAATTAGTTTTACATTCCGTTTATTTTGTTCCTGTAATAATAAGAAATATTCTCTCGATTCCGGTTTTGGATAGAGAAGGATATTGTTTTGAGATTCGTAATAAAAGTTTGCTTTTGTTTTATGAATCGTCTCTTATTATGGAATCAAAAATGAAAGATGGAATGTATACTATATCCCCAATAATTTCCAATCTCAATATTCAACAAAGTAACAAACGTAAACAAGATAATCAAGTAAGCACACAAATGTGGCACGAAAGACTTGGACATATTTCCAAAGAAAGAATTCGAACATTGGCAAAACATTTAGGTGTAAATGACTTAGATGAATTGTCAAGTTGCGAATCATGTCTTAAAGGAAAAATGACCAAGTTACCATTTTCAGGGAAAGCGGAACGAGCCACAAAACCATTGGACTTGGTCCATACGGATGTGTGCCGGCTAATGAGTATTGGCACTCAAGGTGGCCAAAGCTACTTCATAACTTTTACCGATGATTATTCACGGTATGGTTATTTATATCTTATGAGATATAAATCTGAATCCTTTGAGAAGTTTAAGGAGTTCAGAAATGAAGTAGAGAAACAACTTGGTAGAAGTATTAAGGCTCTTCGATCGGATCGAGGAGGTGAATACTTGTCTACCGAGTTTCTTGATTATCGTAGAGAGAATGGAATTCTCTCACAGTGGACACCGCCCGGCACGCCTCAACATAACGGGGTAGCCGAGCGAAGGAATCGAACATTGGTAGATATGGTTCGATCCATGATGAGTTTCACTAAAGTTCCTAAGTCCATGTGGGGCTATGCTCTTGAAACGGCTGTCTATCTGTTGAATAGATCGCCTAGCAAGACGATGCCCAATACCCCATATGAAAGATGGTGTGGAAAGACACCCTCATATAATCATTTGAGAATATGGGGGTGTCCAGCTTATGTAAAGCATTTAGTGGGAGACAAATTGGACCCCAAGTCCTCTTTGTGCTATTTTGTAGGATATTCCAAGGAAACTGTTGGATATTACTTCTACAGCCCAACGGAACAAAAGGTTGTTGTTTCGAGAAATGCCAATTTCTTAGAGAGGGGTCACCTTCTAGATAGAAAAGGCGAGGCTGTAGAACTTGATGAGGTCCATGAGAATGGATCAAGTCAAGAAATACAAATTAACCCACCCGACACCAACGAGGTTACATCAGTGGCACCCACCGAAAACACACAACCTTTGAGGAGATCAACGAGGATCCCAAAGGAGCCTGAAAGATGGCTAGGCCAATTGCAAGAGGAGGGTACTCAAGATCCTCCTCTAGACTCTGATCCGAAAAGTTTTAAGAGTGCAATGTCTGACATTGATTCGAGAAAATGGCTAGAGGCCATGACATCCGAAATGGACTCCATGTACTCCAACAAGGTATGGACCTTGGTTAACCCACCTGAGGGCATCAAGCCCATTGGCTGTAAGTGGGTCTACAAGCGAAAGCTTGGAGTTGATGGAGAGGTAGTAACCTATAAGGCTCGCCTCGTGGCAAAAGGATTTACTCAAAGACAAGGGATTGACTGTGAGGAAACCTTCTCGCCAGTGGCTACGCTGAAATCCATTAGGATTATGCTTGCAATATCTGCATATTTTGATTATGAAATATGGCAGATGGATGTAAAGACTGCATTCCTCAATGGAGAAATTGAGGAAGAGATTTACATGCAACAGCCAGAGGGCTTTACATCCAAAGGGAGCGAACACAAAGTGTATAAACTCCAAAGGTCCATCTTTGGACTTAAGCAAGCTTCTCGAAGTTGGAACAAACGTTTTGACACTGTCATACAAGAGTATAGATACGTTCATAACATTGAAGAGGCATGTGTGTATAAGAAAGACAGTGGGAGCGCAGTCACGTTCATCATACTTTATGTCGATGACATCCTACTAATTGGAAATGATGTAGGGATGATGCAGTCAACTAAAGTATGGCTCTCTAATAAATTCTCCATGAAAGATATGGGAGAGGCGTCCTACATACTCGGTATGAAGATCTATAGGGATAGATCGAGTAGGATGCTAGGTCGCTCCCAATCTGCATATATCGATCGTGTACTCAAAAGATTTGAGATGGAAGAGTCCAAGAAGGGATTCTGAGGAAATTTTGATTGATACGAGAAATCATTGGAAGAGGCGACGTGCAAATGGAGCGCGTGGATACAACGGACAACATAGCGGACCCACTCACCAAACCCCTTAGCCAAAAAGTATTTGAAGGACATCTGGGAATAATGGGCCTTAAGTACATGGGCAATTGGCGCTAGGGCAAGTGGGAGATTGTCAGAGTTAGTGCCCGGCGCACCAATTATTAGGTGTCATTCTTTGTAATAGTAACTCTAGAGTTGAACAATCGTTTTCTTATAAATAAAGTCCATCTCCTTTTATATGTGTGGCATGTCATTATTCTTAAATTAGTTTTTACTTTGGCTTAGAATAAAGTTCCGAAGGATCACACATAGCTATGGGACATCATTGCACATTGGGTGTGGCAATGATGGAATATGTCTCGAAGGCTGTGATCTTTAAACATTGTTCCAAGTCGTGAAAGGGTTCATCGAGATAAAGGGATATCGATGCAACCCAAAAGACTTGCTCATATGATCCATACTCTGGTAGAAGTGTATCTCGTTCCATAGATACTGGCACGGTGAAAGCCAATGCATATATGAGGGTTGCCATTGTGGTAATGGGCGAACTGAATAACCCCATGGAAGTTCCTGAAATGGATTCCCAGTCGAATGTGGAACTTCCAGTGGTCTTGTTGTATTTAGAGTAATCCTCATGGACCTACGCGGCACACTTTTTACATACGCGGCACACTTTTTACACACACAACACACTTTTTCACACACTACACATTTTCACACACAACACACTTTTTACACACAAAACATATTTTTTACACACATTACACACTTTTTACACATAACTCACTTTTTACGCACAGTGCATTTATTTTCACACACACTACACACTTTTTCCACACACTGTACATATTTTATACCTAATGCACACTTTTTACACACACTGCAAACAATTTCACACACAGTACACACTTTTTACATACACTGCGTAATTTTTACACACACTATACACTTTCTACACACTGCTCACATTTTACACACAATGCACAATTTTTCTCACACTGGCCACATTTTCACACATACTGCACACTATTTACACACACACCAAACTTTTTACACACACTAAATATTTTTTTACACATAATGCACACCTTTTACACACACTGCATATTTTCCCACACACTCCATACTTTTTACACTTACTACACACTTTTTACACACACTATACACTTTTTTACGTACACTGCACACTTTTTACACACGCTGTACATATTTCACACTTAAGGCACACTTTTTACATACTGCGTACAATTTCATACACACTACATACTTTTTACACACACTCCTTATTTTTTACACACACTATACACTTTTGACACGCACTGTACACATTTACACACAATGCACCCTCTTTACACTTTCTGCCCACATTTTCACACACACTCCACACTTTTTGCCCACAATACACACTTTTACACACACTACATGCATTTTCACAGACACTGCACATTTTTTACACACACTGCCCACATTTTCATACAAACTCCATACTTTTTACACACACTACACACATTTTCACACACAACACACTTTTTACACAGACTGCACATTTTTTACACACTTTTTGCACATATTTTACACGCACTGCACACTTTTTGCACACACTCCACACTTTTTTTTGCATACATTGCAAATATTTTACACACACTGCACACCTTTTACACACTGCAACTTTTTTACGCACATTGCACACTTTTTACACACACTGCACACTTTATACATACACAACACATTTTTTTACATACATTGCAAACTTTTACACACTTTGCGCACTTTGTACACACTGCAACTTGTTTGCACACATTACACACTTTTTACACATAATGCACATATTTTATACATAATGCACACTTTTTACAGACACTGCATACAATTTCACACAAACCACACACTTTTTACATACACTGCGTAATTTTTGCACACATTATACACTTTCTACACACTGCACACATTTTACACACAATGCACACTTTTTACACACACTGCACACTTTTTACACACTGCAACTTTTTGCACACCCTGCACACTTTTTACACACACTGCATACTTTTTACATACACAACACACTTTTTACACACACAACACATTTTCTTACATACTTTGCAATCTTTTTACACACACTGCACACTTTTTACACACTACAACTTTTTTACACACACTGCACACTTTTTACATACACAACACACCTTTCACACAGACAACACATTTTTTACACACACTGCACGTATTTTCATACACACAACACACTTTTTACACACACAACATATTTTCTACACACATTACACACTTTTTACACATAACTCACACTTTTTACACACAATGCACTTATTTTCACATACACTACACACTTTTTACATACACTGCACATATTTTATACATAATGCACACTTTTTACACACTGTATACAATTTCACACACACTACACACTTTCTACACGCTGCGTAATTTTTGCACACATTATACACTTTCTACACACACTACACACTTTCTACTCGCTGCGTAATTTTTGCACACATTATACACTTTCTACACACTATACACATTTTACACACAATGCACACTTTTTGCATACATTGGCCACATTTTCACACACACTGCACACATTTTACACACACCACAAACTTTTTACACACACAACATATTTTTTACACATAATGCACACTTTTTACACACACTGCACATTTACACACACTCCATACTTTTTACACACACTGCACACTTTTTACACACACTGCACACTTTTTACACACACTGCACACTTTTTACACACACTGCACATATTTTACACATAATGCACACTTTTTACACACACTGCATACAATTTCATACACACTACATACTTTTTACACACTACATATTTTTTACACACACTATACACTTTTTACACGCACTGTACACATTTTACACACAATGCACACTTTTTACACACACTGCCCACATTTTCACACACACTCCATACTTTTTGCACACAATACACACTTTTACACACACTACACACATTTTCTCACACACTGCAAACTTTTTACACACAATGCACATTTTTTACACACTTTTTGCACATACTGCACATATTTTACACATAATGCACACTTTTTACACACACTGCACACAATTTCACACACACTACACACTTTTTTACACACACTGCATATTTTTTACACATAATGCACACTTTTTACACACTCTGCACATTTTCACACACACTTCATACTTTTTACACACACAACACATTTTTTTACACACATTGCAAACTTTTTACACACTCTGCACACTTTCTACACACATTGCACCTTTTTTACTCACACTGCATACTTTTTACACATAATGCACACTTTTTGACATACACAACACACTTTTTACACACACAACACACTTTTTACACACACTACCCATATTTTGACTCACACATCACACTTTTTGTTGGGTTGACTCATTTCCTCGGGTGGCTCGTGGCAGCAGAAATTAAAATTTTACAAAAAGTAAATGTACAACCACCCGAAAACAGGAATATGGGGTTGGTTCGATTGAATTTGATAGGGAGCTAAGCGAAATTGTACCTTTCAAAAGTTTCGTTTCACCTCGTACTTTGGATCTCAGCAACCCTGTGGTGCAAATCCACACAATTTTCCTTGGGTGAGAAATTGCCTGTCGTTTTTCGTATCTCCCGGTTTAGAGTGCTCCAAGCGTCGCACCTCTAAGATATCCAGGCCTCGTTCAAGTCACCAATCGTCTTACCTTGCGTGCTAGACAACAAAACGATTCTAAGCTTAACTTAGGCTTGATTATGTGAAGGGTAGGAATATTTTCTAAGCCGTTTGATTCAACACTTGAATAGAACGACGTCTTGTTGGAAAGAGGATAAGAAGGTGGCCTATTTTAGTAGGTTAGGGAGGGGCGGAGTTTTCCAGCAAATATGATTATTAATTTTAGTCTTCTTCATTTTTATAGGTGAAGATTACCTAGAGTCCTATTAGGAAAAAGAAACTTCCTTTCTCCTAAACTCTCTAGTAATCCTCATCCTATAAGGTGACAAGTCAAACAACTTATCAATGATGAAGACTTGGAGGAGGGGAAAACTCTTTTCGTCCTCCACCACATGAAAAAGACGTCTCTTTCCCTTTTTAACTCCTAAGAAAAATGGTCAACTCAAGTCTATTGGACTTTAGGATTTAATTTTGACTTCTCAATTTAATTATAGGCCCAACCTATCAATTAAATACAAGTGAAATTAAATCCAACCAATTAATTCCAATATTTATTTATTTAACTTGGGCTCCACCCAATTAAATAAAATACTTGGACTCTACTAGGTCCATTAATTTAATTAATTCTACAAGATTAATTAAAAGAGTAAAATTAATTGAATCCTTCAATTAATTTATATTCCATATTATGAAAGTACTACACTTTCGTAATTCCCTCAATTTCCTCGAAATTGATTAATCACATCTATTCCATAAGTGACTCTCTCGAGTTAGTGTGTGACCCCTTAGGCTCGTTTCTATCTAGTAGTAAGTACACCTTTCCACAGTGCTAGTGTACTTTCCTAAAATGGAAAGTACTAGATTAAATTAATCCTTTGATTTAATCAAGCCTCGAATTAGTCAACAAACTAATTTTTGGCACTTAACAAATTGTTGTTGCCCACCTAGCATAGGGTCCCGAAAACCTAGATAAAATGAAAGTAAAGATACGTCTTTTGCGATCTTGATCCTCGTATAAGTAAGATCCCTCTATCTAATCTCCCGATTGAATCTAGAGTAGTGGCTAAGGTCGAAGATCTATTAATTCAATACTATGTTTCCCACGTTATGTGAAATCGACTTCGACTATCTAAACGAGGAAACCATACGTCTCTTTAGATATCATACTTCAGCCGAAGATTTCTTAAGTCGATTCACCGTGCCAGTATCTATGGAACGAGATACACTTCTGCCAGAGTATATGTTGGTCCCAAGTGGCATACGAAAGGGTCTAGAAGGGGGGGGGGTTGAATAGACCCTGAAGTCTTTTTCAACTTCAAAAAGTTTTGTATAAAAAAGGTTTTGGACGCTTGAAATGTAGACGCTTGACTGAGCGTTTACTTGAAATATGGACGCTTAGGCTAAGCGTCTGATGAAGACTGTTTTAGAAAGTTAACTTAGACTTCAAGATTTGAATACTTTGACCAAGTAGGTTTAAGCGTTCAGTTCTTTAATCAGTGTTTGCACAGCGAAATAATCTTATAGTCTATTCTTTTGGAAATCCTTAGCGTCACAAGTTGTTTCTTAGTTGCTTAGCGTTTGATTGTGTTTTAATTTATCAATATATGCAATGATGTGATAAATAAGAGAATTGACTGTAAAGTAAATGACACAATATTTGTAAGGTTCGTTGGGTGGTGTAATCCCAACTACGTCCTTCTTCTCCTTGAACACTTGGAGGCAATCCACTAAAATGATTCTCAAAGAATCACACAGAATCTTCTACAAATTAGGGAGAGATGGATGTCGATGACTTGAGCTCCTTGATCACACAGATTTCTACTCCAAATCACTTCAATCCCCTTGCTTCTTTCACCTAGAAATACTGCAAGTATCCAACTTCGACTTCACACAGATCGCGAGGCTTGGATAGGGGTTTTTCTAAAAGGTTTATTTGATTTTGATAACGTGCAAACAACTAGGAATATCTCAGTAGTAATGTGGGTTTCTCTGAAAAGAATGTTTGAGATATTGGTTGACTGTCTCAGGAATTGAAGAAAAGAAAAGAGAATGTTTTCTTGAATATTCTGGCTTTTCTGAGAGTTTAAGGAATGAGACTTCAATGCAACAGCAATTCGACTTGATACTTGTTCTCTATGTTTGGCTTGTTGTTGAAGTCCTATTCATAGGCATTCTTGGAAAAAGTGTCCGTTTGACACATCTACGAGCGCGTGTCTCTCACTTTCGCGAGTGAACAACTTTTTTCCTTTTTCCTGAAAATTTGCTGCACAAAAGTTGGTGCTGCAGTCTATGAAAGTTGACAGTCCAATGGGGTGGCTTCTCCGTACATTCGAAAGTGCTTATCACATTTAATGCTCTTATCAGCATTTAATGCATTTGAATTAAATGCCCGTTGGCACTTAATGCATTGAGAATATTTGCATTAAACCCCTTCTGGACTTAGAAATAAATTCAGGTGAAATCAGTCATTCATAGACGCTTGTTCATCCTTGAATCACTTCTATCCTATAAGGTGACGCTTGATATAGCTGGTCATTCTAGACGCTTGGAATCTTCATCTTTATTCAGACTTCAGGCGCTTGAGTCTTCAAACTTTACTACTGATAAACTCACTCAGAAATTATCAGACGCTCAGCCTAAGACTACTTAGCCTAACAATCTAGAATAAAAACAAAACAAAGCCTAAAACAAAGCCTATTACAAATCTAACGCTTCAAAGCTTATACATGATTTCTACTAAGATCAAACTTACATATTTTGGGGTCTAACATAAAGTCCTAATTGTCATCATCAAAACATCTAACATGAGATTCTTAACAATTTCCCCCTTTTTGATGATAGCAATACATACTTTTAATAGTTCAATAGTTAGACAGCCAAAATAAAAGTTAGCTTTGATTAGATAACATTAGTTAAAGTTAGTTACGCTTCAACGAGATGTTTCAGCTAAAAAATGCATTTTATATATATCAATGATTACAAGCATTTTACAACTAAAAAAAAATATAATAGACGAGAATATAGATAATGTAAATCAAAAAGCTTTAACGACTTGGTCTAACTTTGTATCGCTTGGGCATCTCAGCTCGGATAACTTCAGTCAGGTTTTCTTCCAAGGTCATCATCGCTTCATGATCTTTGTTGATTATGAGCTTATTTTCTTCTTGTTGTCTCTTCTTGAAAGCAGTAAAGTATTTGTCCTAATCAGTTGGGTCAATACTAATATACCTTAGGCAAATCTGAAAGTTCGGATGAAGTCAGACATCTGCCTCTCTTCAGCTAAAATTCTTGGATCTAAAGGTTTTGGAATAGATGCTCTTTGAAAAGGGATGTCAAATTGTTCAAGTCGTGCTCTAGAAGGTATTGGTGGATTTGGATATAATGCTTGTGGAGGTTCTCTTAGCGTTCTACTAGGCGCTCCAGCAGAATCACTTATTCCAACAACAGTTATCCAAGAAGGGAGATTTAGCGTAGAAAGAGAAGGTAAAACCTGACGCTTAGGAGGCGGAGGCTCCTGAGCTCTTGAACTAGACGCTTTCCTCTTTTCTCCTTTCTTTTTCTCTTCCCCCTTATTGCCATCACCAGACTGTAGAAAATGTTCTGTAAGTAAACTTACCTGATGGGCAATCTAAGACATAGAGTCTGTGATGTTGTCCAGATGCTTGTCGAAGCGTTCCTGCAGTGCGAGGAGCTTGGCGCTGGTAGCATCGTTCAGAGATGTCTCTAGGGTTTCGAGGCGCTTTTCAAACTCTTCTTTTATGGCAAGTTGGTTAGCTTGAGTAGCATCATGCATTTCTTGAAAAGCTTGTTTGCACTCACCAACAGTCGCTTGAGCTGAACTACGCATATGAGCAAACTGAGCGCTCATAACGTGAGACTCAATCTTTGCCAAATCGTTTTTAATCCAGTGGAGAGATTCTTCGTTCTGATTAGCATGGGCACTGATATCCTCCAAAACGGATTTGAGCAAAGGACCAAAAGATTGACTCTCATCTGATTGAACCGCTTGAGGAGCCGGTTGCTTGAACTTGGATGAATGTTTAAGAGAGTCAAGAGGAACTTGATATGCGGGATCAAAGACAGTACCTCGTACGTCAAGAGAAAGATCCTCAGCAACGAGTTCAGGAGCGTCAGGAATATCCTTTGGTTGAGACGCTTGAACTGGTTCTTTAGCAGACGCTGGAATGTTTGCAACTTCAGAAGTGGGCACTTCAACTGACTTAGTAGGCGCTTCCTCAAGCGCTGACTCTGTTTGGCGAAAGTCATCGAATTGGAAGTTCCAATTTGCTAAATCGTCATAAGAAGTGGACGCAGATTCCAAGAGTTCAATGAGTCTGGTTCTAGAAATGTAAGTACCGGAAATAAATGTGCGAAGGGGACTATCAATGGCCCTGATGTGCATGGGACCAATGATATCAAGCACATGATTCGAAAAGACTTTGGACGACGCTTGACATATAGAGAAAATGGAATCTGGGGAGTAATCTTTGGAAAATCCAATCAAGCAGTCAGAAGGAAGAGACTTAAGACACTGATCTTCAGGCACATAAGCAGCATAGTACTCTTCTAAATATAGATAGATCGCTTGAGCCAGTCCCTGATTTCTTTCTAGTAGTGAGAGGACAAACTCATAATGACTGAGTACCTCTTTGCGGATAGAATAGAGCAGTGGATATCCTCAAAATGAATTGATTACTGAGCCGTTCCATTATCTGAGATTGGCAGTGAAGATTCTGTCGAAATGAGATAAGGGAGTCAAAATCTTCACCATCAACTTAAAGTTATCTTCGTAGTGGCTTAGGGCAAAATTTAAGCTAGTAATGTGAGTACTGCCACTGGTAGACGCTTGAGCGTTGAAATGTAGAGGAGTAATGGACAATCTGTGAAGTTCTTGATGCAGACACTGCTCAATCTGAAGTCTAATGATTGGGAGCTTGAGAACAGGTCCAACTCTCTGTTGACGCTTCTTCAGGCAATACTCAGCGAAATGACACTTCTTGTCATGCATGCTTATGCCAAAAAAATGGGGAGCTTGAACTAACTCTGTGAAGGTATATTGATGACCCATATACGCTTCAACCCAATTGACCTCGTTCATACAGTAGTCTGTGCCAGAGTTGACAATGGCTCTAATGCCTTCATGGTGAATATCTTTGATAGATTCAAAGCGATATCTATCAGTCTGATAGTTACCATTCCAGACGCTATCAAAATATGCATCAGCTTCAGTCTGGATCAAATCTGTGAGAGATTTGAGACGTACACGGGCATGAACTACTTTATTCTTCCATAGGCGAAGTGGATTGACCGAATTTAGATTTTCAGGACTATTGGCAATATGTGGAAAGTGTGTGTAGCCTTCTCTGTTCAAGACTGCCTCTGATTGATTAAGAAAGCTAGGGCGAAGAGGCTCATACACACGAATATTGTAGTCTCTGAGAGCAAAACCTATAGGCTTGTTGTGGCCATAGTCGAGGTAATATGCCAGATCCACATCACATCTAGGAGTTCTTCCTCCTTGTCTGTCTTGTTGAAGAATAAGAGAGGACGATATTTGACCTGGAGTTTTTCTTAGTTGAATGGCCAGATAGTACTTCCTCTCAATTTCTGTCAGCTCAGTGTTAAACACTACATCCCTGATTTTACTGTCGATATCAATCAGCAAGGCAATCTCATTCTCAGCAGCAATATATCTTTCTTCATTATAGCTTGCAGGAATGAAATCTTCTTCGAGCGCTAGGGGTATGTAGTTGATTGAATGATCAATCGTCTTCAGCGTGTCCAGTTGGAAGAAGTGCCTTGGCTCTGTAACGTCTTCAGCAACGCTCTGACCTTTTGAGCGTGCCTCTGTTATAGCCGGAACAGGAATTGATGATTGAACCTCTTTAGGAGCAGGTTCCTCAGTGTCAATTGCAACAGCTTCTGCGGCAACGTCTTTGGCAATAGCCACAACTTCTGTCATCTCAACATTCTGAGAACTTGTCTCAACAACAATACTTTGAGCCCTTGGATCAACAGCAACTTGAGCGCTTGACTCAATAGTCTCAGGCTCTTCAGGAACAGGAGCAGCTCGACGCTTGCTTGTCCTGGAACGCCTGAAGATTTTCTTCACGTTGACTCCTTCAACGAGTTTGAGCGCGTGAGCAGGAGGAGCAGCAGCTGGTTCATCAAATTCAATTTGTTTAATAATTCCTTCCAGCTTCCTCCGCTTGAGGGGTAACTTGTCCTGTGCATCCTCATCAGTTTCCTTATCATCTTTTTGAGGAGCAGGAACAACTTGTGCCTTGGGCTTTCTAGGAGCCCTCTTCTTGGTAGCAGCCGGACGCTTCACGACTTCCTCTTGAGCAGGACGCTCAGCCTCTTCATCAGACGCTTCACATACAGTCTGACGCTTAGAAAGTGGTTTAGCGGAACCACCTACTTTGGGAGGATTGAATAGATTGGTCAGAATCCTTTATCCCAAAAACTTGGTCTTATTCAAAGGGAGACCAGATGAGTAAACACAGCCTGATCTGTACAGAAGGTCACTTAAGACAAGCCCATACGGTTTATTTGGACTGTTCAGACAGTCCCTAAACCTTCCAAAGATGTACCCACTCCAGTTGATTTGAATAGAGAGGAGTATCGCTGTCATCATCTGAAATTGTGTGGGGTTGACCCTATCAAAAGTGCCCACTTTGCATTCAATAATCTTGCTGCGGAAATCAGCCAACAGATGGTATTGTGATACCATATCTTTCTTTTCTAAGTGCTAAGTGTAGGGTACACCATCATAAGCCCTCATAGTTGTCCATGCTTCCTTGATTTGTGCCAGAGTAACACTGTCCAGTGCATCACCCTCATTGGGAAGGTTGAAGTTCTTGGCAATGGATGCAGCAGAAAACATAAATTCCCTAGGTGCCTCCTTCTTGGACATAGGAAGAAGATAAGAGATAGACTTCTTGTCCTCCGAGAGTTTAGCAGTCCTTCAGAAAGTGTCAACCTCCGTCGGAAAGAAATATGAATATTGTGTTAAGAAATTCTTAAGCCCGGCCTTTGTAACAGTGTCCATCATGTCATGCAGGTTGATCTGGGGTTGATCATACAGGAATTTCCAGTCGACAACAAGGCCTTCAGTAACCTTGATGATAGGCTTGGCAGAAGTAGACGAAGCTTTCTTTGGTGCCATTTTTGAAAATAGAGTGAACTGAGATTTTCTTTTGCTTTGAGAGAGAGAGAGAGTAAAATTTGCAGAAATTTTTGAGTAATAGTGAATGATTTTTCTGCAGAAATTGTTTTAAATGACACAGTAAAGAAATTTTGAAACTTGTGTTCTCTCAACTCTGCAAGATTTAAACGCGTGTAAAGTTATTTTAATCTCAGCCATAAATTCATTAACTGCGGACGCTAGTTTTGTGTAAGAGAGAGAAGTTACATTTGGTAATTCCCATATATAAAGATTTGACATCCGAGTTAAAATTTTAAAAATGTTTGGCATTTTCAGAGTGTAGCACACGCGCCTGATGGTACACTGACACGTACACAAACACGTGCTATCTCTGAACCGTCATTTTAAAAGTTTTTGATTACCCGCCAGTTTGATGTGATAGAAGCGTGCGAGTAGAGTACAAAATAGACTTTTGAGTCTACCCACTACTTCAAGAAGCTTGTAAAATTTATGCATGACTTTTAAAAACATTTTTATATTAAGTGTTGAATGGAATTGGTTCAACGCGTAATATATATCACTTTTTGATATATCATTAGAAAATTAGACGCTTAGGATTGAAAAGTCTTTTTATGTTTGAGCGTCCAATATTTTATGCATAAGTAATACTGAGCGTTGATGATCATGCATCTGAAAATTTTGATCATTGACGCTTGCAGTTATGGTCAAGTACAACTTTAAGGTTCCCCCTAAATTTGATAACTTGTACCAATAAAAAAAAACTTATTTTAGACATAAATAAAGTGGATTCCCCCTAAACTATATGTCTAATAAAGTATGATGCAAAAAGATTAAGCGTTTAAGTCAATCATACCTAATTCACTTCTCAAAGTGAGAAAACGTTGTTCGTTGAGCGCTTTGGTGAAGATATCTGCCAATTGTTTGTCAATTCCAATGAAGTGCATGGAGATATCTTTTTTTTTTAACGTGGTCACGAAGGAAATGGTATCTAGTGTCAATGTGTTTGGTTCTGGAATGAAGAAGAGGGTTTTGAGTCATGGCTAGAGCGCTTTGGTTATCACAATGAATGGGGGTTAGTCCTAGGATTATTCCATAATCTCTAAGTTGTTGCCTCATCCATAACACTTGTGCACAACAGCTTCCTGCAGCTACATACTCAGCTTCGGCTGTGGAGGTAGCTATGGATTGTTGTTTCTTACTATGCCATGAAACTAACCTATCACCTAGAAATTGACATGTACCACTAGTACTCTTACGATCTATTTTGCATCCTGCAAAATCTGCATCTGAGTAACCAATTAGTTCAAAAGGAGAGTCCCTTGAATACCATAAGCCCACATTTTGTGTGCCTTTTAGGTATTTAAGGATCTTCTTGGCAGCAATTCTTTAGGATCATCTTGAAGTCGTGCACACATGCATACCAAAAACATAATATCAGGTCTACTGGCAGTAAGATAAAGAAGTGATCCAATGATACCTCTATAATTAGTGATATCAACTTTCTTTCCACTTTCATCTTTATCTAACTTAAGCGTTTGGCTCATTGGAATTTTTGAATATGATGCATTTTCCATACCAAATTTCTTAATCATATCTCTTGTATATTTAGCTTGGTTAATAAATATGCCATTAGGGAGTTGTTCAACCTGTAATCCTAAGAAGAAAGTTAATTCACCCATCATGCTCATTTCAAATTATTCTTGCATCATTTTCGAAAATTTCTCACACAGACGCTTGTTAGTAGAGCCAAATATAATACCATCAACATAAATTTAGACTAAGAGGATATCTTCGTTATTGGTAATTTTAAATAACGTTGTATCAACGCTGCCTTTTGAAAAGCCATGATTGTTGATGAATCCTGGTAGTTGCTCCACATATACTTCTTCTTGGAATTTACCGTTCAGGAAGACACTCTTCACGTCCATCTGATACCCCATGAACTTGTTGAACGCTGCATACGCTAGAAACATGCGGATTGCTTCAAGACGGGCGACTGGAGCGTATGTCTCATCAAAATCAATACCCTTTTCTTTGCAATATCCTTGAGCTACGAGTCTGGCCTTGTTCCTTATCACAATGCCATTCTCATCCATCTTGTTTCTATAAACCCATCTATTCCCAATAACTCCTTGGTGAGTTGGTCTTGGTACTAGTGTCCAAACCTTATTATGTTCAAATTGATTAAGCTCTTCTTGGATGGCTTCAATCCAACTTGAATCACTTAGCGCTTCATCCACTTTCTTAGTTTCCATTTGAGATAGAAAGCTTGCGAACATACCCTCATTGAATGTAGCAACTCTAGTCCTAACAGGCGCTCCAGTATCTCCAATAATCTGCTCAGGTGGATGATCACGCAGCCATAGTCTATCTGGTTGGAAAGGGTTAAGAGGTTGAACAGGCGCTTGACGATCAGACACTTGACTACTTTCTTGCGTAGGCGCTTCAAGTTCACAAATCCTTGTTTGCTCTTGATGATCACTCTCTTGATGATCATCAACATTTCTTACATAATTATCCACAGTAACCTCACGAGTAATCTTAGGAGGTGGCACTGAGATCTCATCATCGTCGTCACTATCATCGTTAATGGTGATCTTAGACGCTTGATGACATAGATCTTCAAATCCTACATCATTCACATTAACCTTACTCGGTTCTTGGTTAGCATCATCAAAAACAACATAAATTGATTCCTCAACCTTCGATTTGATCTTATTTAGGATGCGAAAATTCTTTCCATTCTTGGCGTAGCCTAAAAAGATTCCCTCATCCGCTTTAGGATCAAATGTCTTTAAGCTTTGGGATTCATCATTATGGATAAAACATTTAGAACCAAAGACGTGAAAATATGAAACATTTGGCTTACGTCCCTTCCATAATTCATATGGAGTTTTCCCATGTTGTTTGTTGATCATGCAACGGTTTTGAGTGTAATATGCAGTGTTGATCGTCCTAGCGGCTTCCTTGAGCTTTCTGTTCTGACGTTCAGCAACACCATTTTGTTGGAGAGTTCTGGGAGCTGAATACTCATGATGTATTCCATTCTCTGCACAAAACTTCTCAACAATCTTGTTAGTAAACTCAGTACCGCGATCGCTTCTTATTCTTGCAACCTTAAGATTTTTCAATATTTGAAGTTGCCGAATAAGCGTTGTTAACTTGTCACATGTCTCATCTTTGGATGAAAGAAATTCCACCCAAGTAAATCGAGAGAAATCATCTACTATCACCAGAGTATACTTTTTAACGCTTACGCTGATCGTTTGAACAGGTCCAAACAAATCCATGTGAAGTAGTTCAAGTATTCTAGAGGTAGATAGATGAGGTTTTCTCTTGAACGATGACTTAACTTGTTTACCCATTTGACAAGCGTCACAAAGGCGATCCTTATGAAATGGTCAATTTGGTAATCCCTCTACAAGATTTTGACTTATAAGCTGAGAGATTGTCTTAAAGTTGAGGTGATTCATTTTTCTATGCCATAACCAATCCATTTTAGATTCATGTTTAGCAACAAAGCATGTTGGGTTGTTATCAACTGTTGAACCCCAATCTACCAAATATACGTTGTTAGTTCTTTTACCATTTAATTTAGTAGACTTAGTCTTAGCGTCATTTATATAGCAATAGTCGCTTGAGAATATGACTTCAAAACCTTTATCACAAAATTGACTTATGCTTAATAAATTGTGCTTTAGACCCTCAACATAATAAACATCACTTATCATGATGTTCCCCCTATGCACAGTACCTATACCTTTGGTTTTACCTTTGGAGTTGTCACCAAATACAACCTGAGGACCATTGGCAGCTCGATAGTTGATCAGAAGATCCTTGGAACCAGTCATGCGCCTTGACGATCCACTATCGAAGTACCACACAAATGTATCGGCTCTAGCTCTAGGTACCTGCACTCAAAAAGGAAGTTCTATTTCTGTTTAGGTACCCATTGTTGCTTGGGTCCTTTAACATTAGTAACATTATTAGTTTGAATTAGAACTTTAGGAACCCATATTTGCCTAGTCTTCATTGTAGGAATATTGGCCTTTTTGGGTTTCACATAGTGATGTGTGTGCTTTTTGGGTGTATAATAATATCCTCGATTATAATAGTAGTCATAATCATAGTCATAATCATATCATAGTCATAATCATAATCATCATAGTATCGATAATATGATCTTGACTGTCTTGGATATTGACGCTGATATTTCCTTGGTGCTGGCTTGGGTTGCACTTTTGGTGCTTGACGCTTAGCGCTTGATTCACAGTGGTCAGACTTATCTTTAGCCTTTTGAGAGTTTTGATAAACCCGTCTTTGTGAATCATTTTCCTTAGCCTCACCCTTGCTTGAGTCAGCTTTGGCTTTCTCATTTGGCCTCTTACCATTGTCGCTAGGTTCATTTTGTGTTTGACCTTGTGAACCTTTCTCAACAAAGATAAACCCCTTCCTTTGTTGTTTGTCGTAACATTAGGTTTGTTTGGTTGTTTACCGAATTTATTGCATCCTAAACCGGTCTTTTCACCAAATAACCTTGTTACCTCAGTCACATTATCTAGCTTTCTTGAAGCTTTTGATAATGATGAGACGAGCTGCTCTGATTTGGCAAGTCTAGCGATCAGATCAGCTTCTCTCTTGACTATAATATCAAGATCGCTTTTTAATTGAATAATCTCACTCTCAAGTGATTGGTTCTTCTCAATGCATTGTTGCTGAACTTTCAACTCTGCTTGGAGCATCACTTTATCTCTTGTGAGTGATGAGATAATAGCGAGATCGTTTTGATATATTTTGGCAGCTTCTTGACATTCATTGTAGTATTCTTTGACTTTGTCAAGTAATTCATCATAAGAGAGAGGAATAGATAATTCATTGATTACCTCAGGAGACGCTTCATCATCTCTGGCCATGAGATATATGAACGCTGAGTCATCTAATGGCTCATCATCATCACTACTCTCCTCTGATGATTCTAAATCTTCAGGTGCGGATGTTGGTTCTGAATCCGCTAGCAAACCTTGTTAACGAAGGTTGCTCCTGAATTGGTTTCTATCCACCCATTCACGATTTTCTGGAAGGTTCATATGTGGAAAATTAGCTTCCATGGCTCGATTCCTTCGGTTTGCTCGGATTGTTCGTTCGATTTCTGGATCAAATTCCTCAAGATCTCCGTCACGAGATTGGGTCATAAACCTGAAAAAGATATCAAACAAAAAAAGTAAAGTAATGACAGAATTTAAACTAAAAATAAGAAAAGCTTGAATAAAAATAACTATGCTAAAACAGACAAATCCCCGGTACGACGCCAAAAACTTGATGCACGAAAACTCAGCTATGTATTTAAAAGAGGACTGATCGTGTTTAGTGATAGAGTGGACAATTAAGTCCGAGATGTCGAACCCACAGAGATTTGTGTTATAGCGAAAATAGCAAATTAAATCAAGCAATTATAAACTTAAGGGAAAATAAATCAAAAAATATCAATTAAAACAATAATTTAAGATATGTGAAAACTAATAGCTAAAAAGCAACTAAGACACACGCGTCAACATAAATTAATCAAATCTCGTCTTATAAGTATTATCATATTTTATATAAATATTGCCAAGGTGAAAAATTCCTTAAGATTATTATCACGCAGATCTGTCACTCATGATAACCTATACTAGATTGGGTGTAGCAATCTCTCTTGTATGCATTAGAAACTAGAATTTTTCCAAGTTTAATTCTGTTAGGATTATGCCCTCCATGCCATAGAGGAATTAGAAGATTAGGAGCATTACATTTATGTTGTACAAACTCTTATTCATTAATAAAGGCATAGTTTTGTTCATATCAATCTTGATGGCATTAATATATGTATTGAACAAATAAGTCCAAGGTAATTAAGATGGAGCTTCTACTTTTCAATGGTCTGAGGAGATGGATAATAGAAGTATCAGTTCCTTGTTTACTTAAACTAGAGTTCGCAAGTTGACGAGTCTTAATTAGGCATTAAGACCAGACTTGTATGATGCAAGATTTGATAAGGAGTGTTAGTCGGTCACTTTGGATGGTGGGAGGTTGGTCATAGATATGTCAATCGATTTGATATATTCGAACACGGCTCGTCGTAATTCAATCACATGTGCATTTATTCTTGGATAGTCAATGATTGAATTACTGTTCACGGTAGTGTTTGTGAGCCTTGGACCTGAGGATTCACGAAGATTGGACTTGTGACACTGAACGAGTTATTATAGTAGTTAGATACATTTCACCCTTTGATGGGATCAACCTCGAAGTGCGGTTCAGAAGAACAAGTGGCAATTGTTCAGTGATTGTCAATAGAGGATTCACTGTCTCGGGTAGTAACGAGTTAACGTCCTGTGCAATCGTAGGTAAATGAAATTATAAGTCTTTGGCCAAAGCAAGAGAACTAACTTATGTATAGTACATAAGGTGAGTTCAGTAATTTCATCTTACTATGATTCCCTAAAAGCACAGAATTGAGTCCTGTGAGTTTGACATATTCCATGACTCTCACTGGATTGGGATGTTATAGCGAAAGGCTTACACTCACATGGTATCTGTGATCTAAAGGTTCATATTGAGCTATTCATTTCAATTGGGTTTCGACGTGAGTACACGTGACTGGCTTAGTGACACGCACATCATTGGTTTCCTCCCAACGCCAATTGAAAGGAACCTAGAGAGTCGCGCTTAAAAGGAATCGAGAGAAGAGAATTCTTTCATTGTTAAATACATAAATTAGGTAATTTACTATTTGATGAGCAAATTAATTTATTTGATTAATTGGATTAATGGAAATAAATTAACAATAAATAATTAGATGTATTTATTATGAACACATTCATTTATTTGATTAATTAGATTAATGAAAATAAATTAATTATAATAAATAAATAGACTTATTTATTATACTCATCCTTTTATTAAATAATTAGCTTATTCAATTTGGAAATATATTAATTGGTATTATATTTTAATTGGATTAAAATATATTGGACCTAATTAATAATTGAACTAAATTGAAAGTTAACTTAGCCCAACATGGATGAGAGGCGTGTGTGTGTGGCATTTTTGGAGGAGTTGGATTGTCTCAAGAAATTAGTTAATTCCAAGCCCATCACTCCTTATAAATACTTAACACTGGTTCAGTCAAAACCTAACTCTCACATTAGACTTGACAACAAAGAAAGAAGAGAAAAATTCTCTCTCCCCCTTGTGCAAGCCGCGGCCATAGTTGGTCCTAAGGTTGTGGATTTTTCTTGGAAGCTTGTTCCGGCGTGATATCTAGAGGTAGGGGTTTTGAATTGCTGCTACCTACAAGATCAAGAATTTCATCAAAATCAAAAGCTTAGTAAAAAGGATGAAATTAGATTTCATCTTCATGCATAATTTTTGAAATTTACATGGAAAAATTATTAAAACCCAAAAGTGATCCAATTTTGAATCCGGATCTGTTTTTATCATTTCCGCTGCGCATGAATATAGATTCACAACAGTGGTATCAGAGCAACCTTTTGGCTTTTAATGATTTTTGAAGAAGATGGAAGAAGATGAAAACGTCACTGGAGGTGTGACTGTCTCTTGAGAAAGACAAAAGCTGCTAAAGGTATGGAACTTTTTGTTTTATAAACTAATTGTTCTATGACCATATTCTACACTTCATGGATTCTAGACTCAGGAGCTAGTGCTCATGTCTATGTTTTGAAACAGGATCCGGAAAGAAATAGGAGGCTCGAGGAGCAAGAAGTGATGATCTATGTAGGCAGCGGACATAGTGTGGAAGCTATTCACATAGGATCCACTTCTTTATTTTTATCTATTGGACATTTACTAGTTTTGGATGATTGCCTTGTTTTGCCCAATGGGCTTAAAAACATTTGTTCTATTCCCGTATTAGTTAGACTTGGATATGATTTTCCGTTTTTGAACAATGTTTGCAATATTTATTTTAGAAATAAGTTTGTTGGCTCTGCATCTTTAGTAAATGGTTTATATTAGTTGAATGTCCAAAATAGATGTATTGTTAATACAATCACCAAGAAATGAGGTATGTCTGGGACAAACCAAAGACTTATCTAGCACTTGAGACTAGGTCATGCTGGAGAATATAAGATTTGCGAACTTGAGAAAAATGGGCTAAATAAGCACATTTGGGTCGGACCCACTCCCCACTTACGAGTCTTGTGTCAAAGGAAAAATGACTAGGTTACCCTTCACAGGGCATTTTGAACGAGCTAATGAAGTTCTTGGTTTAATACATACTGACGTTTGCGGGCCTTTCGAGGAAGTCGCTCGTGGTGATTTTCAATACTTCATTACATTTACTGACGACCACTTTAGGTATGGTCTCATATACCTAATAAAGCATAAATCTGAATCTATTGAATGGTTAAAAGAATTCAAGGCCTTGGTTGAAAACCAAACTAACAAACTTATTAAAACACTATGATCTGATCGAGGTGGAGAATATATGAGTGCCGAATTTGGTGAGTTCTTAATTGAACATAGAATTGTATTGCAATTAACTCTTCCTGCAACTCCACAACTAAATAGGGTAGATGAACGACGATATAGAACACTATTAGATATGGTCCAATCGATGGTCAGCTACACGGATTTTCCCATATTGTTGTGGGGCCATACATTGCTCAAGTAGACCACATCTTGGACAGGTGTCCATCTGGGTCTATTCCTAAAACTCTTTATCAGATATGGAGTGGAAAGACTCCTAGTCTTAAACATATTAGGATATGGGGTTGTCCAACCTATGTAAAAATGATAAAGATGGAGAAATTGGAAGACAGATCTTTAAAAAGTCAATTTGTTGGTTTCCCAGAAGATTTTATGGGATACCTCTTCTACCTACACGATGATCAAAGTGTCATTTTCTTGAAGTCGGGTTCACTCGAGAAGGTGGTGCAGGAAGAAAGATTGTTCTGGATAAACAAAATAAAATCCCTTTAGAGACCACTGTTCAAGAGACTCAAAATGAACCTCACCAAATGCAACCACCATCGTGTAGATCGAGTAGAGTATCTCAGCCGCTTGAGAGATATGGTTATCTGCTACATAGAGAGCATAATTTGTATGTCGTGGCAGAAGAAAACTATGGAGATGATCCCTCTACTTTTGAGCATGCGATGGAGGATATAGATTCTGCAAAATGGCTTGAGGCTATGAAGACAGAGATGGATTCAATGTACTCTAACCAAGTCTGAACTCTAGTAGATCGCCCTAAGTGTATTGCACCAATAGGATGCAAGTGGATCTATAAGAGAAAGATTGGTTTGGATGGAAAGTTCGATACCTTTAAAGCAAGGCTTGTGGCAAAAGGGTATAGCAAAAAGTGGGTATTGACTATTAGGAAACCTTCTCTCTCGTTGCCATGCTCAAATCCATTAGAATTCTGCTTGCAATAGCTACACACTTAGACTATGAAATCTGGCAGATGGACGTGAAAGCCGTGTTTCTAAATGGATACCTCGAGGAGGACATCTATATGGAACAGCCCTAAGGTTTCATGTCCAATGAAGATTCTCATAAAGTGTGTAAATTGAATAGATCAATTTATGGACTTAAGCAAGTGTCGCGGAGCTGGAATCTTTGTTTAGATGAAAAAGTTCAGAACTATGGCTTTATCAAGAACGAAGATGAACTATGCGTTTATAAGAAATCCAGTGGGAGTAAAATGTCACTTTTGGTCCTATATGTAGACAACATTCTACTAATAGGTAATGATATAAGCCTGTTGACTTCGGTCAAAATGTGGCTCTCAAGCACATTCTCCATGAAAGTCTTAGGAGAAGTGACCTATATCCTTGGAATTCGCATCGTTAGGGATAGAGCGAATAGGAAAATGGGTCTCTCTCAAGCCCTCTATTTGGAAAAGTTTCTGAAAAGATTCAAAATGGAAGATTCCAAGAGAGGCCTCTTGCCCATAAGACATGGACTCCATCTCTCTAAATCTATGAGTCCTCAAAGTGAAGATGATCGTATGTGGATGAGTGGAGTCCCATATGCATCAGCAGTAGGAAGTCTTATGTATGCTATGTTATGCACGAGACCGGGCAATGCCTACACTTTGAGTATAGTAAGTAGGTTACAAGCTAACCTAGGGGAAAAACATTGGATTGCTGTGAAGTGTATCCTTAAGTACTTGAGAAGAAATAAGGGTATGTCTTTGACATATGGAGATGGGGAACTAAAGGTGGAAGGTTATACTGACTCTGACTTCCAGTGTGATGTCGATGATCGTAAGAACACATCGGGGTTTGTATTCGCTTTAAAAGCTGGAGAAGTGACTTGGAAAAGTTCCGAGCAAAGCACGATGGCTGACTTAACCACCGAAGCTGAGTACGTGGCTGCCTCTGAGGCTGTTTGGATAAAGAAGTTCAACGCTGAACTTCAAGTGGTTGCTAGAATGGAGCTTCCTTTGCCACTATTCTGTGACAACAATGGAGCCTTCGCGCGGACTAAGGAACCCAGGTCTCACAATAAATCCGAACACATTGAGAGAAGATACCACAAAATTAGAGAGATCGTCGGAAGGGGCGAAATCGTCGTGCAGAGAATAGATTCAGCAAATAACATTGCTGACTTACTGACCAAGCCACTATCACAGGTGGTGCTAGAACGACATCTTGAGAAGGTGGGTACAAAGGCGATTGGCATTGAGTGCAAGTGGGAGATTGTTAGGATTATGCTTTCCATGCCATAGAGGAATTAAATTATTAGGGCATTACATTTATGTTGCACAAACTCTTATTCATTAATAAAGGCATAGTTTTGTTCATATCAATCTTGATGGTATTAATATAAGTATTGAACAAATAAGTTCAAGGTAATCAACAGGGAGCTTCTACTCCTCAATGGTCTGAGGAGATGGACACTAGAAGTATCAGTTCCTTGTTTACTTAAGCTAAAGTCTGCAAGTATATGAGTCTTAATTGGGCAGTAAGACCAGACTTGTACGACGTAAGCTTTGAAAAGGAGTGTCACTTGGTCACTTTGGATGGAGGGATCCCGGTCATAAATATATCAATGGAATTGATATATTTGAACACGGCTCGCTGTAATTCAATCACATGGGCATTTAGTCTTGGATAGTCAACGATTGAATTACTGGTCGCGGTAGTGTACGTGAGCCTTAGACCTGAGGATTCACGAAGATTGGACTTGTGACACTGAACGAGTTACTAGAGTAGTTAGATCCATTTCACCCTTTGGCGGGATCAACCTCAAAGTGCGGTTCAGAAGAACAAGTGGCAATTGTTCGGTGATTGCCAATACGAAATTCACTATCTCGGGTAGTAACGAGTTAACGTCCTGTGCGCGATCGTAGGTAAATGAAATTATAAGTTTTTGGCCAAAGCAGGAGAACTAACTTATGTATAGTACATAAGGGTAGTTTTATCTTACTATGATTCCTTAAAAACACAGCATCGAGTCCTGTGAGTTTGACATAGTCCATGAGTCTCATTCGATCGGGATGTTACAGCGAAAGACTTATACTCACATGGTATCTGTGACCTAAAGGTTCGTATTGATCTATTCATTTCAATTGGGTTTCGATGTGAGTCCACATGACTGGCTCAGTGACACTCACATCCTTGGTTTCCTCCCAGTGCCAATTGAAACGAACCTAGAGAGTCGCGCTTAAAAGGAATTGAGAGAAGAAAATCCTTTCATTGTTAAATACATAAATTAGGTAATTTGTTATTTGATGAGCAAATTTATTTGATTAATTGAATTAATGGAAATAAATTAATAATAAATAATTAGATGTATTTATTATGAACCCATTAATTTATTTAATTAATTAGATTAATGGAAATAAATTAATTATAATAAATTCATAGACTTATCTATTATCCTTATCCTTTTATTAAATAAATAGATTATTTAATTTGAAAGTATATTAATTAGTATTATATTTGAATTGGATTAAAATATATTTGACCTAATTAATAATTGGACTAAGATGAAAGTCAACTTAGCCCAACATTGATGAGAGGGGTGTGTGTGTGGCATTTTTGGAGGAGTTGGATGGGCTCAAGGAATTAGTTAATTCCAAGCCCATCACTCCTTATAAATAAATACCTAACACTGATTCAGTCAAAACCTAACTCTCACATAAGACTTGACGCAAAAGAAAGAAGAAAGAAATTGTCTCTCCCCCCTTGTGCAAGCCGTCGGCCATAGTTTGTGTCCTAAGGTGGTGGATTTTTCTTCGAAGCTCGTTCCGGCGTAATATCTAGAGGCAAGTGTTTGGAATTGCTGCTACCCGGAAGATCAAGACTTTCATCAAAATCAAAAGGTTAGTAAAAAGGATGAAATTAGATTTCATCTTCATGCATAATTTTCGAAAGTTAGATGGAAAACTTATTAAAATCCAAAAGTGATCCAATAGTGAATTCAAATTTGTTTTTATTACTTCAGCTGTGCATAATATAGGATTCACGACAAATTCAGATTCTTCCAAATAAATTCGGCTAACAGCATCCGGAGTATGTAGCTATACCTAGCATCAACTGACTTAGAAGATGTTATTAATCCTTTTTGCACCTTAATTTACTTTCTCTCGAACAGATAAATTAACCATTAGCTCTTACATATGTTGGCCAAACATACGAAGCAGTAAGAACAAGATTAAACACAAAACAATATAATCATTCATATGAGAAATACTTTCTATAACTCAAAAATCATAATTCGACCTAAATATGGCCTTAGTTTACAAATTTAACTACTCATGATAATATGAAAACTAACTAAAGAATTTATGAAAGTAAAAAGCAAAAAATAAAAACTCCCTACGACTGTGTAGATAATCTTCTTCTTCTTCTTCTTCTTCTTCTTCTTCTTCTTCTTCTTCTTCCGTCAATCTTCCTCTAATTACTATGGAGAATTACAAAGAATAAAATTCTAGTCTAACTCTCTCTCTCTCTATAGTACGAGAAGACTGCTAGAAAGACACTAAAAAACGCTGCTCTCCTTAACCCTACTACATCAGTTTATATTTATAGGCATGATTTGAGAAGAGTCCATGTAGTTATAGAGTTTGGAAATTTCCAAAATTGTTCTGCTGACATCAATGTTCAAACTTTGATCACCTGACGTCAGTGCGTTAGCCTCTCTCACGTCGTTCGTAGATCATCTTCACGTTTGAATGTCACAATCATCACGTTCGAATGTCAGCTTTAGCGACTTTCTACTTTCTGCTTTGAAATTTCATTCTTTACTATTTCTTTCATCCTTTTGTCTCAAATGCCATGATTTATACCTGGATACTCACAATAGATAGATTACACGCATATGTGGTATAAAATCACACTTAATTCTATGAAAATCACACAAATAAAGGACTATAAAACACTTATTTCTCAACTCTATCAATTTGCGACTATCCTGGAGTCCCGCAAAGTCGGAATCAGAATACCCAATGATCTCAAGTGATTTAACTATCTATATGTGAACATGTAATCTTTTGTACTCTGTAAGTACCGCATAATCCTTTTGGCTCTTTCCAATGAAGCATACCTGAATTACTCAACTATGTTTCCAACATCCCAATAATGAATGCAAGGTCTGGACGAGAACAAACTCGTTCATACATCAAACTCCCTACAGCGGAAGCATAACGGTTGTCCTTCATTTCTTTAGACTCTATTTCATTCTTAGGGCACTGATTGAGACTAAATTTGTCTCCCTTAGCCATTAGGGTGTCACCTGATTTGTAGTCTTGCATGCCAAACCTCTGAAGTACCTTATTGATATAGGCCCTTTGTGATAATCCAAGAATACTTCGAGAATGATCTCGATGTATTTGGAACCTAATACAAAAGATGCATCTCCAAGATCCTTCATCTCAAATTTCTTTGAGAGAAATCACTTAGTTTCATGCAATAAGTCTATATCATTGGTGGCAAGTAGGATATCATCCACATATAAAATCAGGAAAATAT
Source organism: Buddleja alternifolia (assembly GCA_019426215.1). Classification (NCBI taxonomy): domain Eukaryota; kingdom Viridiplantae; phylum Streptophyta; class Magnoliopsida; order Lamiales; family Scrophulariaceae; genus Buddleja; species Buddleja alternifolia. The sequence continues at coordinate 241,564 of WHWC01000082.1, read as the reverse complement.
ACTTGCTCCCATTGAACTTATTGCATACACAATCATCAACTGCATTTACCTCAAAACCAAATGATAAAACGATTTGATGAAACCCGTGATAACATTAACGAGAATCCTACTTGAGTCTATAGATGGATTTCTTAAGTTTGCAAACCATTTCCCTCGAATCTGAAGAAACAAGGTTTTCTGGCTGCACCATATATATAGTTTCTTCAATGTCGCAATTGACAAATACCATCTTCACATCCATCTGATGTGACTCTAAATCAAAATGTGTCACTAGTGTCATAATAGTCCTAATAGAGTCTTTCAAAGAAATTGGAGAGAAAGTCTCTTTATAGTCGATGCCTTCCTTCTGAGTAAATCCCTTAGCGATAAGACGAGCCTTATATCTTTCCATATTGCCATGTAAATCTATCTTGGTTTGAATTACCCATTTATAACTAATTGGTTTTACACCCTTTAGCAATGGGACAAGATCCTATACGTTATTGTCTTTCATTAAAGCTGGGTAAGTGTTCGGTAATATAGCTTAGCCTTAACCTTTGGTAATTCATGAGAGTAATCGAATCATATTGAGAATTAAGTCTCCCCGGTAACTTATGTTATGGATAGATTTTTTATTTATTCAGAATAGGTACTTACTTACAAGATATGTTGAATGCCACTCTGGACTTGAGGTTTGGTATTCGATTGGACAAGGTGAGCTGCCTCCTAAAATTATATTTATAAGTCTTTAAAAATTGGATAGAAATTTTACTACATCGTATATATATAGTTATACGCATTTGTCATTATTTGATTCTTTGTCACTTGAAAATAATTTCAATGCTTTCTAAATAATCTCGAAAGAACTTTTTCTTAACCATTGCATTGTACATTTTGGCAGAGTCATGAATCATTTGAAAGGCATATTTTGTGAAAATACTTTCCAAGAAAGCATCTCTTTAATGACTGTTTTGACACTTATTCAATAAAATTAATTGATTACTAAATCGTGAGCCTAAAGGCTACTTTTGCATCAATCGTGAAATTATGTGATTGCATTTTTTATGTGGTTGAGTGTCGGGCACAAGTGTTAGGCGTGGGTTCGGCTGGACATGCATGGGCCTGCAGTCTTAAAACGGTTACCACTATCCATGACCAAATTCTAACACCTAAAGACGGAGTGTTCTAAGGGTGAGTGGGTCGTATGAATTGAAATGTGGCATTCCTGTGATATGACTAAAAGAGCATCGCGAGCCTGAGTGGGGATCGATAAGTTGATCTTTTTAACCCGATTGTTCAGGGGTGACAAAGAAGAAGCAGCTGGACCCAAAGTGCTATGAGAAAAGTCATCGAGCGTGACGCTACTACTAACATGGCCCTTATTGCTTAATTGTGCAATGTAAAATTTACTGTAACTGTCTATTGATTGAATGCATATACTAAGTGTTTATACTAAAGTTTTAGTGTCATATCACATGTTGCTTAACTGCTATCATGGACGCAAATGTCATTTTAACTATTTCAATGATTTTCTGAAAAATAAAAACTATTATTGATTTCACCTCATTAACTTATGGTTTTTGGGTCTCAAAACTATTTAAGCACCTTTCATACGAACACTTGCGCTCACTAAGCCTTTGCTTACGTATTTCATTTTCTTTTTTCTAGTTAGAGGTGGGTTGAGCAAGGAGACTGTCCTAAAGGATCATGAGTACAGAGATGGACAATCCTAGAGGTGAATATTGCATATTGAGTGGTGGATAGTAAGTTTATATTGGTAAGAAGTGCCGAAATACATAGTGTAAAGTGGTCATAAAGTTAATTTTAGTAAAATTTGGTAGGAGATACCTGAATGGGTAGATTTGGAGTGTTGATTTTGAAGGCCGATTTAACCTATTTTTGGTCTTATTGTAGAGATGGGATTTTGATTGTACGAAAGCTTAGTTATTTGGAAATATATGGATACTACATTTACTTGATGATTAGGAGGTTAATGGAGGTGCACAATGGAGTGATCTGGTGTAATCTTGTGCACGAATGAACAATGGATGTTAAGTCTTTCTGTATCCAAGTTATATATCATCGTGAAGCAGGATAAGTGTTGGGTAAGTTGGCTTAACCTTATTCTTTGATAATTTGTGATAAGTGTATCATATTGAGAATTAACAATTATTAGATGAGTGAATATTCAGAGCATATTGATGAGTATAGTTATTTGGAATAGGTAATTGCACTTACGAGATAGGTTGAGAATCACTCGAACACTGGACTTGAGCTTTAGTATTTAGTTGGATGAAGTGAGTTCCCTCTCAAAATTATAGTTAATATGCCTTTCACGTCATATATATATATATATATATATATATATATATATATATATATCCATATACTTGCATCATACTTTGAATACTTCACATGAAATCAAGACGTTTTCAATTTTCGAAGCATATGATGAAAGTGGCACACAAGCTCAAATTTTTATAAACATTGCTCACGTGCATGGTGTTTCTCACGTTTCAAGTAGTAGTTAGACTGGACGAGGGTGATATTCCAACACATGCTTCATCTAGGACAAGAGCTGATATAATAAGATGAATCAATATGGATCGAGAACTAAAATATTCTTGAATTGCCAAACTAAAGTATTCCAAGAGTAAACCTGATATGAAAAGGCCATGACAAGTTAGAATCAGCAACTTGGATGACTGAAGAGCACATGCAGACACACCATCCTCAAATTGCTTTTCTTTTTAGGTGAGAATTTGGGGACCAAATTCTTTTAAGGGGGGAAGAGTGTGACACCCTAATTTCCTGATACTTATATACTTGTTAATTCAATACCTAGTACTATAATTTATTCACTTGATTTAATATGTACTGGTTATATTACTTACATACCCAAGGATTATTAAAATAAGTAGATAGGCTTAAACATCAATTTGCATCCATGTGGGGCCTTAAAGATTAATATGTTTGTTTGAGGATATGAGGAAAAACAACGAGAAGAAGAATAATTAGCAAATAATCCCTTATAGTGATTCTACATATATATATATATATATATATATAGCCCTAGTACTTCTTCCATTTTTTTCCAACACTCCAAAATCAGCAATTTTCGCACAACAATTCTAGCATTGGCAAGGTTTGTATTTTCACGCTTTGAGGGATCAAATAATGTCCAAATTGGAATTTATTTAGCTTAAAATATTTCTAAGAGGACACGGAACAACACTATGGAATCATATGTTTCTTATCTTCTATCAAAAGTTTTAGAATCGCCCCAAACCGTGCGCTAGGCTGTCTAGATTTTAGTTTCCAAAATTGTATTCTATTTGCTTTTGCCAAGAAACAGACCTTCCAATGGTCTGACTGTACATGAAAGATCATCCTCAGAAAGCTCATTGAGTGTAGATATTGTTATAGGTAAGTTTTTCTAGAAATCATTTAGAGAATATTTCAATATTCTCATCCAAATCATCATTGTCAGTAGTCCCTTTTCAATTCTAGAATCTGTGTTTCGTATTTAGTTGCTCTAAAACCCTTTTTATATGGTCTGATGGTATATATAAAAGCACCATTAGAATCCTTATTGAGTAGATATGTTTTATGATAAATTTTGTTGAAAATTGAAGAAGAAATCGTCCAGAAATGGCCACCAAATGATCTATGTCAGTGTGCTACTTTGGTTTCCAGAAACCATCATTCACATTTTTTTGTTTTGAAATACCCCTTCTCCTGATTCTATTGCAAATTCAAGACAACCAATAGACATCCCTTTTAATATATATGTTGTTATTGTCAAGAGTTTCAAAAATATATAGTTTAATTTGGTCACAAAATAGATTTGCATATAAGGTGGCATGGGATGGCTGAATTTGGCATTTTTAGGAGGTTGACTTGGAAGATCGATTAACCCTTTCGGTCCAATTACTGAGATTGAAAACAGAATTTGAGAAAGATGAGTTCATTGGAAACGTATGATTAGAAGGTTAAAAATATGGAAAAAAACAAAAGATAATGGTGGAGACACACGATGATCGATGGAGGCGCACGATGGAGCTATATGGAGTGATCTTGTTCAAGGATGAACCATGGAGGTTCAAACTTATTGGATCTAAGTCATTTATCATATTGAAGCTGGGTAAGTGTTTGGTAAGATAGCTTCGCCTTAACCTTTGGCAATTCACGAGACTAATCGAATTATACTGAGAATTATGTTTACCTGATAACTTGTGATCGATATGGACATATTTTTGATTGCATCCTTATTTGGAATAGGTACTTACAGTTATAAGATAAGTTGAATGTCACTCTGGACTTGAGGTTTGGTATTCGATTAGACAAGATGAGTTGCGTCCTAAAATTAAATTTATAAGTCTTTCAAAACTGGAAGAAAATTTTACTCCGTCGTATATATATTTATACGCATTTCTCATTGTTTGATTCTTTGTCGAATGAAAATAATTTTCAATGATTTCCAAATAATCTCTAAAGAACTTTTTCTTAACCATTGCATTGTACATTTTGGCAAAGTCATAAATCATTTGAAATGCATATTTTGTGAAAATACTTTCCAATAAAGCATCTCTTTAGCAACTGTCTTGACACTTATTCAATAAAATTGATTGATTACTGAATCGTGAGCCTAAAGGCCGCTATTGCATAAATCGTGAAATTATGTGATTGCATTTTGTATATGGTTGAGCGTCGGGCCCAAGTGTTGGTCGTGGATAGGGCTACGGTTCAGATGGACAGCCACGGGCATGCGGTCTAAAAGGGTTCCCTCTATCCACAACCAAAACCCAACACCTAAAGACGGAGTGTTCTTGGGGTGAGTGAGTCGTAGGAATTAAATTGTGGCATACCCGTGATACGATTAAATGGGCATCGCGAGCCTGAGTGAGGAGGCATAAGGTGATGGCTTGAAAGCCGAGTACTCAGGGGTGATAATGAAGAAACAGTGGGACCCAAAGTGCTATGAGCAAAGTCAGCATACGCAATGCTATTGTGAATATGGCTCCCTACTGCTTAAATGTGTAATGTAAAGTTTAATGTAACTGCCTGTTGATTGAATGCATATACTAAGTATTTATACAAAAGTTTTGGTGTCATATCACCTATTGCTTAAGTGCTATCATGAACACAAATGTCATTCTAACTATTTCAATGATTTTTTGAAAAATAAAAATTATTATTGATTTCACCTCATTAACTTATGATTTTTTTTGGTCCAAAAACTATTTTAAGCATTTTTCACATGAACATTGGCGCTTACTAAGCCTTGGTTATGTATTTCACTTTCTTTCTTCAAGTAAGAAGTGAGTTGAGCAATGAGACTGGCTTGGAGGATCATGAGTATAGACATGGACAATCCTAGATGTGAATAATTCAATCATGGATAGTAAGTTTATTTATATGTTTGGTTGACGTTATTAGGGCTATGACCCTACAAGATAAATTGTTGAAAGTGTGCATGATTTCGGATTGGACTACTTTATTAAAAGGTTCACACTTTTAGTTTAGGCCCCTTTCCGGGTAAGCACGGGTTCATTGCCATTAGTGGATATTATGTTTTGGGATGTATAATTGGGTATGTATATGTTTTGCGTTGGAGACCTTTGATTGATAGAGTTGTTGTTGACTTATGTATGACTGATGAAGAATGTATTGCTGGTTTAATTGGAATGTAAAAGTTTAGTTTCAGTAGATGATGCGGTATAGTTCTGACTCTTGGCGCTGGCTCGAGAGATGTTGGCCTTTTGGATCGAGCTAGCATTGCGGTGTGGCGAGCTACAGGTGGTCGGTGGGCGCTACAGTTGGATTTTCTGTTTAATTTTTAAATCTATTGATTAAAATTAATCTGAAAATTGAAAGGCTGTGTTTTTGAAAAAAAAATAAAAATTGAATTCTCCGTCACACTGGCAGCGCTGCCGGAGTAGCGCCACCGCCGCAAGATGGGGAGATCTACTCGCCGCCACAAAAAGTGACAGCGACGTCGCGGCTCTTGCATAGCAGCAGTGCCGCTGCGCGCACGTGCTGCGTACAACAACTATCACTGTTCGACGACACGCCATCGCGAACAATGCTGCTTCCAGGGATGGAGCACGCAAGAATGGTTGCCCATGTATTTGACCTAGGGGTCAAATTGTAATTTTCCCAATTGGTCCCAAGTGGTATACGAAAGGGTCTAGAAGCGGGGGGGGGGGGGGGGGGGGTTGAATAGACCCTGAAGTCTTTTTCGACTTCAAAAGATTTCGTACTGAAATTATTTTTGGACGCTTGAAGAGTCTAACGCTTGACTTAAGCGTTCACTTAAAATATAGGCGCTTTGGTGAAGCATCTAACGAAGACTGTTTTTATAAAGTTAACTTAGATTTCAAGAATTGAATACTTTAACCGAGTAGGTTTGAGCGTTCACTTCTTTGATCAGTGTTAGCACAGCGGAATGATTTTTGTAGTCTTCTTTTAAAAGCTTTAGCGTCACAAGAAGTTTCTTAGTGCTTAGCGTTCGATTGTGTTTTACTTAATCAGTTTATGCAATGATATCATAGATAAAAGAATTGACTGAAAAGTAAATGACATAATATTTGTAAGGTTCGTTGGGTGGTGTAATCCCAACTACGTCCTTCTTCTCCTTGAACACTTGGAGGCAATCCACTAAAATGATTCTCAAAGAATCACACAGAATCTTCTACAAATTAGGGAGAGATGGATGTCGATGACTTGAGCTCCATGATCACACAGATTTCTGCTCCAAATCACTTCAATCCCCTTGCTTCTTTCACCCAAAAATATGGCAAGTATCCAACTTCGACTTCACACAGATCGCGAGGCTTGGATAGGGGTTTTTCTAAAAGGGTTTGTTTGATTTTGATGAAGTTCAAACAACTGGGAATATCTCAGTAGGAGTGTAGTTTCTTCGAAAAGAATGTTTGAGATATTGGGTTGCCTGTCTCAGGATTTGATGAAAATCAAAGAGAATAATTTCATGAAAGTTTGGTTTTTCTGAGATTGTAAGGAATGAGACTTCAATGCAACAACAATTCGACTTGATAATTGTTCTCTTTGTATCTGGCTTGTTGTTGAAGTTCTATTTATAGGCATTCTTGGAAAAAGTGTCCGTTTGACATATGCAAGGGCGCGTGTCTCTCACTTCCGCGAGTGAACAACTTTTGCCCTTTTTCTTGAAAATTTGCTGCACAAAAGTTGGTGCTGCAGTCTTTGAATAGTTGACAGTCCAATAGGGTGGCTTCTCCGTACGTCTGAAAGTGCTTATCACATTTAATGCTCTTATCAGCATTTAATGCATTTGAAATAAATGCCCGTTGGTATTTAATGCTTTGAGAATATTTGCATTAAACTCCTTCCGGTCTGACGCTTCAGGAGAATGTTTGTCATTTGATAGACGTTTCATTCATGAGCTGAAAGTTCCATTTAATCTGGAGGACTATTTAATGTTTAGATGCTTGGAAAAGTCTTCAGACTTCATTTAGAAGTGTAAACGCTTGAGACTTCAGTCTTCGTTACTTGACACCTCACTCAGAACATGTCAGGCGCTTAGAGTAAACTTCTTCAAACATCATTCACTATTGATTTCTTGGACGCTTGAAGTCTTCAGATTTCGCCGTCTTGATAAGCTCACTCAGAAAGTATCAAATGCTTAACCTAACCGACTTCTTGATCTAAGAATGTCAAGAGTAAAAGATAAAATAGAGCCTATACATTTCTAATGTTCAAACGCTTATACAAGTATCTATGAAATTTAACCGTACATAATTTTGGGGTCTAACAAAATTCCTAATTGTCATCATCAAAATCTTAACATGAAATTTCCTATCAATTTCCCCCTTTTTGATGATGGCAATACTCACTCTTTTATAATTCAAGAGTTACGACAGCCAAAGTTAATAAGCGTTATGTTAGTAAGTTAGAGTTAGTTAAGCTTCAAAGAGATGTTTCAAAATGTACTTTATATATATTCGGAGAATTCATACATTTTACAAACTGTGTAGAAACAAAAGAGAAGATTAAATTACAAAGAACTATCATGATCTACTTTCTTCTGGTAAGATTTCTTCGTCTGATCATTTCTGTTCTGATGGCTTCTTCGATGAGATCTTGAAGGGTGATCATTATCTGATGATCTTTGTCAATTACGAAGCGATTTTCCCTTTTTCTCCTTGTTTCATACATTTTATGCCGTCGATCCCATTCGGATGGATCAATACCCATATGCCTAAGCACTGCTCTGAATGCTTGAGAGAGGTCAGAGAACTCCATTTCCACAACCAAGTCTTGAGGAGTAGTAGGCTCTGGAAGTGGCGTTCGCTCCATCGGTATATTGAATTGTTCAAGTAACGCTTGAGATGGCACAGGTATATCTGCTCTGAAAGCGATGGGAGGAAAACTAGTTCTTCTACTAGGAATTCCCGTGGTGGCAACCCATGAAGGGCAATTGGATTCGGGCAAAGGAGGAGGAGGTGGTAAGAAGACAAAATTTTGTGGATTTTTCGGCTCTGGACGCTTCACTTCTTGGCGCTTAGAAATTGATTGAGCTCTTGAATTTGCAGGAGATTTCCTCTTTTCCCCCTTATTGTCATCATCAGCCTTTACTGCATTTTTAGTAAGAATAGCAATTTGAGCGGCCATTTGGGCTATGGATGCAGCCAACGCATCAAACTTTGCTTCAAGAGATTCTTTCAACGCAATCTGATTGGCTGCAAGTCCATCGATCATCGTTTGCATAAGAGAAATAGCGGCATCTACGGTAGCATCAGCAGCTCCGCGCATATGAGCAGCTTGAGCGCTCATATTCTCCTTCTCGATCTTAGCCAAGTCTTCCTTGATCCAGTGAAGAGATTCTGCATGATTTGACACTTGAGCGTTCATCTCTTCCAACGCGTCAGTGAGGAGAGGCACAAATGTTTGAAGCACATTCTGAGAGGTAGCTTGTTGTTAAAATTTTGAAGTGTGCTTTAGTGACTCTAGAGATGGTTGTTGAAATTCTGGATCCAATACAGACTGATGGGTTGCCATCCCAGCAGCGTCAGGAACAGTTGAAGTTGAAGCGTCAGGCACAGCCTCTGGTTGAGACGCTTGAACTGGTTCCACTATTGGCGCTAAGGTAACTTCTGCATCAGATGTGGAAGGTAAAGAAGGGACAGTAGTTAAGTCTGAGAATCTGAAGTTGAGCCTTCCAAAATTTGAATCAGCATACTCCGTTGAGGAACTGTTGATTAACTTATTTACTCGAGAAACAGGAATGGTCGAGAAATCCCTAAAGTTCGGATTGGAGTGTCCAGTGCTATGACCCATCATGGTCCTAAGATCTGAAGCATTTGAGTAACAAAAATCTTGCACCGTGGAGCCTTAATAAAGAATAGAGCATCGTCACGTGGAGTGAATGAGAAACATAGCACTCTATCTTTTGGCATCTCCGATGGACGCTCAGACTCTGATACGTACATTGCCAAGTATTCTTCAACGTACGGCAGGGCTGCACGCGAGATGTCCGGATTTCTCTCGAGTAAAGAGAGTACATAGTTATAGTGTTCTATCAGTTCCTGTCGGAAAGAGGAGAGCAATGGATACCCAAAAAGAGGTCTGATAATGGATCCATTTGGCTTCCTCAGATTTGCAGTGAAGACGTTGTCGAAATCCCATAACGGAGGGAGCATCTTCAACATATGTCTGATGTTGTCTTCCTGCTGGCCAGGTGTAAGCGTCAAATCTGAAATAGGCTTTGTTCCGCTTGTTGACGCTTGGCCACAATAATTGATTGGCAAATCTGCAATCCTAGCCAATGCTTCACGCAGAAAGCGTTCAATTGGTTGACGAAAAGATGATAAGAGAGCAAGTGGGCCAACTCTTGCTTCTCGGCGCTGTAAGCAATATCGGGCAAACTGTCTTCTTTTATCTACCATGCCAAGAGTTAACAGGTGAGGTTCCTTGACCAGTTCTTCAAATTTGTAACGCTGGCCGACGTACGTTTCACACCAGGTAACCTCATTCATGCAGAAGGTTGTACCTGCATTCAGAATGGCACGAAAGTCTTCATGATGATTATCTCGGATGGCTTCAAAGCGATGCTTATCAGGCTGATAGTTTGCATTCAAGACGCTTTGTAAGAAGTAATCAGCCTCCTCTTGAATGAGAGCATTTAGAGAGGCAGGACGCTCACCGATATAAGGACTTTTATTTTTCCACAATCTTAGGGGATTTGAAAGACTCTTATTAGCATCACTGTGCACGACTGTAGGAAAGTGGGAATAACCTTCTTTGTTTAAAATTTCCTCTTCAGGATTTAAAAACTCCACAGGTAGACGCTCATAGGCCCTAATCTTGTAGTTTCTTGGAGCAAAACCTGAAGGCTTACTGCGTCCCATATCTAGAAAGTAAACTAAGTCCACATCCCCTTGTGGAATTCTATCAGTACCCCGTTTTTCAAAAATCTGTATAGAAGCTGGGGTAGGTGGTAGAGGATCTCCATTGGGCAGTACCAAGTTGTATGCAAATTCAACGCTTGTGACTTCATTGCTAAACAGCATTTCCACAAAAGCCCGATCTCTATCAATTATCTTGGCTAAATCATTTTCAGCGACGATGTAGCGTTCTTCATTATAGTCAGCTGGAATGAATTCTTCTTCAGGGACTGGAGGCATGAAATTGGCAAAGTGATCAATTGTTCTAGAGGGGTCCAGACTGAAGAAGTGCATTGGCACAGGAGAACTCTCTATTGATTTTGTAGCGTCTTCAGCAATGCTCTGATCTCCTGAGATTGCCTCTGCTGTAATCAATGTTGTTGTTGGTGGGGAAGCTTCCTCTGAGATAGGCTCCTCAACGTCCAAAGTCATGCTTCTGACAACATCTTTGGCAATGGCCACCACTTCAGTCAAGTTGATATCCAGATGGACATCAGTTGACGCTTCAGCCGCAGCTGGAATAAGAGCTGAGAGAGAAACATCCTCTATAAGAGCAAGATCTTCTACAGATGTAGGAACGAAAGAGCTGTGGGAAGAAATAAACTTATCCTGAGAACTTGTCTCAACAGCAATACTTTGAGCGCTTGGCTCAACAATCTCAGACTCTTCAGGAACAGAAGCAGCCCGACGCTTGCTTGTCCTGGAGCGCTTGAATATTTTCTTCACGTTGACTCCTTCAACGAGCTTAAGCGCTTGAGCAGGAGGAGCAGCAGCTGGTTCATCAAATTCGATTTGTTTGATGATTCCTTCTAGCTTCCTCCGCTTTAGAGGTAACTTGTCCTGTGCATCCTCATCAGTTTCCTCGTCATCTTTCTGAGGAGAAGGAACAACTTGTACTTTGGGCTTTCTTGGAGCCCTCTTCTTGGTAAATGCCGGACGCTTCACGGCTTCTTCCTCATCGGACGCTTGACGTACTTCCAGACGCTCATAGAGTGGTTTAGCAGCACCACCAATCTTGGGAGGATTAAAGATATTGTTTATAATCCTTCTTCCCAGCAACTTTGACTTATTCAACGGAAGACCAGAAGAGTAGACACACTGTGATTTGTACAACAGGTCACTTAGAACAAGCCCATAAGGTTTATTCGAGGCGCTTAAACATTCCCGAAACCTTCCAAAAATGTACTCACTCCAGTTGACCTTGATGTTGAGGAGTATAGCAGTCATCATCTGAAATTGTACTCGGTTCACCTTATCAAAGGTTCCCACTCGGTATTTGGATACCAGGTCTTTCTTTTCAAAGTACTGAGTGTAAGGTACATCGTCGTATGCACTCATGGTTGTCCATGCTTCCTTGATCTATTTTAAAGTAACACAGTCCAACGCCTCACCCTCATTTGGAAGATTGAAGTTCTTGGCAATGGTGGAAGTAGACAAGATAAATTCCTTTGGAGACTCCTTCCCACTTGTTGGTATATGACTTTTATATATGAAAATTAGACGCTTAGGATTGAAAGACTTTTATGTTTGAGTGTCCAATATTTTATGCATATGTAATACTGAGCGTTGATGATCGTGCATCTAAAAATTTTGATCATTGACGCTTGAAGTTATGGTCAAGTACAATTTTAAGGTTCCCCCTAAATTTGATATCTTGTACTAGTTAGGAAAATCTTTTTAGACACAAATTAAGTGGATTCCCCCTAAATTATATGTCTAATAAAATATGATGCAAAATGATTAAGCATTTAAATCAATCATACCTAATTCACTTCTCAAAGTGAGAAAACGTTGTTCGTTGAGTGCTTTGGTGAAGATATCTGCCAATTGTTTGTCAGTTCAAATGAAGTGCATGGAGATATCTTTCTTTTGAACGTGGTCACAAAGAAAATGGTATCTAATGTCAATGTGTTTGGTTCTGGAATGAAGAACAGGGTTTTGAGTCATGGCTAGAGTGCTTTGGTTATCACAATGAATGGGGGTTGGACCTAGGATTATTCCATAATCTCTAAGTTGTTGTCTCATCCATAATACTTGTGCACAACAACTTTCTGCAGCTACATACTCAGATTCGGCTGTGGAGGTAGCTATGGATTGTTGTTTCTTGCTATGCCATGAAACTTACCTATCACCTAGAAATTGACAAGTACCACTAGTGCTTTTACGATCTATTTTGCAACCTGCAAAATCTGCATCTGAGTAACCAATTAGTTCAAAAGGAGAATCCCTAGGATACCATAAGCCCACATTTTGTGTGCCTTTCAGGTATTTAAGGATCTTCTTGGCAGCAATTAAGTGTGACTCTTTAGGATCGGCTTGAAATCGTGCACACATGCATACCGAAAACATAATATCAGGTCTACTGGCAGTAAGATAAAGAAGTGAACTGATGATACCTCTATAATTAGTAAAATCAACTTTCTTACACTTTCATCTTTATCTAACTTAAGCGTTTGGCTCATTGGAATTTTTGAATATGATGCATTTTCCATACCAAATTTCTTAATCATATCTCGTGTATATTAAGCTTGATTAATAAATATTCCATTAGGGAGTTGTTTAACTTGTAATCCTAAGAAAAAAGTTAATTCACCCATCATGCTCATTTCAAATTGTTCTTGCATCATTTTCGAAAATTTCTCACACAGACGCTCGTTAATAGAGCCAAATATAATATCATCAACGTAAATTTGGACTAAGAGAATATCTTCGTTATTGGTAATTTTAAATAACGTTGTATCAACGCTGCCTTTTGAAAAGCCTGTACCAATAAGAAAGATAGAGAAAGTGTCATACCATGCTCGGGGTGCTTGTTTAAGCCCATAAAGTGCTTTTCTAGCTTGTAAACCATACCCTTACCATGATTGTTGATGAATCCTGGTGGTTGCTCCACATACACTTCTTCTTGGAGTTTACCATTCAGGAAGGCACTCTTCACGTCCATTTGATACACCATGAACTTGTTGAAAGCTGCATACACTAGAAACATGCGGATTGCTTCAAGAAGAGCAACAGGAGCGTATGTCTCATCAAAGTCAATACCCTTCTCTTGGCAATATCCTTGAGCTATGAGTCTGGCCTTGTTTCTTGTCACAATGCCGTTCTCATCCATCTTGTTTCTATATACCTATCAAGTTCCAACAACTCCTTGGTGAGTTGGCCTTGGTACTAGCATGCAAACCTTATTTCGTTCAAACTGATTAAGCTCTTCTTGCATGGCTTCAATCCAACTTGGGTCGCTTAGCGCTTCATCCACTTTCTTAGGTCCCATTTGAGATAGAAACTTGCGAACATAGCCTCATTGAACGTAGCGGCTCTAGTCCTAACAGGCGCTTCAATATCTCCAATAATCTGCTCAGGTGGATGATCACACCGCCAAAGTCTGTCTGGTTGGAAGGGGTTAAGAGGTTGAACAGGCGCTTGAGGATCATACGCTTGACTACCTTCTTGCGTAGGCGCTCCAAGTTCACAATTCCTTGTGTGCTCTTGATGATCACTCTCTTCATGATCATCAGCATTTCTTAGTAATCTCACGAGTAATCTTAGGAGGTGGCACTGAGATCTCATCATCGTCGTTAGTATCTTCATCAATAGTAATCTTAGACGCTTGATGACATAGATCTTCAAATCCTACATCATTTATATTAACCTTACTCGGTTCTTGGTTAACATCATCAAAAACAATATGAATAGATTCCTCAACCTTTGATTTGATCTTATTGAGAATGCGAAAATTCTTTCCATTCTTGGTGTAGCTTAGAAAGATTCCCTCATCCGCTTTAGGATCAAAAGTCTTTAGGCTTTGGGATCCATTATTATAGATAAAACATTTAGAACCAAAGACGTGAAAATATGAAACATTTGGCTTACGTCCCTTCCACAATTCATATGGAGTTTTCCCATGCTGTTTGTTTATCATGCAACGGTTTTGAGTGTAACAGGCAGTGTTGATCGTTTTGGCCCAAAATCTGGGAGCGAGCTTGGATTCTGCTAACATAGTCCTCACGACTTCCTTAAGCGTTTGGTTTCGGCGCTCAGCAACACTATTTTGTTGGGGAGTTCTGGGAACTGAATACTCATGATGTATTCCATTTTCTGCACAAAACTTCTCAACAATCTTGTTAGTAAACTCAGTACCGTGATCGCTTCTTATTCTTGCAACCTTAAGATTTTTCAATATTTGAAGTTGCCGAATAAGCGTTGTTAACTTGTCACATGTCTCATCTTTGTATGAAAGAAATTCCACCCAAGTAAATCGAGAGAAATCATCTACTATCACCAGAGTATACTTTTTAACGCTTACGCTGATCGTTTGAACAGGTCCAAACAAATCCATGTGAAGTAGTTCAAGTATTCTAGAGGTAGATAGATGAGGTTTTCTCTTGAACGATGACTTAACTTGTTTACCCATTTGACAAGCGTCACAAAGGCGATCCTTATGAAATGGTCAATTTGGTAATCCCTCTACAAGATTTTGACTTATAAGCTGAGAGATTGTCTTAAAGTTGAGGTGATTCATTTTTCTATGCCATAACCAATCCATTTTAGATTCATGTTTAGCAACAAAGCATGTTGGGTTGTTATCAACTGTTGAACCCCAATCTACCAAATATACGTTGTTAGTTCTTTACCATTTAATTTAGTAGACTTAGTCTTAGCGTCATTTATATAGCAATAGTCGCTTGAGAATATGACTTCAAAACCTTTATCACAAAATTGACTTATGCTTAATAAATTGTGCTTTAGACCCTCAACATAATAAACATCACTTATCATGATGTTCCCCCTATGCACAGTACCTATACCTTTGGTTTTACCTTTGGAGTTGTCACCAAATACAACCTGAGGACCATTGGCAGCTCGATAGTTGATCAGAAGATCCTTGGAACCAGTCATGCGCCTTGACGATCCACTATCGAAGTACCACACAAATGTATCGGCTCTAGCTCTAGGTACCTGCACTCAAAAAGGAAGTTCTATTTCTGTTTAGGTACCCATTGTTGCTTGGGTCCTTTAACATTAGTAACATTGTTAGTTTGAATTAGAACTTTAGGAACCCATATTTGCCTAGTCTTCATTGTAGGAATACTGTCCTTTTTGGGTTTCACAACTTGTTGTGTGTGCTTTTTGGGTGTATAATAATAATATCCTTGATTATAATGGTAGTCATAATCATAGTCATAATCATAATCATCATAGTATCAATAATATGATCTTAACTGTCTCGGATATTGATGCTGGTATTTCCTTGGCGCTGGCTTGGGTTGCACTTTTGGTGCTGGACGCTGAGCTCTTGATTCATAGTGGTCAGTCTTATCTTTAGCCTTTTGAGGGTTCGAATAAACCCGTCTTTGTGAATCATTTGCCTTAGCCTTACCTTTGCCTGAGTTAGCTTTGACTTTCTCAATTGGCCTCTTACCATTGTCACTTGGTTCATTTTGAGTTTGACCTTGTGAACTTTTTTCAACAAAGATAACACCCTTTCCTTTGTTGTTTGCCGTAACATTAGATTGATTGGATTGTTTACCGATTTTATCGCATCCTAAACCGGTCTTCTCACCAAATAATCTAGTTATTTCAGTCACATTATCCAACTTTCTAGAAGCTTTTGATAATGATGAGATGAGCTGCTCTGATTTAGCAAGTCTAGCGATCAAATCAGCTTCTCTCTTAACTATTATATCAAGATCGCTTTTTAATTGAATAATTTCACTCTCAAGCGATTGGTTCTTCTCAATGCACTGTTGCTGAACTCGCAACTCTGCTTTGAGCGTCACTTTATCTCTTGTGAGTGATGAGATAATAGCGAGATCATTTTGATATATTTTGGCAGCTTCTTGACATTTATTGTAGTATTCTTTGACTTTGTCAAGTAATTCATCATAAGAAAGAGGAATAGATAATTCATTGGTTACCTCAGGAGACGCTTCATCATCTCTGGCCATGAGACATATGAGTGCTGAGTCATCTAATGGCTCATCATCATCGCTACTTTCTTCTGATGATTCTAAATCTTCAGGTGCGGATGCTGGTTCTGATTTTGCTAGCAAACCTTGTTGACGAAGGTTGCTCTTGAATTGGTATATATCCAAGTAATCCTGCCTTGAGGGCTTGGATACATTTGGATAAGGGCAATTTACCTGGTAGTGCCCTGGTTTCCTGCAATTGTAACAAAGATTAGTTTTCATCTTTTGTTCATTTGTTAACCTTGCAATGTGTGGTTTTAAGACTACTGGAGCTGAGGGATTTTGAGTAGGCGCTTGGTACTGAACCGGCGCTTGGGGTGAAGGAACAGAATACTGAGGCGCTTGAAACTGTTGTTGCACAGGAGAAGACACTTGATATGAACTTTGTCCTTGATTATTGAAACCTTTTCCTTTCTTTTCATATCTCAAGAACTTCCTGAATCTATTCAGCAAAGCCAACTCCTCTTCCTCATTGATATCCGAATTCTTTCCTTTATTACCCGATTTACCTTTGATTGATGCAATAAGCGCTCCAGATTCAATCACTGGACTACTCACAATATCACTAGCAGAATTCAATTCGAACTCAAATGCTTTTAGCTCTGAAAAGGCGTCTTCTGGAGTTAGGAGATCCAGCATATTTGATTCTCTCATAGCGGTTGTCTTCATCAAGAATTTACTTGGTAAGCTTCTAAAGATTTTAACCACCATTTCTCGGTTCTGTAAATCCATTCCCAACGATGTAAGTTCTGTAACTAGAGCTGTAAATCTTATATCCAATTGCTCTAATGTTTCATTGGGTAGCATCTTAAATCCGTTAAACTTTTCCTTGGTAATGGAAAGTTTGTTTTCTTTGATTTGAGCTGAACCACCACAAATTGTAGCCAACTTATCCCATATTTCTTTAGTGGTTTTGCAGGACTTGATCTTGTTAAATAAGTTGTTATTATCACCAATAGCCGTATATAAAGCGTTACGACCAACATTGTCCAAATTAGCTCTGTGACTCTCATCTGGAGACCATTCTTGTTTTGGTTTCTCAACGTAACCATCAGGAGTTTCTTCCGTGGCTCCAGGCGCTCTTGTGATAACTTTGTATATTTTGATTGGCCCATCTGAAATAATATCACACATGTCATCATCACATGAACAGAGATATGTAAATGCTTTGACTTTCCATGTGTCAAAATTTGATTCAGTCAGTTTGGGAACTTTAGCAAATGCCATATCGAAAATTTTAAAAGCAACTAGATTTTGAAAGAAAAGGATCTAAACAAGCAGTTATGCTTGGAAATTTTAAAATTTCAATTTTAACCGCTCTGATACCACTTGTTGGTCCCATGTGGCATACGAAAGGATCTACAAGGGGGGGGGGGGTTGAATAGACCCTGAAGTCTTTTTCGACTTCAAAAGATTTCGTACTGGAATTGTTTTTGGACGCTTGAAGAGTCTCACGCTTGACTTAAGCGTTCACTTAAAATATAGGTGCTTTGGTGAAGCGTCTAATGAAGACTGTTTTTATAAAGTTAACTTAGATTTCAAGAATTGAATATTTTAACCGAGTAGGTTTGAGCATTCACTTCTTTGATTAGTGTTAGCATAGCGGAATGATTTTTGCAGTCTTCTTTTAAAAGCTTTAGCGTCACAAGAAGTTTCTTAGTGCTTAGCGTTCGATTGTGTTTTACTTAATCAGTTTATGCAATGATATGATAGATGAAAGAATTGACTGAAAAGTAAATGACACAATATTTGTAAGGTTCGTTGGTTGGTGTAATCCCAACTACGTCCTTTTTCTCCTCGAACACTTGGAGGCAATCCACTAAAATGATTCTCAAAGAATCACACAGAATCTTCTACAAATTAGGGAGAGATGGATGTCGATGACTTGAGCTCCATGATTCACACAGATCGCGAGGCTTGGATAGGGGTTTTTCTACAAGGGTTTGTTTGATTTTGATGAAGTTCAAACAACTGGGAATATCTCAGTAGCAGTGTAGTTTCTTCAATGCAACAACAATTCGACTTGATAATTGTTCTCTTTGTATCTGGCTTGTTGTTGAAGTTCTATTTATAGGCATTCTTGGAAAAAGTCTCCGTTTGACACATGCAAGGGCGCTTGTCTCTCACTTCCGCGAGTGAACAACTTTTGTCCTTTTTCCTGAAAATCTACTGCACAAAAGTTGGTTCGACAGTCTTTGAATAGTTGACAGTCCAATAAGGTGGCTTCTCCGTACGTCTAAAAGTGCTTATCACATTTAATGCTCTTATCAGCATTTAATGCATTTGAAATAAATGCCCTTTGGTATTTAATGCTTTGAGAATATTTGCATTAAACTCCTTCCGATCTGACGCTTCAGGAGAATGTTTGTCATTTGATAGACGCTTCATTCATGAGCTGAAAGTTCCATTTAATCTAGAGGACTATTTAATGTTTAGACGCTTGGAAAAGTCTTCAAACTTCATTTAGAAGTGTAGACATTTGAGACTTCAGTCTTCGTTACTTGACACCTCACTCAGAACATGTCAGGCGCTTAGAGTAAACTTCTTCAAACTTCATTCACTATTGATTTCTTGGACGCTTGAAGTCTTCAGATTTCGCCGTCTTGATAAGCTCACTCAGAAAGTATCAAACGCTTAACCTAACCGACTTCTTGATCTAAGAATGTCAAAAGTAAAAGATAAAATAGAGCCTATACATTTCTAATGTTCAAACGCTTATACAAGTATCTATGAAATTTAAGCGTACATAACTTTGGGGTCTAACAAAATTCCTAATTGTCATCATCAAAATCTTAACATGAAATTTCCTATCAGAGATTGACTTTATTTATAAGAAAACGATTGTTCAACTCTAGAGTTACTATTACAAAGAATGGCGCCCAATAAGTGGTGCGCCGAGTACTAACTCTAACAAGTTATATATATATATATATATATATGCATAGGTATATGTATGTATAAAAGTTGTATAAATATATATAGCCATCCAAATTAAGTAGATATATAGATAGGAGAATAGGAGTGGTTGGAGAATTGAATTGATGGGATGGGAGTAGGAATACATTGGAAACATGAATTGAGAAGAGATTTGTAGTTTTGATTTGAGAAATAAATTCTCCAAATTTCATGGAAAAAGGAAGCCGATTTCAAATTTGTGCATGTGAATTTTTGATTTGTTTCCCATGTTTTGGGCTTAGGTTCTCAAAATATTGAGAATTAATAATCAAGACTAGGGGACAATAAGTTGGGCCAAGCATGTTTTGGGTTTCAAAATAATTGAGAATTGGTATTTAGGTTTTGAAAACAAAACCATACAAGCCCTTATAATTTCAATTCCTTACGATCGTACAGGTCACATACTCGTCTACTGTCGAGACAGTCAATCCCGTTTTGCCAAGTTATCTTATAACATCGAATGCACTATAGGATCGTGCTTTGAGGTCGACCCCACGTATCAGGTGATACGGGTCTAACTACTTTGATAACATATCCAATACTACAAGCATGTTATAGATGACTCATCAGGTCTAAAGTTCACACATACTATCGCAATCTTAATCCCGATCATTGACTGTCAAAGAGTAAATACCCATGTGATCGGATTAATGCGAGTCGAGTTGAACTATGTTAATTCCATTAATCATATTCATGACACCAGCTCCCACTATCTAATCAGTGTACGACTCACACTTCCCTATCAAAGAAGGTGTCATATGAGTTGAATATTAATGCCCAATTAATATTCATTAACTCACGAACTCCCAATTTCAGAGATTAAGTACTGGACTGTTCTAGTGCCTCTTCTTGTCCGTAAGAGGTAGAAAGTGTTGGGAATTATACGAATAAAACGCAGCGGAAAGTAAATTTAATTCCCAAAGCTCGAATCATCTCTAATCCTCATGTTTAATTGTGTATAAAAAAAATTACCGTTATCGCGTATGTTGATTTCTGAACGTGATCCTTTTCTCTAACGCCGAATTTGCCAACGTCTCTAATTCGTGACACCGGAATCAAAAATGAAAAACTCCTCCTTTCTTCCTTGTCAAAGACGGTTAGAGAGAGAGAGAGAGAGGTGGGAGATTTTTTCTTGGAGAGAAAGTTATGTAAGTTGCCTTGTGTTATTTTTCATCTTGTGATATATTTATATCATTATGAAACAATAACACTAGCATGCAAGAGCCCTATTTGGGCGTCCATTTGGCCGCCCCTTAGTGGGCTCGGAAGCCTTCGGGCTTTCGTCTTGATTGCTAATTAATTAATTGGATAATTTATTTATCCATTAAATAAATTGATAATTCAATTAATTCAATTCCTACCTAATTTAAAATTCAATTTCTCCAAGAAATTAATTAACTCATTAATTTAATTAATTAATTAAATTATTCAATAATTAATTAATTAATTACGGCATCCAACGCCGTGAATTTCTCTCAAGTCTTTTTCCCATGTTTTTTCTTTTGCACTTCCTTTAAGCGCGACTCTTTAGGTTCGTCTCAAAAGGCAATTGGGAGGAATCCAAAGGGGTATGAGTGACACCTAGCCAGTCTCGTGGCTCACACCGTAACCCAATTGAGAACGAATGAATAGGATCATTCCAAACCTTTATGCCGTGAATACCGTACGTGTATAAACCTTTTATTCTTATATCCCAGTCAAGTAAGAGTCATGGTATAAAGTCAAACTCCTATAACTTGACCATATGCCTAAGCTCATAATAAGTCGAGGTATTTAAATGCTTTGGCCAAAGACTTTCATCCTCACTTATTCATGATCGCATAGGATATTATACTCATTCACTTATGAGAGAATAAATTCCATATTGCAAATCAGCTAACAATGCTACTTGCCCATCAAGTCGCACTTCGAGGTCGATTTCACCAACAGATGATTTGAATCTAACTACTCTAATGACAAACTTGATGTCACAAGTACATCTTCAACTCGATTTCTCAGGTCAGAGGTTCACACGTACCTATCAGTACTTATCAGTTTCATTATTGACCGTCAATGTGTGAATACCCATGTGATGAACTGATGCGAGCCGTGTTCGAACATATCAGTCCACCTGACACGTCTATGATATAAGTTCCCACTACCATTTCCATAGTGTACGACTGGCACTTTCTCTGTCGAAACTTACATCATACAAGTCTTTATTCACTTTTGATGCCCAATCAATATTTCTTAGACTTGCGAACCCTTTTAGATGTTAAGGGTCAAATCATTCTAGTGTCTTCCCTCCTATCCCATAGGAGGTAGAAGGTTTGCCTTGTCATCAAGGACTTTACGTTGTTTATTCACACCTTATAAATGCCTATAAGAAAACAACAATCAACTGCCTTATATTAATAGAAAAACCATAGTTTAGTTACAATGTTTATGTCCTATAAATCTATCCTCTTTATGGCATTCGAGGGCATATACTCTAACAATCTCCCACTTGCACTCAATGCCATTTGCTGTGGTGTTTAATACCCATCTTTTCGAGATGTTTTTCCAGCACCGTCTGTGCCAATGGCTTGGTCAATGGATCAGCGACATTGTCGGCTAAGGCTATTTTCTGAACAGCTATTTCACCTCGTGCAACGATCTCTCTTATGATGTGATATCTCCTCTCTATGTGTTTGGATTTATTGTGAGACATAAGTTCCTTCGCTTGGGCTATAGCTCCGGTGTTGTCATAATAAAGTGGCAACGAGAGCTTTATGCTATGAACCACTTAAAGTTCCTCAACAAACTTCCTAATCCAAACAGCTTCTTTAGCTGCCTCCGAGGTAGCTATGTATTCAGCCTCTGTGGTGGAGTCTACGGTTGTGCTTTGCTTGGAACTTTTCCAAGTCACCGCTCCACTATTTAGAGTAAATACAAATCCCGAGGTGGATTTTCGATCATCAACATCAGATTGGAAATCCGAATTAGTGTACCCATCCATCCTCAGGTCACCACTTCCATAGGTGAGAATCATATCCTTAGTTCTTTTTAGATACTTTAGGATATTCTTCACAGCTATCCAATGTTCCTTACCAGGGTTTGCTTGAAATCGACTAACAACGCTCACAACATAAGCAATGTCGGGTCTAGTATAGAGCATCGCGTACATCAAGCTGCCCACAGCAGACGCATAGGTTATAATGTTCATTTCTTTTCTATCTTCCTCACTTTGAGGACACATAGATTTCGAAAGATGTATCCCATGTCTCATTGGTAGGAACCCTTTCTTAGAATCTTCCATCCTATACCTTTTTAGGACATTTTCTAAGTAAAGGGCTTGAGAAAGTCCTATCATTCTTTTGGTTCGATCTCTATAGATCCGAATCCCTAGAATATAGGTCGCGTCTCCCAAGTCTTTCATAGAGAATGTACTCGAAAGCCACTTCTTGGTTGTCGTGAGCATTCCTGTGTCATTCCCAATGAGTAATATGTCGTCTACATATAACACTAGGAATGTCAACTTGCTCCCACTGACCTTCTTGTAAACACAGGTCTCGTCTTCGTTTTTGATGAAGTCAAATCCTTTGACAACCTCATCAAAATGTAGATTCCAGCTACGAGACGCTTGTTTGAGTCCATAAATGGATCTCTCAAGTTTACACACCTTATGAATATGCACCTCGGATTCAAAACCTTTAGGTTGTTCCATATAGATATCCTCTTCTAGGAATCCATTTAGGAAAGCAGTTTTGACATCCATTTGCCATATTTCATAATCTAGGTGTGCTGCTATTGCAAGTAGAATCCTTATTGATTTGATCATAGCCACTGGCGAGAAGGTTTTTTGGTAGTCAATTCCTTCCTTTTGACTATACCCTTTCGCCACTAGCCTGGCTTTGTAGGTGTCTACTTTGCCATCAACACCAATCTTTCTCTTGTAGATCCATTTACACCCGATTGGTTTTACCCCTTTAGGTTGGTCTACAAGTTTCCAGACTTGGTTTGCATGCATCGAATCAATCTCAGTTTGCATAGCTTCACTCCATCTAGCAGCATCCACATCCACCATCGCTTCATCAAAAGTGGAGGGATCATCTCCATGATCCTCCTCTAACACAGAATAGAGATCCAACTCCCTCTGCAATAGATATCCGTACCTCTCAGGCGGTTGAGATACTCTATTCGATCGTCGTGGTTGTGTTACAGAAGGTTCGGTTCTCACTCCCTGTGTAGATGTATCCAGTGGGGTTTCATTTTGTTCTTCTAAAACAATCTTTCTATCCGCTCTTCCTTCTTGAATGAACTCATCTTCAAGAAAGTGGGCTTGTAAGGCTACAATGATCCTTTGATCATTGTGCAGGTAAAAGAAGTATCCCATAGAATCTTCAAGATATCCAATGAAACGTCCCTTTAAGGACCTAGCCTCCAACTTGTCCACTTTAGTGTTTTTGACATAAGCCAGACATCCCCAAATCTTTATGTGGTTAAGACTTGGTTTCCTATTTCTCCACATTTCATAGGGAGTCAGAGGAATGGACTTGGACGGACATCTATTTAAAATGTGTGCAGTTGTAAGTAGCGCGTGACCCCACAGTGAAATGGGTAAATCAGTGTAGCTAATCATGGAGCGAACCATGTCTAACAAGGTTCGATTCCTTTGCTCTGCTACTCCATTCAACTGTGGAGTCGCTGGAGGTGTGAGTTGCAATACTATACCTTTCTCTCTGAGGTATAAGTCAAACTCGTCGCTCATATATTCTCCTCCTCGATCAAATCGAAGAGTTTTTATACGTTGACCTGTTTGATTTTCCACTAAAGCCTTGAATTCCTTGAACTTGTCAATGGATTCAAACTTATGCTTCATCAGGTACACTTGACCATATCGAGAAAGGTCATCAGTGAAGGTGATAAAGTAAAGGAAACCTCCTCTGGCCATTTCTCCAAATGGACCACAAACGTCAGTATGCACTAAGTCTAAGATTTGTGAGGCCCTTTCAAAATTCCCTGTGAAGGGCAATCAAGCCATCTTGCCTTTGAGACAAGATTCACAAGTAGGATAGGGATCCAATCCCATTGGACCAATTAGCCCATCTTTTTCCATTTTGAAAATCTTTTGTTCGACGGCATGGCCTAGTCGAAGGTGCCATATTAATCTTTGGTTTATTTCAAACCTACTACGTTTCCTTTGTATTGTATTCACTGCACACTTAATTCTTGACATTAAGGTAACACAATGCATTTATGAAAGAAACGAAGCCTACTAATTTATTACCATAATAAATTTTGCATTGTTCATTAATAAAACGAAAGTGTAACCTTATTTAACTAAAACGGAAATTGAACCAATGTTTAACAATATCCAGAAATAGCATATGTCTAGAATAAAAAATAATGAGGCAGATCTTGTTTTAGTAGCCGCGACGCCTTGCCCGCTGCCTACTTTGATCTTCTCCTCATTAGGGCTCAGCTCTCTTCTTCTTCCCAGATTCTGATTCACAAAAGGTATCAACTTCTGAATCATAATCGATGAAGAGGGAATATTATAAAGCAATTAGTTTCAAACTATAAAGTTATTCACCTTTTGCTTGTATATTAGGACAATCTCTTCTCCAATGGCCTAGCTCACCGCAGCATAAACATGTGTCCTGTTTTCTAGCCCTCTTATTTCTCCTTCGTTGTGCCTTGTAGCAAGTCGTACTGGATGCTCCCTCCTCTAAATGGGCATTATTTCTTTTTCCATCAAATGTTTTAGGAAATGTAATAGCCATCGGATTGTTCCATTTGTCCTTCTTTATTTGTTTCTGAGTAACCTTGAGTTTTTCCAATAGCCCAGCTAAAGATCCCTCAATGTCATTCCTATCAAAATTTATGACAAAATAATAGAACGAATTTGGGAGTGACTGTAGAATAAGATCGATTTGGAGATGCAGGTCCATGTAGAAGTTTAAAGATTTTAGTTTTTCTATCATGGTCATCATTTTGAAAACGTGTTCTCCAACATGTTCTCCTTCAGTCATTTTAGTTCGGAATAGATCCCTTGAAATAAAGTATCTGGCGGTCCTACCGCGTTCTCCGAACAATTCATCCAGATGAAGGATAATGTCTCTTGCATTATCCATCTTATCATGAGACCTTTGCAGCTCTATGCACATTGAGCTCAATATGTACATTCTTGCTCTATGGTTGTCACATCACCAATCCCAACGAGATAGGCGAACTTCATCACCCTCGTCTGATCTAGGAATGGGAGGACGACCAATTTCCAATACATAGTCAATGGATTCACTGCTAAGGACCATCCTAAGCATAGTGAGCCATTCTATGTAATTTGGACCTGTGAGAATCGTATTTTCCATTAACTTCGACAATGGTTTGGGAGACATGGTTTTTGATTGAGAGAGATAAAACAAAATGACTGCAGAAAATAAGCCAGACTTAATTAGATAATTGAACTAAACTAAAAACAAGTTTAAAATCAAGGACTTCGACTTATTCCCACTACATTTTTCGAAATTTCACACTCCCACTTTGAAAAGACGGAAGCGATCGTTGATGAAAACTTCGTGGTGGAGATTGAGTTCTTTAATTAATATAATGGATGGCAACCCTTTAACGATATTTGGTCCATTACCTAAGTAAAGTGATGTCAAACATTAATCTATCAAATAGACGGTTCAATCATATTTATCCCATAATCCACAAAAACCGCAACCCTTTAACGATTTATTAGTAATGTGGACTATCTAAGTTCATTCCCACTAACTCCTAGTAATCTAACATTTGAATTTCACCTTGCAACCCTTTAACGATATTTGGGGTGAAATATGTCTCGATTAAGGCATCCAATGCACTTAATAAAATTCCAAAATTAAATCTTAATATATGACCCCACTTACTGGGAAGATGCCACATATGGATTTAATCCTTGATCTTATTAAGTTTAATGGAGGGAAAAGGATGCCTAGCACCCCTTACTAACTTAGTATTATTTTTGTTTGGGAGAATTCATGTTCAAAACATTTATTTCGTCTCACTTTGCACATTTACCAAATTTATATAGCGCATATTGATAACACACATGCTTCATACAACTAATGAACATGCATCGAAAGCAATAATACAAGACACAAGTCTATGGGCTTTTATCTAGAGGGCCCAAGCCAATGGGCCACCATAAAATTGAAAAAGAAAAGCCTAGCTAATCTTCGTGGGCTCCAAGCTCCTCTTTGTTTGCATGATCTCCATCTTGAAAAGCCTATTCTATTTCTATTTATTACAAGTGGTAATTTAAAACCTATACATAAATCTAGAAATAAAAGAAAATGGGCTCAAACCGGCCCTTACAACCTATCAAAAGAAATACATAATCAAAAGAAGCAACCTAAGCCCATAGACATATGTCACCATCACATAATACATGCTCGCGATAAATAAAGCACTTATGTTGGTGATTAATAAAAATTAATTAGTCCAACTTAATTAATTTCTACAATAAAATTCCAAATTTTATTGATTCATATGAAAATAATCCTATTTATGAGAATTCTTTATTTAAATAAATAACTTAGTAAATAAAATTCTTCAAGAGTTTATTAATTAATTATTTCATTCAAATAAAGATCAATAAAAACTATATTGGGCTTAATTTTATCAAAATTAAATTACCACCCATTGGCATATTCAATATTAATTAATTAGGCCCAATAACTAATTTATTGAATTATCCACAATTTTAATCAAAACAATTTAGGCCCTTTTTTAATTCAATCCGGGTCATCATCCTTTTGACCCACCCGGATAACTAAAATAGCCCAAACACCTGTTCAATTAAAATTTGGACCTTAGGAAAATATAACCCGACCCATTAGGGCCCGAGTCAAGAAAACCCGGACCCCGAAACAGGTCTGTGCACTGGGCGCATGGCACGGTGTATGCCGTGCGCCCAGCGTCCAGCCAGCCCCTCCTACCGGCACTGTGAAATGGCACGGCATTGGGGCCCACCCAGTGTGCGCAGTGCGCACGCTATGTGTCCAACGGGAGGCACGCATTTTGAGTCGCGTTCGTCTCGGGGTTATACTTCTCCGATTCTCATAAAATTTATATGCCCAAATTCAAAACTCATTAAAATACAAATTTCATGAAGAAACTGCTACGAGATTCAGAATATTTTCATATGAAAAATACGTTCAAAGCATGCCTCAAAAACGCGGAAAAACAGTCAATCACATAAGCAATTAAACACAGAATTCAGAGATTGGCTCTGATACCACTGTTGGGAATTATACGAATAAAACGCAGCGGAAAGTAAATATAATTCCCAAAGCCCGAATCATCTCTAATCCTCGTGTTTAATTGTGTATAAAAAAAAATTACTGTTCTCGCGTATGTTGATTTCTGAACGTGATTCTTTTCTCTAACGCCGAATTTTCCAACATGTCTCTAATTCGTCAAGCCGAAATCAAAAACAAAAAACTCCTCCTTTCTTCCTTGTCAAAGACGGCTAGAGAGAGAGAGAGAGAGAGAGAGGTGGGAGACTTTTTCTTGGAGAGAAAATTATGTAAGTTGCCTTGTGTTATTTTTCACCTTGTGATATATTTATATCATTATGAAACAATAATACTAGCATGCAAGAGCCCTATTTGGGCATCCATTTGGCCGCCCCTTAGTGGGCTCGGAAGACTTCGGGCTTTCGTCTTGCATGCTAATTAATTAATCGGATAATTTATTTATCCAATAAATAAATTGATAATCCAATTAATTCAATTCCTAATTAATTTATAATTCAATTTCTCCAAGAAATTAATTAACTCATTAATTTAATTAATTAATTAAATTATCCAATAATTAATTAATTAATTACGGCATCCAATGCCGTGAATTTCTCTCAAGTCTTTTTCCCATGTTTTTCCTTTTGCACTTCCTTTAAGCGCGACTCTTTAGGTTCGTCTCAAAAGGCAATTGGGAGGAATCCAAAGGGGTGTGAGTGACACCTAGCCAGTCTCGTGGCTCACACCATAACCCAATTGAGAACGAATGAATAGGATCATTCCAAACCTTGAAGCTATGAATACCGTACGTGTATAAACCTTTCATTCTTATATCCCAGTCAAGTAAGAGACATGGTTTAAAGTCAAACTCATATAACTTGACCATATGCCTAAGCTCATAATAAGTTGAGGTATTTAAATGCTTTGGCCAAAGACTTTCATCCTCACTTATTCATGATCGCATAGGATGTTTTACTCATTCACTTACGAGAGAATAAATTTCATATTGCAAATCAGTTAACAATGCTACTTGCCCATCAAGTCGCACTTCGAGGTCGATTCCACCAACAGGTGATTTGAATCTAAGTACTCTAATGACAGACTTGATGTCACAAGTACATCTTCAACTCGATTTCTCAGGTCAGAGGTTCACACGTAACTATCACTACTTATCAGTTTCATCATTGACTGTCAATGAGTGAATACCCATGTGATGAATGGATGCGAGCCGTGTTCGAACACATCAGTCCAACTGACACGTCTATGATATAAGTTCCCACTACCATTTCCATAGTGTACGACTGGCACTTTCTCTGTCGAGACTTACATCATACAAGTCTTTATTCACTTTTGATGCCCAATCAATATTTCTTAGACTTGTGAACCCTTTTAGAGGTCAAAGGTCAAACCAGTCTAGTGCCTTTCCTCCTATCCCATATGAGGTAGAAGGTTCGCCTTGTCATCAAGGACTTTACGTTGTTTATTCACACCTTATAAATGCCTATAAGAAAACAACAATCAACTGCCTTATATTAATAGAAAAACCATAGTTTAGTTACAATGTTTATGCCCTATAAATCTATCCTCTTTATGGCATTCGAGGGCACATACTCTAACATAAAGTCTATCTTGAAATCTCTTGGACTAATTTGTTCAATAAGGTTAAATGCGATTAGATTTATTTGAACAAAATCAAAAGCTTTATTCTATAAATAGAACATCAAACATTTTGTACAAATAACTTATCTAAACCCTACTCAATCCAATTCCTCATCGGCATTGAGGGCATACACCTGACAATCTCCCACTTACACTCAACGCCAATCGCTATGGTATTTGATTTCCATCTTCTCAAGATGTTTATCTAGCACCACCTGTGATAATGGCTTGGTGAGTAGGTCAGCCACGTTTTCTGCTGAGACTATTTTTTGCACGGCTATATTGCCTCTTCCAACGATTTCTCGTATTATATGATATTTCCTCATCACGTGTTTAGATTTGTTGTGAGACCTTGGTTCTTTAGCTTGCGCAATTGATCTGTTGTTGTTACACCATAGTGGCAGTGACAATTCCGTGCTAGGAACCACTCCAAGTTCGGCTATGAACTTTCTCATCCAAAAAGCTTCTTTGGCTACCACATATTCTGCCTCTGTTGTGGAGTCAGCAGTTGTGCTATGCCTGGAACGTTTCTAAGACACTGCTCCTCCACTGAGTGTGAATATGTACCCAGAGGTAGATTTAAGGTCATCTAGATCAGATTGGAAATCTAAGTCGGTGTAATCATCTACCTTTAATTCTCCATTCCCATATATTAGTAGCATATCTTTAGTTCTTCTTAAGTACTTTAAGATACACTTCACTGTTGTCTAGTGAGGCTCCCCCGGGTTAGCTTGAAACCTACTGACCATGCTTACAACATGTGCCAGATCTAGCTTCGTGCATAACATCACGTACATGAGACTACCCAAAACGGATGCATAAGGTATATTCCTCATGTCCATTCTATCCTTATCCGTTTTGGCACTCATAGATTTGGAAATATGAATGCCATGTCTCATGGGTAAAAGTCATCCCTTAGAGTTATGAATTTCTTATCTCTTAAGGACTTTCTCTAGGTAGAGCACTTGGGAGAGATCAATCATTCTATTCTCTCTATCTCTATAAAGGCGGATTCCTAGAATGCAGGTCACTTCTCCCAAGTCTTTCAAGGAGAATGTACTTGAGAGCCATGTCTTGACCAAAGTCAATAAGCCTATGTCATTCCCTATATGTAGTATGTCATCTACATATAGAACCAGGAATGTCAACTTGCTCCCACTGAACATTTTATAGACACACGGTTTGTACTCATTCTTGATGAAGCCATATTTCTTGGCTTCTTCATCGAACCTCAGATTCCAACTCCGAGAGGTTTGCTTCAGTCCATAGATGGACCGATTAAGTTTGCAAACTTTATGAGATTCGGCTTCGGATATAAAGCCCCTGGGCTGTAGCATAATCTCCTCATCTAAGTGTCCATTTAAGAATGTGGTCTTTACATCCATTTGCTAGACTTCATAGTCTAAGTTTGCAGCTATGGCTAGCAGAATTCTAATAGATTTGATCATGACTACTGGCGAAAAGGTTTCTTCATAGTCAATGCCCTCTTTTTGACTATAACCTTTTGCCACTAGCCTAACCTTATAGGTGTCCACCTTGCCATCTGGACCAATCTTTTTCTTATAGATCCATTTACATCCAATTGGTCGTCCTCCATTTGGTAGATCAGTAAAAGTCCAGATTTGGTTCGAATATATCGAATCAATCTCTGCTTTCAGAGCCTCAAGCCACTTAGAGGATTCTATATCCGTCGCAGCTTCATCATACTCAGAGGGATCATCTCCATGGCTTCCTTCTGCAATGACATACAAATAATGCTGCATTTTGTGCAGATAGCCACATCTCTCAGGCGGCTGAGATACTCTGCTAGATAGTCGCTACGATGGTTGTGTCAAGTTGGGTTCATATTCTTGAACTGATGTCTCCAAAGGGACGCTATCTTGTTCTTCCAAAATAATCTTTCTACCTGCACCACCTTCTCTTGAATAAAGTGGGCTTGCAGGGCCACGATGATCTTATGATCATTTTGCAGGTAAAAGAGGTATCACATCAAATCTACTGGAAGACCAATAAAACGTCCTTTCAAGGATCTATCCTCTAGTTTCTATACCTTGGTCATCTTTACATATGCTAGCCAACCTCATATTCATATGTATTTTAGACTAGGCTTCCTACCACTCCATATCTCATATGGTGTAGTGGGAACAAATTTCGAGGGACATTTGTTCAGAATGTGCGCAGCTGTAAGCAAAGCATGTCCCCACAACGAGATGGGTAAATCGGTGTAGCTAAGCATGGAGCGTATCATGTCCAACAGAGTACAATTTCTTCTTTCTGCTACTTTGTTGAGTTGTGGGCCTGCTGGAGGAGTTAGTTGTAATACTATGTCTTGCTCTTTTAAGAACTCGGCACTCATGTATTCGCCACCTCGATCAGATCTTAGTGCCTTAATATTGTGCCCACTTTGTTTTTCAGTCAAAGCTTTGAATTCCTTGAACCATTTAAGTGCTTCGGATTTATTCTTCATCAGATAAACTAGACCACACCTAGAGTGATCATCTGTGAAGGTTATAAAGTACTGAAAACCTCCAAGGGCCGCATCCTAGAGGGGCCCACAAACATTAGTGTGGATTAATCCTAAAACTCTATTTGCCCTTTTGAAATGTCCAGTGAATGGTGACCTAGTCATCTTGCCTTTGAGGCACGACTCACAAGTCAGATATGGGTTAGATCCAAGTGGACCAATGAGCCCACATTTTTCCAACTCGTGAATCTTAAATTCACTGGCATGTCCCAGTCTAAGGTGCCATATGAGTTTTTTGTTCATTCCATTCATACTATGTTTTCTAGTCATAGTGTTAACCATACATTGATTTCGGACATTCAAATAGTATAAACTATTAATTAAAGATGCAAAGCCAATACACTTATTTTCAAAATAAATATCGGAAGAATTATGTTTAAATGTAAACGAATATCCTTTCCTGACCAATACAGGAATAGAAATAATATTCTTGAGCCCATTAGGCAAAACACGACAATCATCTAATCTAATTTGATGTCCAGAAATTAATGCAACAGAAGTAATTCCAATGTGAGTCGCAGCCACGCTGTGTCAGCTTCCTACATTGATCATCACTTCGTTCTCATCCAGCTTTCTACTTTATTCAAGATCCCGGTTCAAAACACAAATATGAGCACTAGCTCTAGAATCTAGAATCCAAGAAGTAGAAAATATCATCATAGAACAATTTGTTTCAAAAACATAGAGTTCTATACCTGATTTGCTTTCAGCTTTTGGTACGGGACAGTCACGCTTCCAATGCTCCACTTCCAAGCAGTGGAGACAAGTGTCTTCATCCCTCATGTGCTTTGATAAGAGGTGTTTTTACGTGTTTTTAAGACCGTAATTCTTATGATTTGGATTCACTTATTGCTTAAATCATGTCACATTTTCATTTAATAGGTGTGTTAAGTGAATACAGGTAATAAATGAGAATACATGAAGAAAAGGAAGAAAAACGATGTACAAAACAAGTTCAAGCATGTTTTTCAACACCTAGGCGGTTTATGCATCTCCTACCACATTCGAGCGATAATTCCGTACATTTCGAGACCGAATTAGACAAAGTTTCCTTCTACAAAGTTTTAGATGTATGTCCTAGCTTCAAATGGGAACTTGAAACATCCAAATCGGAGGTCTATAGAGATAATTGTGAAGGAAATACGATTGCTGCGCCGAACAGAGAAGTACATGTGCCAGGATACGCCCCAACGCCTTCCTAGTCATGCCTAGGCATGGATAGTCCGAATGGTACTCCTTTTCAGCCTAAATTCCAGCATTATATGATGGGTAAGAATCACTTTTGGCCATAATTCAGCACATGTGTTGAGGGGTTGTCATAAGTGTGTTTCATGGTAGATTTACTTTATGGGTGCCAAATCAGAAACAACCTACATATTGAAACGTAATTTAGGTATACTTAGCGACTGAATTGGACAAAATGTCCTTCTGGAAAGTTGTAGATCTATGTGTTATCTGAACATGGGGACTTGAATCATCTAATGTGGAGATCTGTGGATAATTTTATGAGGAAAATACTAAGACTGCGCTGGAAAGCAAGAAAATGGCAGCATGCATGTGTTTTGTTGAAGTTTTCACATGGTTATGCTTGGTGGAATTCTTAAGGCCGAAAGTTTAGCATTTTTTAGCTGGTTGGAATCTTAAAAGCCAAACTTTAAGCATCACCTTAGGTGGAATTCTCATTGGGGAACTTTAATGGGAATTCTTAATGCATACTTTAGTGGAATTTGGCTATAAAAGGAGGGGGAACCCATACTCTTCATCATTCACTATCAATTTCAGATTCTTGGAGAAGAGGAGGAGGAAGTGACCGATCCATAGAGAAGAAAAGAGGGGAGAGAGAAGGATTCTTGATTCATCATCATCATTGGAGAAGGAAGATTCAATTGAAGTTCTTCCATCATTATTCACTTTTGAGGGAGTTTTTATGGCTTTTCATTTCATTCATGTCTATGAACATGTGTATTAATTCATTTATGTTTTTCATATTATCCATTATGAACTAAATTCATAAGACTAGGGCCATGTAAGGCCAAATTGTGATATATGCTTATAATAGATGATTGTTGAGGTTGTTCTTATATTGTTATGTGATGTGAATTTGTGTTTTTGCCTATCTTGCATATACTTGATCACTATATGTTAGAATCTTATGCCTAGGTTAATATTTCGAGAGAAAATTGACTTAGGGTGCAAGAAATTCACATCATGACGCGTAACTAATGATGAATTGCCCTAGACATAGGTACAGATTCCCGAGTGAAGTTGTTCGATTCAAATCGAGTGAACTCTAGTACGTTAATGCATGTTTAGTGGTTAGATTTTCGGATAGGAATATTTGGGAAATCACGATCTAAGCATAGGAGTTTATACGCGAGACATCGGTTATTCTCTACCCTCGGAGTTCTCACCATAACAATATAAGCGTAATCCTTCAACTAGAATCTTTATAAGTACAATTGATCAATTTGAACCTAGCATGTGCCTTAGTCTCCCTTTATACTTTGTGTAAAATCAATTGTGTAATCTTGTTCTTATTGTATGCATTTTACCTATAATTACTTTAATTATATTTGTTCTTTTTTTCGTTAAAATCATAAACTAAAATTCAAGTCTCCGTGGTTCGACAATCCGGACTTTTAGTCCACTTATTACTACACACGACTAGTGCACTTGCTATCATAGCACGTTGGCTTTTAGCGTGTCATGCTTAGTCCTAGAATTTTTCACCTTGGATATGATTGGTTATCTAATGCGCCCTGTCAGTGGGTGATGCTGCTTAGGTCCTTTCTTAGAAGACAAAATAAGAACTGTGAAAGCACCAAATCTTTTCTCAATTTGTGATTGTGCTTTGACCAGCTTGTCCAACAAGATTGACAGTGATCCTTCAATGTCATTTAAATCGAAGTTGATGACAAAGGCAGAGAATGAGTTAGGGAGCGACTGGAGAATGAGATCCACCTGAAGGTGGAAATCCATGTAGTAGTCCATTGAGCGGAGTTTTTCTAGCATAGATGTCATGTTCAAAACATGATCAGCAACATCATCTCTTTCTCTCATCTTTGTGTTGAAAAGCTCCTCCGATACAAAGTATCTAATAGACTTGCCCCGTTCTCGGAATAGTTCCTCCAAGTGCAACATGATAGACCTGGGACTATCCATGTTTTCATGCGTGCATTTCAATACAGTACACATGGAGTTTAACATATAATCCCTTACTTTTCTTGCATTAGAGATCCAATCCAAGTATGCTAGTATGACAGATTCTTCTTTATTGACCCCAGGCCTTTGTGGTCAATCCATCTCTAGTGTATATTCAAGTTATTCATCATTGAGGACTGTCCTCAATGCCCTAATCTAATTAGAGTTGGTTGGTCCAGTGAGGACATTTTTCTCAAGTAGTATTGTCAAAGGGTTAGTCATTGTGATGGAAATAAACTACAGAAAAATAGCTAAGATTTTCGATTAGATGTGTTATTTTGTACTTTCAAGTAAAATCAAGGATTTCAATATTTACTTGACTCCCACTATTTTTCTCGAAATATTACACTCCCACTGCAATAATCGGAAACCTTGTTGGATTGGTTTCATAGTGAGTGACTGATTTCCCCAATGATCTAAATAAGTTGCAACCTTGAATGATATATGGCTCGTTAGATCATTGAGGTGATGTCAAACATCAATCAGTCTAACCGATGATTCAATCCCCTTTAGCTCATGGATCACTGAACCGCAAACATTTTTGATTTATAGGTGGTGATCCATTTGAGTCATTTATTCCATCAACTCCTATCAGTCTAACAATTTAATCTCGCCTTGCAACCTTGAACGACATATGGGGTGAAATTTGTTTTGATATGAAGGCATCAAATGCACTAGAGAAGATAGAGTACCATGTCATGATGCATGACCCCCGTATTCCAGGAAGATTCCATGCACCAAAAATGAACCCACCTTCTAAAGTTTGATGGAGAGATAGTACACCCAATGCCCTTTACTTACTAAGTATTTTAATTTGGGAGAATTATAACATTCGATAATGTTATTAAGTTGGTCTCACTTTGCACATTAATTTCTTTATCGTGTAATAATTGGAAATGCATAGGAATAAGCCTAGCAATTCTAACAACACACACATGTATGGACTGTCTAGATCAACTCGAGCCAATGAGTGATCGGGGAGGGGTCCTATCTATTACAAGGATTGGGCCCTATACAAAGAGCTAATCTTCTTGATTCATCATGTGCCACCATGAACCGCCATTTGAGCCTATCTCTAAAACAATTACGTAGAAATGACCTATACAAAGTTCTATGAATTGAAGATAAAAACTAGGGGGCTCAAAACTGGCCCAATACAACCCAGGTAAGGAAGCATAAATAAAATCCTAAGTCCATACATGGTGTCACCATCACATATGTAAGGAGCACATAAACAATTTAAACACACATGTGAATTTATCCTTTAAATCTAATTTAATGTGTGATTAAATCTAATTTAGTCTAAGATTAAATCCAATTTAATCTATGATTGAATCCAATTCAATCTCTTCAATAAATCCAATTTATTCTTCAATTAAATCCAATTTAATATCATCAAAATAAATCCAATTTAATATCATCAAAATAAATCTAATTTAGTATCATCAAAATAAATCCAATTTAATATCATCAAAATAAATCCAATTTAGTTTGAATACTTTAATCTAATTAAAGATTGACTATCATCAAAGAACGTCTAATGGGTAATTTAATCTAAACACATAGCAATATCATCTAATAAGGAAAGTGATATTTAAATCTAATTCAACAAATCCAATTTAATATATATCAACTTTGAAAAGGAGTATTAAATTCAGTTTAAGACTCTGAACAATTCTAAGTTCATTTGAAAATTTTCAAGTTTAAATACAATTTAAATAAAGTAACTAAATCCAATTTAGAATAAAATTAAATCTAATTTAAATTTCCTAAATGCAATTTAGGGTTTTTGAATAAACTTAAATCTAATTAAAATTTATTCACTAAATCCAATTTAAAAGTTGAAACCAAATTTAACTAGGGTTGTTTCCTTGATAAATGTTTACGTTAAGTTTTTCAATTTGGATTGAGCCCACATAATTAATTAATTGATAATTGGTCAATTCAATTTAAATCATTTGGGCCAAGCCCGATAATTAATTATATTAGACCCAATTCAAAAATCAATTAATTAAACAACAGCTGGTCTTAGCCTGACTTTATTAATTAATTGCGCTGGGCCAAGCCCAGGAAAATTATAACCTGCGCTGGGCTCGGTCCAATGCGTGGTGACAGTGCGCTGGGCCATCCTTGTGCCCTGGGCCAAGCCCAACTCATATACACACCCTTCAGCGCTTACTTATGTGCTGGGCTAAGCCCAGCGCTATGTACATCTTCAGTGCTGGGCTTGGCCCAGCGCTGTCAACCTTGGTGTTGGGCTTTAGTCCAACACAATCCTAATAAAGCCCAACACCCATTCAGCCACCGCCTCTCCCATAAGCAACAAAGATGGCGCTACTGCTATAGTAGCACGGCGGCGATACTGTAGCAACGGCGCCGGCGTACCAGCGATTTTCCAAATAAAATAAATTAACCGAATTTACATACAATACGTAAAATCATGTTTATGATATTATAACAATTAAAACACATAAACATACAATGAATATCATGAAATTCCTGAATTTTGGCTCTGATACCACTGTTTTGATTCGGTGTAGCAGATAAATTTTTTAATCCGAATCACACCCAAGAATCCAATCCGGAGATATTCATGATATTAAGCATATAGATCAATTAATGAGAATTGACAAGAGTAATCGAATTACCTTTTTTGTCTATTGAATCTCGAATTATCAGCAGCAACTTCAGACTCTTGCCTCTAGATAATCACGCGGAAGAAAAATTCTCTGAGAAAAGCTCGATCTCCTCCTCGACAACAATTGTGGGTGGCTAGATGGATGGAGAGGGAGGGATTTTTCTTTCCTAATGCTCTAGGTTTATTTTGGCTCAGTGTCAGATTCTAAAACAATGACTTGTGTGTATACTTGTTCTGACACTGACTGATTACTTATACCAAGTAAAAGACTCCCCTTAGGTTTACTATGAGGGGAGTCCGAATTGGCCTCTTAGATGGGCTTCGAGCTTTGTTTTGACTTAGCCCATGTGTAATTAATTAAATCCAATTAATATATCAACTTATAAATTAATTTCCAATTAATTTAACTTATGAATTAATATGATTTAATTAATCTATTTAATCCAATTAAATATCTTTAATTAAATCATGCCATCTATTTTGTCAGACAATTCACATCAAATGTGATTTTACCAAAATACCCTTAGCTTAAGGAAATATTCCATTTCTTCACATATCGCGACTCTCTAGGCTCGATTCGATTGGCAATGAGAGGATTCCGAAGGATAAGGTTGTCACCTAACCCAATTGAAAATGAGATGATCATGTCATCACGAACCTTGACTACGAATACCATATGTGTATAAACTCTTCACCGACGTGACCCGATCAAGTAAGAGCTATGGTTTAGTGAAACTCATAGAACTTGATATTGTACTTAGAATCATAATAACTACCCTCAGTGACAATCACGGGAAAGTTTATATACTTTGGCCAAAGACTTATAATTTCATTCCTTATGATCGTACATGTCACATACTCGTTCACTGTCGAGACAGTGGATCCCTTTTTGGCAAGTTATCTTATAACATCGAATGCATTATTGGATCGGACTTCGAGGTCGACCCCACCTATCAGGTGACACGGGTCTAACTATGATGGTCCCAAGTGCCATACGAAAGGGTCTAGAAGAGGGGGGGGGGGGGTTGAATAGACCCTGAAGTCTTTTTTTACTTTAAAAATTTCGTATTACTTTGAAGAATTTGAACGTTTGGAAAGCTTAGCGCTCGGTCAGGCGCTTAGAAATAGATAACTTAGACTTAGTGAGTTCAACAATTACCAAAGTATGATAATGTTTTAATCGCTTAATCAGGGTTAGCACAGCGAAAAGGATTTTAGTTCAACATTCTCTTGAACTTGGATTAGTCGCTTAACCGTTTTAAATGCTTTTTCAAGATATAATATGCAAATGTAAAGAAAAGCAATAAAACAATAAATAACATAAGATATTGTAAGGTTCACTGGGTGATGTAATCCCAGCTACATCCTTCTTCTCCTTTGCACTCGAAAGAATTTACTAAATTGATTATCGAAGGGTCACACAGACTTCAGCTCTAATGAAGCACCTCTTCAACAAGCTTCTCTCACACAGAAATGCTGCTTGTAGAATCAACAAACTTTCTCACTCAGATGAAAGGTGTTAAAGGTTTAGTCACGGGTTTGTTTGATGTTGGAAAGTTCAAACATTTTGGGATATCTCAATAGGAATTTAGGGTTATTCTCTTAAGAGGTTTGAGATATCTATGACCGTCTTCGGAATGTATATGAAAAGCTTGAAGGATTTTGCCTATGGAGTTTCTAAGCTTTTCTCTCAAGTAATTTCAGCAAAGTTTTGACCTTTTTCTTGTGCATGTACATATATATTTAGGGTTTAGTGAAGGGTACTATTTATAGCGTTTCTTGGGATTTGTCTGTTGGACACATGTGAGTAAATGTATCTCACGCAGCGCGTTAAACAGTCCCCTTCTGACATTCCTGAAATTCTGCTGGTTCCGATTGGACAAGAGTAGGTTTTGAACTCTGAAATCTGACAATCTAGTCAAAAGGTGACTTGTTCGCAAGTCATAATGCCTTGTCACATTTAATGCACTTATCAGACATTTAATACATTTGAATTTATTTCCCATTGGAAATAATTATCCATTGATGATTGCATTTAAGTCCTCCATGACTTGAGAATTTATTTCAGGTGAATCTGATCCTTGATCGCTTGAGTGCTTTGAGCGCTTGATTCATAAATCCTGAAACAATCTTTTAGCGTTTGACAGACGCTAAGAACAAATCTTCATCTTCACTTGACTTGAGATGCTGATCTTCAACTTCATCTCTAATAGACTCACCTAGAATTCTATTAGCGACGTCATATCTAATTCTTAGTCTAAAATCTATAAAGATAAAAATTGCAAGCCTAACTGAATAACAAACATTGAAACGCTTGTACAATTGTTCTATGAAAACATAAACATAAACTTTTTGGGGTCTAACATAAAATCCTGTTTTGTCATCATGAAAACATCTAACATGAAATTTCCTAACAAACTACTCTGATAACATGACCAATACTACAAGCATCTTATAAATGACTTCTCTGGTCTAAAGTTCACACATACTATCGCAATCTTAATCCCGATCATTGACTGTCAAAGAGTAAATACCCATGTGATCGGATTAATGCGAGCCGAGTTCAAATATGTTAATTCCATTAATCATATACATGACACCAACTCCCACTATCCAATCAGTGTACGACTGGCACTTCCTTGTCAAAGAAGGTGTCATATGAGTTGAATATTGTTAGGAATTTCATGTTAGATGTTTTGATGATGACAAGATAGGATTTTATGTTAGACCCCAAAACAATGTAAGTTTGTACTTTCATAGAATATATGTATAAGAATTTGAAAGTTTATTATTTTATAAGGCTTGTAGTTTTTATCTTTGTAGATTTTAGACTTAGGATTAGATACCGAGTCGCTGATAGAATTCTGGGTGAGTCTATCAAAGATGAAGTTGAAGATTCAAGCATGTAAAGTCAAGAGAAGATGAAGATTTGTTCAAGCGTCTGTCAAACGCTAAAGAACTGTTTCGGGATTTATCAAGGACTTAAATGCAATCACCAACGGACATTTATTTCCAACGGGAAATAAATTCAAAATGCATTAAATGTTTGATAAGTGCATTAAATGTAAACAAGACAGTATGACTTGTGGACAAACCACCTTTTGACTAGACTGTCAGCTTTTCAGAGTTCAAACCTGCTCCTGTCCAATCGGAACTAGCAGATTTTCAGGAATGTCAGAATGAGACTATTTGACTCGATGCGTAAAAGACACGTGCCTGATTGTGTCCAACGGACATATCCCAAGAATCTCTATGAATAGTACCCTTCAGCATACTCTAGGATGTGATGTGAAAAAGAAGAAAAAGAAAAGAGAGAGAGAGAGAGAGAGTTGAAAAATAATTTAAGAGAAAAGCTTGCAAACCCCATAGCCAAAATCCAAAAAGCTTCTCAAATACATTCCAAAGACAGTCACCGATATCTCAAACATCTTCATAGAAGAACCCTACACTATTATTGAGATATCCCAAGTCGTTTGAACTTCCCAACATCAAACAAATCTGTTACAATAAACCCTCAACACCTTTCATCTGAGTGAGAAAGTTTGTTGATTCACAAGCAGTATTTTTGTGTAAAAGAAGCTTGTTGAAGAAGGTCTTTATTGGAGCTGAAATCTGTGTGATCAAGGACCTCGAGATTGTCTTCTGAGGATAAAAGTTTCTTGTAGCAGAAATCTGTGACCAAGGAGCTCAAGCCATCGACATCCATTTGTTCCCTATTTTATAGAAGTCTCTGTGTGACTCTTCGAGAATCAATTTAGTGGATTGCCTCCAAGTGTTCGAGGAGAAGAAGGATGTAGTTGGGATTACACCACCCAACGAACCTTACAAATATTTGTGTTCTTTACTTTATAGTCAATTCCCATATCATCATATCATTGCATACATCTGTTAAGTAAACACAATCAATCGTTAAGCAACTAAGAAATAACTTGTGACGCTAAAGCTTTCAAAAGAGAAGACTCTAAAATCATTCCGCTGTGCTAACACTGATTAAAGAAGTGAACGCTTAAAAACAGACGCTCAGCCAAAGCGTCTATACATTCAAGTAAACACTTAAGTCAAGCGTCCAACCAATTTTAATACGAATATTATTGAAGTCGAAAAAGACTTCAGGGTCTATTCAATCCCCCCCCCCTCTAGACCCTTTCGTACGCCACTTGAGACCAACAAATATTAATGACCAATTAATATTCATTAACTCACGAACTCCCAGTTTCAGAGATTAAGTACTGGACTGTTCCAATGCCTTCTCTTGTCCATAAGAGGTGGAAAGTCTATCTTGAAATCTCTTGGACTAATTTGTTCAATATAGTTAAATGCCATTAGATTTATATAAACAAAATCAAAACCTTTATTCTATAAATAGAAACATCAAACGTTTTGTACAAATAACTTATCTAAACCCTACTCAATCTAATTCCTCATAGGAATTGAGGGCATACACCTAACAACATATATATACCATTATATTAGAAAGTTTTGTGTGTTCTACAGATATAGAGAGTTGCAAGTTATAAGATCACTAAGCAAGTTCAGATCATTACCTCAGGAAGCATCTTAACTGGATCTAGGCAGCTATCTTTCAAAGAAGTCACCTTATCGTTATGTGGCTGACGCGACCTAGACGCCCGCATCTCGTCAACCTCGCGTTGCAAGGAGGATAGTGATTCGATGAGGCCCTTCACCATGCTTCTCAGGCTTTCGATCTCCATATCTTTAGAAGACCTTGGATCCGTAAAGTACTCTCTTTGTGACACCCCAAAGCCAACACTCCTAACGCGACCCGGATGCTCCTTCTTTTTTAAAGCTTTAGCCAATAGATCATCCCGGCTCCTCTCGTTTCCACTATGTCTAGTACTCTCTTGTAATAATACATTTAAAAAATAAAAAAACTTAGTGAACTTTGCTCTTTCAAAAGTATTTCAAAACAAACACACAACACATTATAAATCTAAAATTGCAAATAACTCACCACTTCATTCACTATTCTTCTAACATTGACATTATCAATGTCATTCTTTTTAACAGAATTCGCAATCCTCCACACGAGTGCTCGTGTCACCTTTGTGCGACTGGACCCTGCTTCCTTTCTTTTCTTCATTTATATTTTGATTAAAAAATATATATTTATTAACAAGGATAGAGAGAGTGTCATACCACGCTCTTGGTGCTTGTTTAAGGCCATAGAGTGCGTTATCCAATTTGTAGACTACACTTTTGTCATGGTTGTTGATGAATCCTGGAGGTTGCTCCACATAGACTTCTTCTTGGAGTTTACTATTCAAGAATGCACTCTTTACGTCCATTTGATATACTGTGAATTTGTTGAAAGCGGAAAACGCTAGGAACATCCTAATTGCTTCAAGACGGGCTACTGGGCATATGTTTCATCAAAATCAATACCCTCCTCTTGACAATAACCCTGAGCGACTAATCTAGCTTTGTTTCTTATAACAACACCATCTTCGTCTATTTTTTTCCTAAAAACCCATCTAGTCCCAATAAATCCTTGATGAGTTGGCCTTGGTACTAGCGTCCAAACCTTATTTCTCTCAAATTGGTTAAGCTCTTCTTGCATCGCTTCTACCCAACTTGAATCACTGAGCGCTTTATCCACTTTCTTTGGTTCCATTTGAGATAGAAAACTTGCGAACATGGCCTCATTAATTGTAGCTGACCTAGTTCTAACAGGTGCTTCCATATCTCCAATTACTAGCTTTGGTGGTTGGTCTCTAAGCCATTTATGGTCTGGTTGGAAAGGGTTGAGAGACTCTTGGTTATCAATCGCTTGATCCATATTTATCTCTTGCGCAGTCGCTTCATCATTCACAGTTCCAATTTGCTCTTGATGATCATTCTCTTCATGATCTTCAGCGATTCTGACTTTATCATCATTTGTAACCTCACGAGTAACCTTAGGAATAGGCACAAAGATCTCATCATCCTCATTATCACTATTATCATCAAGATAAATTTGTGACGCTTGTTGGGCAAGATCTTCGATTCCTACATCTTCAGGATTAACTTTACTCGGTTCTTGGTTAGCATCATCAAACACAACATGAATGGATTCTTCAATCTTCGATTTGATCTTATTTAGG
Source organism: Buddleja alternifolia (assembly GCA_019426215.1). Lineage (NCBI taxonomy): Eukaryota > Viridiplantae > Streptophyta > Magnoliopsida > Lamiales > Scrophulariaceae > Buddleja > Buddleja alternifolia. The sequence continues at coordinate 197,874 of WHWC01000082.1, read as the reverse complement.
ATGCAAAAACTCTTTCCATTCTTGGCATAGCCTAGAAAGATTCCCTCATCCGCTTTAGGATCAAAAGTCTTTAAGCTGTGGGATCCATTATTATGAATGAAACATTTTGAACCAAATACATGAAAATATGAAACGTTAGGCTTACATCCCTTCCACAACTCATATGGAGTCTTCTCATGTTGTTTGTTGATCATACACCGGTTCTGAGTGTAGCAAGCGGTGTTGGTGGCTTCGGCCCAAAACCTTTGAGGCAGCTTAGACTCTACAAGCATCGTCCTAGATGCTTCTTCAAGCATTTTGTTTCGTCGCTCAGAACTCCATTTTGTTGAGGTGTTCTAGGTGCAGAATACTCATGAAGTATTCCAAAGTCTGTACAAAACTTCTCAACAATTTGGTTAGTAAATTCAGTTCCTCTATCGCTTCTAATTCTCATCACCTTTAGATCTTTTGAATTTTGCAGTTGACGGATTAGCGCTGTGAGCTTGACACTAGTTTCATCTTTGGTCGCTAGAAATTCTATCCATGTATAGCGAGAGAAATCATCAACTATTACTAGCGAGTACTTTTTACCACTAACACTCATGATTTGAATAGGACTAAACAAATCTAGATGCAATAGTTCAAGGACTCTAGAAGTAGATAGACATGGTTTCTTCTTGAAAGATGATTTAACTTGTTTACCCATTTGACATGCATCACATAAGCGATTCTTTTGTAAGGAACCCTTAGGTAATCCCTCTACTAGATTTAGTGATATTAACTGAGAGATTGCCTTAAAGTTGAGGTGATTCATTTTTCTATGCCATAACCAACCCAATTCATTTTGATTTTTAGCAACAAAGCATGTGGGGTTGTTATCAAATATAGAATCCCAATCCACTAAATACACATTGTTTGTTTTTTTTCCTCTTAGTTTAGTAGACTTAGTCTTTGCGTCGTTGACATAGCAGAAGTCACTTGAAAATTTAGCATCAAAGCCTTTATCACAAAATTGACTAATGCTCAACAAATTATGCTTAAGACCCTCAACATAATATACATCACTAATCATGATGTTCCCCCTATGCATGATACCTATACCTTTGGTTTTACCTTTAGAGTTATCACCGAATATAACTTGAGGACCATTGGTAGCTCGATTGTTGACTAGGAGATCTTTTGATCCAGTCATATGCCTTGATGACCCACTATCGAAATACCAAATTGAAGTATCGGTGCTGGCTCTAGGTACCTGCATTAAGGATAGTTCTAATTCTTCTTAGGTACCCATGTGCTCTTGGGTCCTTCGATGTTAGTAACCTTGTTTTGAATTAAAACTTTAGGAACCCATATCTGCCGAGTCTTCATTGTAGGAATAATGGCCTTTTTGGGTTTCACATTGTGTTGTGTGTGCTTTTTGTTCACTTTCTTTTGGGTGTATAGTAATATCCTCGATTATTGTAGTAATCATAGTCATAATCATAATCATCATAGTATTGATAATATGATCTTGACTGCCTTGGATATTGACGTTGGTATTTCCTTAGCACTGGCTTGGGTTGCACTTTTGGTGCTTGACGCTTAGCGCTTCATTCACAGTGTTCAGGCTTACCTTTAGCCTTTTGAGCGTTTGGATGAACCCATTTTTGTGAATCGTTTGCTTTAGCCTTACCCTTGCCTGAGTCAGCTTTGGCTTTCTCATTTTGCCTCGTACCATTGTCGCTAGGTTCATTTAGCGTTTGGCTTTGTGAACTTTCCTTAACAAAGGTAACACCCTTTCCTTTGTTGTTCGCCGTAACATTAGATTTATTAGGTTGTTTACCGAATTTATTGCATCCTAAACCGGTCTTTTCACCAAATAATCTAGTTACTTCAGTCACATTATCCAACTTTCTAGAAGCTTTTGATAATGATGAGATGAGCTTCTCTGATTAAGCAAGTCCAGCAATCAGATCAGCTTTTCTCTTGACTATTATATCAAGATCGCTTTTCAATTGAGTAATTTCACTTTCAAGCGATTGATTCCTCTCAATGCATTGTTTCTGAACTTGCAACTCTGCTTTGAGTGTTACTTTATCTCTTGTGAGTGATGAGATAATAGCGAGATCGTTTTGATATATTTTGGCGGCCTCTTGACAATCTTTATAATATTCATTAACTTTGTCAAGTAATTCATCATACGAAAGAGGATGAGATAATTCATTAGTTACCTCTGGTAGCGATTCATCAGACGCTTCATCATCTCTTGCCATGAGACAAATCAACGCTGAGTCACTTGTAGGCTCCTCATCACTACTTTCATCTAATGATTCCAAGTCCTCTTCAGGTGCGAAGAATGGTTTGGATTCCGCTAGCAAACCTTGTTGGCGAAGGTTGCTCCTGAATTGGTTTCTATCCACATAGTCTTGCCTTGTGGGCTTAGACACATTTGGATAAGGGCAATTTACCTGGTAGTGCCCTGGTTTCCTGCAATTATAACACAGATTAGTTTTCATTTTCTGTTCAGTGGATAATCGCTTTGATCCGATTGGCGCTGAGAGATTCTGAGTAGGCGATGGAGGCGCTTGATATGGAACTGGCGCTAATGGTTGAGGTGCAGAATATCCTGGAGCTTGATACTGAGGCGCTGGTGCTGGGGGAGGAGTTTGAAATGAACTTTGTCAAATAGGATTTCTCTTTTCATATCTTAGAAATTTTTTGAATTTCTTGACTAATAAGGCCATTTCCTTTTCTTCCTTTGATTCCACTGGTTTAACCTCACTAACCGCTTTACCTTTATTTTTGGTGGTAGCGATTAATGCTCCTGATTCAGTCGCTGACTTCACCTAACTCGAATTCGAATGCCTTTAACTCTGAAAACACATGTTCTGGAGTAAGAGTCTCCAAAGTTTGTGATTCTCTCATAGCAACAGTCTTAATCAAATATTTACTTGGAAGACTTTTGAAAATCTTATTGACCATTTCCTTGTTGGTCAATTCCTTGTCTAGTGATGCTAACTCGGTAATGAGCAAAGTAAATCTTGCGTCCAATTGTTCTAGCGTCTCATTGGGCTGCATTTTGAAATGCTCAAATCTTTGCATGGCTATTGAGAGCTTGTTTTCCTTCATTTGAGCTGAACCTTCGCACACAATGGCCAACTTATCCCATATTTCTTTGGAAGTCTTACATTGCTTGATCTTGTTGAACAATGCATCGTTATCTCCTAACGCTAAGTAAAGTGCACTTCGCCCAACATTATCCAGATTAGCTCTTTTTCTAGCCTCTGGCGTCCATTCTAACTTAGGTTTCTCGACATAACCATCTAGAGTATCCTCGGTCGCTCCAGGGGCTCGAGTTACAACTTTCATAATCTGAATGGGGCCATCTGTAATCACATCACACATTTCATTATCGCACGAACATAGATATGCTAATCCTCTAAGTTTCCAAGAATCATAATTTGATTCTACCAACTTAGGCATTTTGTTAAAAGCCCTAATGAGATGTAAGAGAAAATAAAAGCGATTAGGTTTTTAGAAAAATGGATCTAAACAAGAAGTTACGCTCGGAAACGCTTAGGTTTATACTTCAACCACTCTGATACCACTTGGTGGTCCCAGGTGGCATACAAAAGGGTCTAGAAAGGGGAGGGGTTGAATAGACCCTGAAGTCTTTTTCGACTTCAAAAAATTTTGTATCACTTTAAAGGTTTAAACGCTTGAATAACTGAGCGCTTGGGTCAGACGCTTTAGGAAAGTTAACTTAGACTTAGTGATTTTAGCAGTTTACCAAAGTAGGGCAACGCTTAGATCACTTAATCAGGGTTAACATAGCGGAAATGAGTTTTAGCGTTCTTTTAGTTAATTTAATCGCTTTGCACTTTAACTTGTCTCTTTCAAAGATAAATGATGTAATAATAATAATAATAATAATAATAATAATAATAAGACAGTAAAGATAAATAACACAAGATGTATACGGTTCACTGGGTGGTGTAATCCCAGCTACGTCCTTCTTCTCCTTTTTCACTCGGAGGAATTTACTAGGTTTATTTTCAAAGAATCACACAGAATCTTCTACAAGATAGTAAAGGGTGAAAATGATCTTAGGCTCCTTGATCACACAGACTTCAGCACCAATGAAGATCGTCTTCTTCAAGCTTCTCTCACTCAGAAATACTGCCTGAAAGGGTTCAACAACTTTTCTCACTCAGATGAAAGGTTGAGGTTTGTCAATTGGGTTTTGTTTGTTTTTGGAAAGATCAAACAACTTGGAATATCTCAGTTGGAATTAGGGTTTCTTCTTTGGAAGATGTTTGAGATATTTGTGACTGTCTGGAATGTAGATAAAAAGCTTGAAAGATTTGGCTTTGGAGTTTCTAAGCTTTTTCCCAGAAAATGTACGTAAGATTTTTGGCGATAATTTCATTTCTCTTTTTCGTACGTATCTTGTATATTTTTAGGGGTTTGCTGGGGTAAAGTATTTATAGGAAATTTCTTGGGATCTGTCCGTTGGACAAATGTAGGAGCGTGCCTTTCACACAGCACGTGAGTTTACCTAAAGTTTGACATTCCTGAAAATTCGCTGAAGCCGATTGGATGGGAGCAGCTGAAACTCTGAAATTTCTGACAGTCTGGTCAAAAGGTGGCTTGTCCACAAGTCACAGTGGGTTATCACATTTAATGCTCTTATCAAGCATTTAATGCATTTTGAATTTATTTCCCGTTGGAAATAAATATCCGTTGAATGATTGCATTTAAGTCCTTCATGACTTGAGGATTTATTTCAGGTGAATCTAACATAAGTCGCTTGAGAGATTTTGAGCGCTTGATCCATAAATCCTGAAATGAGGTCTTTTAGCGTTTGACGGACGCTAAGAAGAAAATATTTATCTCTGGTTGACTTCAGACACTGGTCTTCAACTTCTTCTCTAATAGACTCACCTAGAATTCTACTAGCGATTCAGTCACTAAGACTTAGTCTAAATTCTATAAAGATAAAAATTACAAGCCTAAAAAAATAAATTACAACTTTCAAATGCTTATACATCAATCTATGAAAAACAAAAACTTAGATTGTATTTTTGGGGTCTAACATTAAATCCTATCTTGTCATCATCAAAACATCTAACATGAAATTTCCTAACAGACATCGAATAGACCAAAGATCATTTTGTGGCAAAACATGTACCATAGAAGTGAAAAGGATAACGTCAGGAATCATGAGATATTGACCAGAGAGGGACATTTAGGAATAAATAATCATCACAAACCAATCATCAAGATACCAATAAAATAGTGGTAGAAACGAAACAAGGCAATCAAAAGAAAAGAAAGCGGGTAAAGCAAATTCAAGAAATAAGAAGAAATTAGAAACCCTCACAGTTACAACCCGGCTTCATCGCCTCATGTCTTGTTCGAACCACGGACATATCCTGCTAGTCAAATACACCATCATATTTTCTACTAAGATACATTATAACTCAACCAAAACTAGTAAGTTATTGTAGGTGTATAGATACTTTAGTTTAAACAAGCAAGCTACTCATTGGCGCAACTTCACTATAAAAATCCTCATAAATACTCAAAGTATGAATTTGATCTCAAATTTTACATAAACAGAAACATCATCTTGAATAACATGTCCTAAAAATTTCAGAATTAATTGACGTCGTTAAATTGGATTTCGATCACCAAAACATGGCTGCACGCAAAACATTTTTCTAGGATAGCCAGTCCTATTTCAAGTATTTTTACAAAATCCCTTTTTTCTTGAAAAACTCCCAAATTTGGATGAAATCTTACTAACACATGTAAATATTCACTGTAAAAGTTTTGGAGAAACAAATTGTTTTCCAGATTTACTAAATAACCTCAAAACAGTAGCATTTGCCAATCCCGCCGAATAGACTAGCAGTTATATTCAACGATTTTTAGAAAAATCCTCAGAACTCCAATATTTACGAAATTTTATAGAGATGTTCAATACATAATTAAGTTTATCTAAAACATTCAACATAGTCTAATTAATACATTTGGTCATGTAACTATAGCCTTGAACATCAAACGCAGAAACTGAAATTCAGAAAACAATATTCATAACTTGTAGGTCATAATCTAACTACCAAGTTAATAACCCAAAAACAATTTCATCTCAAATTATCACTATAGACATTTGAAGTAGTTACCTATAATTTAGAGCGATGAAGGAACCAAGTTCCAATTCAAAGCTAGCCAAAACTCTACTTGTAGCAGATTCAAGTTCTTTGCAAAAGACTGTCGGTTGAACGCACATTTTTAGCAACTCCCAACTTCTGGGAAGAAACCGAAACTACCAGGTTCTTACTCTATTTCTTAGGAAAAGATTAAGACCAATTACACTTAATTTGGATATCATTTGACACTTCAAAATGACAACGTCTCAACACTGCACAATCTGCGGTTTAAGCGGTAAGCAAGAAATGGTTAAGTTGTTTTCTTTGTAGAGGTTGGCTCTTGCTTCCTTGGATTTCTTATGTTTTGGAAATGGTGGTATGAATACATATAAGTGTTTTGTATAGATGAAGCTTTGTAGTCTTATGAGGTTCTGTTTGAAGAGATCAAAAAGAGGTGTGTATGTATAATATGTGGCCAAAGGGTATCAACAAAGGTGATGGCTGGACTTATTCTCTCCTTGCCACATTTGGAAGTAAGTAGGAGGTGTAAGCTTTAATCTACTTCTTATCATCCATCAATGATTTCCTTAAAAATTACAATGGTCTTTGTACCTTTTTCGTTTTAAATTTGACCCCAAACGTTTAAGAAATGTGCAGTTCAGTCCACTAGACTTGATATCCACCTTCCAATTCAATCATAAAACGTATAATCTATTTAATATGTGTCCACCAAAGATTGGTCCTTTTCCTTTATAATAATTGCACTTTGATCCTGAAAGTTTTGAAGAATCGTTTTGTTGCCAGAAATCAAGTAAGCTTCTACCAAATAATTTTAATTCCACATAATATCTAAAAGACCAAGTAGACCACATCTGTATCACCTAATTCACTTTAGTCTAAGAAGATAATAGAATCGTATAAGAATCATCAATAAGCTAAACTAGAGTGTTACACCAGTCCTCACGTCCATGCGTAATTTTCACTTAAAATCCGACTTTTTTTGCCACGTGAAGCCAAAACAACACGCTACAATTTTGTAGGACACTTCTTCAAATTTGGAATCTAATACTCTGATATATTCTTCATTTCGGTCCAGTTTTCCACAATTGCAATGATTTTCTACCTTTACTTAATAAACACAGAAATTAGAAGCATATGTGGCATAAATCATGCATAAATCAATGTAAATAACATGAATATGAGGCTCTAAAACACGTGAATTTATAGCCTATCAACACCCCCAAACTTACCCATTGTTCGTCCTCAAGCAATGATAAATCATAGAAATAAGATCAAGAACAACAACCTAAGAGAGATAAACACAACAACAAAAAAAACAAAACAAAACAAAAACAGAAAGGATAAACTCACTTTCATAGAATAAACGATTACACTTAGCATGTGTAACAAGCCTTTAAACCTTTGTGTTACCGAAAAAGGACAAGTATAGTCTCGTGAGGGTTTGCATATGATATACCTACAAAATCCAACAAATTTCAGACTCAACCCAATCAATACAAATCAACATAATTAACAAGAACCAATGGCCCAAAATCAACCTTTAAAGCTCAAAAATATATATACATATCAAATAATTTTGCTCATGTGACACCTCAACTCAAAAAGACTCCAAAGGTTGTAGTGAAAATAAGTCTAAGGCATTATGGTCGAGAGTCACCCTTACCAATTTTTGGACATTAATCCCATATCTATCAACTTTCGTTCAATCACAAGGCACAAGCATCATAGAAACTTCATAGACATTTAAATTCCATTACTCAAACATTCAAACTTAAATTCATATGAAACTTCCCATTTAAATTCAATAAGGCCAGATCATGTGCAATATTTTATTCCATTAGGCTTTCTATGGCACCCATGTAACAAGAATTAGATCAATGACTCCAACTAGATAATTTTAGGGCATTAAGTGTAGAGACACTCCAAAGGATTTAATCACTCGAGTGTCAAAGGCCACGAAACAAAACTAGATCTTTTATTTTCAATTAAAATTTCTTTTGGCTTGAGCTTGCCTCAGATTCGCATAATAGTGTAGTATGTAGGCATGTGACTCTTTACCTCCTATACGTATTAGCCTGACCTCTTTTGGTCATACCAAAATTTCAACATTTTTCCATTATTAAGCATACAAAATTACTACTCAACTTATAACCTTTATGAAAGAATCTAAGCCAATATTTCTTGGAAAAATACCTTAAGTGTCTCAGGATGGTTATCCAACATAACTCCTCTACCATCGACTTATGTGCAATGTGAATCATCTAAAAAAAGATCAATTCTAGCCTAGGGTCTCCACGAGCAATTTCAAAAATATATATGTTCCATTAAATTCGTATTAATCACGAAATCATGTCATTTTTCCAAGTTAATTAATCTCAATGCATCAACTAGTAGGACTTAAATCTTTTTTTTCCATATTTGATTTTTCTCAACATAAAAGCATATAAACATGTAAACATACAAACTCCCCCAAACTTGAGCTAAACTAGGAACACGTGATTTGAATAAGTTAGGCAATATAGCAAGCACATGGTGATCAATCATATGAATGTCTTAAAAGCACAAAGTACTACCCACTTATAACCCCCAAACTTTAACTCAACTTGTCTCTAATGTTGTCTCACATAAAAGCATTGAAAACGTATAAGAGTACTTACAACTAAGGATGTTGAAAAACAATGTTTCATCACGAATAAGTTCCAAACCAAGTTCGTCTCATCAAAATAGGCATCGCAAAACAACGAAAATTTGCTATTAACATACTCAAAACAAACCAAAGCATCAAGCATAAAGGAACAACTGTCAAAAGTGCATGCTCAAACAAAACAGACACAAAGAAAACCTAAAACTAAGAAAAGTAAGAACAAACAAAAAGAAAGCGAAAAATGAAAGAAAACTCACAAATCTTGGGTTGCCTCCCAAGAAACACTCTTTTAAAGTCACTAGCTTGATTTTATGTAAAAGATTGGCTCAAGGTGGTTTATGTATGAAGTCCTTATTCGTTGTCCAATCCACTGTTGGGTATTGCTTCAACTTTTGGCCATTGGTAGTGAAGATTGGACCATCATGTGTGATAAGTACCCCAGGTTGAGACCAAGCAATCATCCACTCACAATTTTTCTTATGGTCCATCAACACCTCACTTAGGAATTCCATATTAGATGTTTTGATGATGACAAGATAGGATTTTATGTTAGACCTCAAAAGAATGTAAGTTTATACTTTCATAGAACAATTGTATAAGCGTTTGAAAGTTTGTAATCTTGCTAGGCTTGTAATTTTTATCTATGTAGATTTTAGACTAAGTATTGGATACTAAGTCGCTAGTAGAATTCTCGGTGAGTCTATTAGAGATGAAGTTGAAGATCAGCATCTGAAGTAAAGCGAAGATGAAGATTTTATCTTAAGCGACTGCCAATCGAAGTGGACTATTTCAGGATTTATGAACCAAGCGCTCAAAGCACTCAAGCGATCAAAAAGATCAGATTCACCTGAAATAGATTCCGAAGTCACTAAGGACTGAAATGCAATCATTTAATGGGCATTTATTTCCAACGAAAAATAAATTCAAATGCAGTAAATGCTTGATAAGAGCATTAAATGTGATAAGGAAAGATTCTATACGGAGCAAGCTACTTATTGGCTTAGACTGTCAGAATTTCAGAGTTCAAACTTACCACATCAAATCAGTGCAGCAGGATTTCAGTAATGTCAGAGAAAAGGCATGACTCACTCGCGTGTGAGAGACACGCACCTACATGTGTCCAATGGACAAATCCCAAGAAAATGCCTATAAATACCTTATCTCAGCAAACCCTAAAATAACACGTACATACATAAAAAAGTCAAAACTTTGCTAAAATATTGTCTCGAGAAAAGTTTAGAAACTCTATAGCAAAAATTCTTTCAAGCTTTTCACATACATTCCAGACAATCGTAGATATCTCAAACATCTTCAAAGAAGAACCATACACTATTATTAAGATATCCTAAGTTATTTGAACCTCCTAAAATCAAACAAACTCGTGATCAATACCCTTAACCTCATCTATCTGTGTGAAGAAGTTGTTGACTTTATAAGCAGTATTTCTGAGTAAGAGAAGCTTGTTGGTGAAGATCTTCATTGGTGCTGAAGTTTGTGTGATCAAGGAGCCCTAGCTCATCATCTCCACTTCTATTTTGTAGAAGCCTCTATGTGATCCTTCGATAATCAATTTAGTGGAATTCCTCCAAGTGTTCAAGGAGAAGAAGGACGTAGGTGGGATTACACCACCCAGTGAACCTTATAAATTCTTGTGTTATTTACTATTTCATTGTCTTGACTTATATTCTATCATTTATTCTGAAAAAGATAAGTAAAATGGTTAAGCGACTATTTGACTAAAACGAACGCTAAAGTTTTAAAATCATTTCCGATGTGCTAACCCTGATTAAGTGATCTAAGCTTTACCCTACTTTGGTAAATTGCTAAAATCACTAAGTCTAAGTTATCTTTATTGTAGTGCCTGACCTAGCGCTCAACTCTCTAAGTGTTCGAATCTTTAAAAGTGATACGAAATTTTTGAAGTCGAAAAAGACTTTAGTGTCTATTCAACCCCCCGCTTCTAGACCCTTTCGTATGCCACTTGGGACCATCAAGTGGTATCAGAGCAGTTGAAGTAGAAACCTAAGCGTTTCCGAGCGTAACTGCTTGTTTAGATCCATTTTTCTAAACTTAGTCGCTTTATTTATTTTAATCTCATATCATGGCTTTTAACAAGATGGCTAAACTGGTTGGATCAAACTATGATTCATGGAAACTTAGAGCATTTGCATATTTATGTTCATATGATAATGAGATGTGTGATGTAATTACAGATGGCCCCATTCAGATCATGAAAGTTGTAACTCGAGCCTCTGGAGCGACTGAGGCTACTCCAGATGGTTATGTTGAGAAGCCCTAGTTAGAATGGATGCTAGGAGATCGGAAAAGAGCATATCTAGATAATGTTGGACGAAGCACTCTCTACTCAGCATTTGGAGACAATGATGCATTGTTCAACAAGATCAAACATTGTAAGACTTCAAAAAAGATATGGGATAAGTTGGCCATCGTGTGCGAAGGGTCGGCACAGATGAAGGAGAACAAGCTCTCCATAGCCATGCAAAGATTTGGGCATTTTAAGATGCAGAACAATGAGACACTAGAGCAATTAGACGTAAGGTTCACTTTTCTCATTACAGAGTTAGCATCACTAGACAAGGAGTTGACTAACAAAGAAATAGTTAACAAGATATTCAGAAATTTACACGTGTCTTTTCATATCTTAGAATTTTTTAAAATTTCTTATCCAACAAAGCCATTTCCTTTTCCTCATTTGATTTTGTTGCTTTCACCTCACTGACTGACTTTCCCTTGTTCTTAGTAGTAGCTATCAGGGCTCCTAATTCAGTCCCTGATGTAGAAGTCGTTGTGTCACTGAATTCTCCTAGTTCAAACTTAAATGCTTTTAACTCTGAAAACATATGTTCTGGAGTTAGAGTTTCCAACGTTTGTGATTCTCTCATGGAAACCGTCTTAATCAAATACTTATGAAGAATTACTTGACAAAGTCAAAGAATATTACAATGATTGTCAAGATGCCGCCAAATTATACCAAAATCACTTTGATATCATTTCATCACTCACAAGTGATAAAGTGACACTCAAGGCAGAGTTGCAAGTTCAGCAACAATGCATTGAGAAAAACCAATCGCTTCATAGTGAAATAATCCAGTTGAAAAGTGATCTTGATATAATAGTTAAGAGAGAAGCTGAGCTGATTGCTAGACTTGCTAAATCAGAACAACTCATCTCATCATTGTCTAAAGCGTCAAGAAAGCTAGACAATGTGACTGAGGTAACAAGGTTATTTGGTGAAAAGACCGGTTTAGGATGCAATAAATTTGGTAAACAACCAAACAAATCTAATGTTACGGCAAACAACAAAGGGAAGGGTGTTTTCTTTGTTGAAGAAGGTTCACTAAGTCAAACACAAAATGAACCAAGTGACAACGGTATGAGGCCAAATGAGAAAGCCAAAGCTGACTCAGGCAAGGGTAAGGCAAAGGCAAATGATTCACAAAGACACGTGTAAAGTTATTTAATCTCAACCATGAAAGTTTTAACTGCGGATGCGAATTTTAAGCAAGAGAGGGAAGTTACATTTGGTAACTCCCATATGTAAAGATTTGAAGTCTGAGTTAAAGTTTTAAAACGTTTGGCATTTTCAGAGTGTAATGAACGCGCCTGATGGTATACTGACACTTACCGAGACATGTACTTACTCTGAACCGTCATTTTGAAAAGTTTTGATTACACGCTAGTTTGATGTGATAGAAGCATGTAGATAGAGTACAAAATAAACTTTTGAGTCTATCCACTACTTCAAGAAGCGTGTAAAATTTATGCATGAATTTTACAATCAATTTTATATTAAATGTTGAAGGGAATAAGTTCAACGCTTAACACATACCACTTGTTAGGTTTATGTTGACGCTTGAGATCAAAACCTTTTTCTATTTGAGCATCCCACATATGATGCATAAATAATGATAAGCGTTGATGATCATGCATATGAAAGTATTCGATCATTGACGCTTACAGTTATGTTCAAGTACAATTTTGAGGTTCCTCTAAGGAACATTCTTCTTCTCATTCAAGAATCAGGTCTAAGAAACATTCTGACCTCCCATTCCAACCTTCATCACGAAAAAACTCTGTTCTTCTTTAACCATGCTAAGATTTTAGACGATGCAAATTCTATTTCCTGCGTCTTTTCTTTTACCAAAGAGACCTTCATTCTCACTCCTCAACTTTTATCTTCCTTACTGCAACTGCCCAACGATGGAGGAGAAGTTGAACAAGTCACTCTTCGAGATGCCACCAAGATTTGGGAATTGGTCAAAAAAGATGAAGTGGATGCTGCTTATGAAGCCAACTTCAAGAAGACTGACATGAAAGGGGAATATGTCATTCTAGCTGACATCTGCTCTAAGATGGTCGAGTACAGGAAAGGCAGTTTTGAAAAAATCTCTAACATCCAATATAAGATGATGACTGCCATTTTGACCAAGTTGAATATCAATTGGTCTCTATATGTCTTTAATCGCTTTAAGGCAGTGATGGCAAAATTTGTGAATCCCAAGCCTTATGGGATTGTTTTAAGTTTATTGTTAAGCGCTAGTGGTTTTGTCAACACTGCTGGAAAGAAGGTCACAGCGCTAAAGTTTTACGGTAAGAAGATGATCGGCGAGTTGTTGAAACCCAAGCGACGGGGTGGGGCATCTGTTCCCAAGGAGGAACGTGAGCGACTTCTTGCTGAAGGAGTTGTTCGGAGTGATGATGAGGAACAAGCTTCTTCATCTTCATCATCATCTTCATCGGAAGAGGAACTGGTGGTTAAGCGACCAAAATGGAAAATCGCTGTTAAAGTCGCTGAACCAGCTAAGCCAGTGCAGAAGCGGAAGAAGAAGCAAACCAAAAAGAAGAAATCTCCCTCTCTTCCTCCTAAATCACCCTCTCCCCCTCCCGCTTTCGTTATTTCTCCGAAAGAAGAAGAGGCTGAAGAGGAAGAAATGTCATTAGCACGCAAGCATTCCATACCAGGAGGATCCACTAGCGTTTCGTCTGAGCCAGCATTTGAACAACCAGCGCTTGGAGAATCATCTGGCATTTTTCCTCCCTCTCCTTCTGCACCAATCGCCAAGCCCACTATTGGAGCTCTCTCAATAGAGCTTGGTGATTATCAGGGTAGGTACTTGTCTTAGACATTGTATTTTATCCTTTCCTATGTCTTTCTTTTTAACACTAGGATAAAATTGTCTTTCACCGTTTAGCGAATATAGAATCCAGTGTACACTGAATATATTAGAAGGATTCATAATTCCTATTCGTGCTGATCCCCTTACTACTCTCATTAATCTTGAAGATGATGAAGTAGTCCCGGAGCCTGAGGCTATGGAAACTGAAGTTCCTATAGAACAAACGACTGAATCATTCAAAAAGAGTCCTCAGGGTAAGCGATGTAGTCTTTTTATTGTCTATTTCTACTCTGTGGAAATTTTGCTTGCTTTTCTCAAACCCTTACATGTATCAGCTCAAAACATCCCAGACACTGATACACCTCCACCTTCCGAGGTTCCTGTTGAAGTGGTCGTAGATATGACAACGGTTGTGGATATCGCTAAAGAAGTAGCTCAAGTCCTTCCTAACGCTAAAACATCCCCAGTCAGTGAAGCGATTGTGCAAGCTGAGCAGTCGATAGAAGTGGCCCCCATCCCAACTGAAGATATCGTTTTTGTCCCTACTCCAACTGGATCTCCTCCTCGTGTCATCAATTTATTTCCCCGCGGATATAATGCATATGTGGAATTCTACTATGCCGCTAGAGAAAGTGACACCAGGCAGTTGGTTGAAATGGAGATTGGCTTCCAGGATACTCTCCACAACCCTGCAATCTTTAACTCCGATAAGTTTGGTTTCTTCGAGTGATTCACTGATCTTGGTCTTCATTCACTTGAGCGCCTGCAATCACGTCTTGAATTTATTAGGCGGCCATCGATCAACATGACAAACTTTGACCGAGAGCAATTCAACTTCACAAGTCGCTCTGAAGAATCCTTTTATCCTTTGCTCCAGAATAAGATCTTCATCAAAAATCCCCACATGGGTGATTGGTTCAAGAACCTTGATGAAGAAATTCTTAAAAGAATTGGATACTCTACTTTACCCAAGATTGTTTTCTCCTCAGAACCTATGTCTTCAAAGCGTCTTAAATTATGGAAAGGCAAAGGACTAGTCTTAGCTGAGCATCATAATCCTATCAACTCTTGGATAGAGGATGAAGCCCGTGAGTATCTGGCTAGAATATGGGCAGACGACTATGATGAAGAAATAGAAAGATTTGAGAGGTATCTGGCCGCTAAAACTGACACGAAAAAGGCTGTCAAACTTGGTATGTGGTGGATGATGGATACTGAAAGATGGGCTAAAGAATTTGTGTTACATTTCTACACGCTTCAAGAGCTCGTGAGGTATTCAGTCCTTTTCAAATTTCGAGTAGATTACAAACACAGAGGTTTTTCTGTGTTTCTACTCGATCAGCGTAGATATCTGGTGGGAAATATTAGTGATTTGCCTTATTATAGACAATCGATAGAATGCTATGTTTGCCAGCATCTAGCCTTAATCGCTCAGGGAAAATGCTATGTTTATCACCCGACTCAAAATTTTGTACAGCGTATCCTTCTAAATCTTAATGAAGATGCTTCCACCAGTAAGCGACCAATTGTGCCAAGGGCATAGTGAAGCTCACATGAGACTGGAAAATGACCATGCTGAGCTTGCTATTTTCTACAGAGACAGGAGAACGATTGTAGAAAATGCACAGTCGCTGGACATTACCTTTACTGAATCTTTTAGCCTAGATCAATTCAGAGGCTATAATCTTCACCCTATCTTAATGTGTGAACAGAACGTCCAAGTGGCCAAGATGATTTCACTTATTCGGCTAGTCGATCAAGACGCTGCACAAGTGCTGATGCCATTTATATTGGACTTCTACAATTCTTTTATTTCAGGAGCTGATCTGCCAGAGGACGTGCAATTTGCACTTTGCACTTAGCACTGAAGAGCGCGAAGATGCTATATTCTATATTCCGTAGACCAACATCCTAAGTCCAAGGCACGTCATGGAAGATTGTTGAGATGGATGTGGAACAAGCTCTTGCTGAGGAAGTCGCTCCAACCACAAACGCTGATATGCAAACTGAAGTTTCCCCCAGTGATCCAGCAGTCGAGGTTCCCGTTGTTGAACAAGCTGTTCAGATTGAGGAAGCAACTCAATCTCTTAACTTAGCGATAGAAGAAGTTCATGCAGAAATTGCTGAAGATCCTAAAGAGCCATTTATTCTAGATAAATCCAAGGGAAAGGCCGCAGTTTCTAGCTCACACAGACCTATCTCGTCCCCTGAGCGTTCTTTTTCGGACTCCGATAGTGATCAAGAGACACTAGATTTTAGAAAAGTGGTTCAGAATTCTCTTAGTAATATCATGGGCTCTTGCTCTCGTTTGGAAGAACGAAGCAATTCAATGCTTAATCCAGTAGATAAAGTTCTTCTCGCTGACATGCATAATGCTAACAAGATTACAATCTCTGTCATGAATAGTATTGCTTCGCTAGACAAAGAACTCTCGGATGACTTTAACCAAACACTTGCTCAGAATGCATCCGCTGATATTGAGCGACATACTTCTTCCAATTTAGTCTCTCAAAGTATCGCTGCGCAAGTTGCTCTTTTAGTTGATGAAGTCAAACTTCTACGCTGTGACATCACTGAGTTAAAAACCTCTCTTGATGATGCCAAAAAGGGGGAATAAACAGAAAAACATCAAAAGTCCAAAGCCTTGAAGGAGCCAATTTCTAAAATAGATAATAAGCATTGGCGCTCCATGTTCGAAGAAATAGTAAGCATAAAGAATATGCTCACAAAGAAGCGTAAGCCAAGATACTATCTAGGCAGGCACAGGCTTCCGAACTTTGATATTGAATTTTTAGAGGGTATGGGTTTTCATCCATACGCCGGACCTCTTAGAAGACCTGTCAATTGGAAATCCACCAATGATCAAAGACAACACATTTCTCATGACATGCATGTCTTATGTAGTAAGGCACGTGAGAATCAAGAGGAATCTATCTCTGACATTAGCCAGTCGATTAATCTCCTATGGTTACATAGTGAATCGACTAAAGGCATCTTCGGCCGAAGTATGATATCTAAAGAGGCGTAGGGTTTCCTTGTTTAGATAGTCGAAGTCGATTTCACATAATGTGGGAAACATAGTATTGAATTAATAGAGCTTCGACCTTAGCCAATGCTCTAGATTCAATCTGGAGATTAGATAGAGAGATCTTACTTATGCGAGGATCAAGATCGCAAAATGCGTATCTTTACTTTCGTTTTATCTAGGTCTTCGGGACCTTATGCTAGGTGGGCAACCGCGATTTGTAAGTGCAGAGAATTAGCCTGGTGACTAATTCGAGGCTTGATTAAACCAAGGGATGGATTTAATCTAGTACTTTCCATTTTAGGAAGGTACACTAGCACTGTGGGAAGGTGTACTTACTACTAGATAGAAACGAGCCTAAGGGGTCACACACTGACTCGAGAGAGTCACTGCTTGAATAGATGTGATTAATCAATTTCAAGGAAATTGTGGGATTTAGGAAAGTTTAGTACTTTCCTAATATGGAATATAAATTAATTGAAGGATTCAAATAATTTTACTCTTTTAATTAATCTTGTAGAATTAATTAAATTAACGGATCTAGTAGAGTTCAAGTATTTTATTTAATTGGGTAGAGCCCAAGTTAAATAAATAAATGTTGGAATTAGTTGGTTGGATTTCATTTGACTTGTATTTAATTGATGGGTTGAACTTATAATTAAATTGAGAAGTCAAAATTAAATCCTAGAATCCAATTGACTTGTATTGACCGATTTTATGAGTAAATAAGGGAGGGGGCGGTTTTTTATGTGTGGTGGAGGAGGAAAAGAGTTTTCCCCTCCTCCAAGTCTTCATAGGATAAGGATTACTAGAGAGTTTGGGAGAAAGCAAGTTTCCTTTTCCTAATAGGACTCTAGGTAATCTTCACCTATAAATAAGAGATGAAGAAAACTAAAAGGATTATGAATAATTGCTGGAAAATCCGCCTCCCCTCCCTAACCTAAAAATCGGGCACCTTCTCCCTTTCCAACAAGACGTCGTTCTATTCATGTGTTGAATTAAACGACTTAGAAAATATTCCTACCCTTCACATAATCAAGCCCAAGTTAAGCTTAGAATCATTTTGTTGTCTAGCATGCAAGGCAAGACCATTGGTGACTTGAACGAGGTGTGGATACATCTTAGAGGTACGACGCTTGGAGCACTCTAAACCGGGAGATACGAAAAGACGACGTGCAATTTCTCACCCAAGGGAAATTGTGTGGTTTTGCACCACAGGGTTGTTGAGATCCAAAGTACGAGGTGAAACGAAATTTTTGAAAGGTATAGTTTCGTTTATCTTCTTATCAAATTCGATCGAACCAATTCCATATTCCTGTTTTCGGGTGGTTGTACGTTTACTTTTGTAAAATTTTAATTTCCGCTGCCACGAGCCACCCGAGGGAATGAGTCAACCCAACAGTGGTATCAGAGCCATGGTTTGGCTCGATCGAATTTTTATGTGATTATGCATGTTTGTTTTTACGTTTTAATTGTAAAATCGAAAGCATGATAATCAATATGTTCATTGTTAGACTAGGATTGATTTTTGATTTGGGATGTTGTTTGATTTTTATGATTTTAATGTTTAAAAGTCATTAGTTTTAAAAATCATGAAATCTGAAATTTGGGTATATGATTGTTTTTCGAAGGTTTTGATCTAGTTTTATGAAATCACCTTTAGTGGGGTGTTTCCGTGAAAACAGGAAATTCCATGAATCTTTGTAATGCGTTTTCATTAAATTGAATTTCATATAGAGATATAGAAATCGTTAATGAAAATAGAATTGCTATACAAGAGATTGGATAGTAAGTAATTTAGGAAATTTCGCCTTAACCTAATCAATCTAATAATCCGGTAAGACAGAATCATAGTCAAATTGAATAATTGGTTGAATCATGTGTCTTAATCACTTTTCTCATTGATTTAAATTCAAAGTTGATTTCTCTCATTAGTTGGTAATTGTTATTTAGTATTTTAATTCATAATTCATATCTTTATCTCTTGATTTAACTTAGAATTAGATAACACAGTAATTTCAGTACTTAAATACAATTGTCTCTAGGGTACGATAATCCGGACTTACATCCACTATATTACTTGCACGACCTAGTACACTTGCTAGGATTTTGTGTGTCATAGGTTAAACCTATAATTAAATTGAGAAGTCAAAATTAAATCCTAGAATCCAAGTGACTTGTGTTGACCGATTTTATGAGTAAATAAGGGAGGGGGCGGTTTTTTATGTGTGGTGGAGGAGGAAAAGAGTTTTCCCCTCCTCCAAGTCTTCATAGGATAAGGATTACTACAGAGTTTGGGAGAAAGGAAGTTTCCTTTTCCTAATAGGAATCTAGGTAATCTTCACCTATAAATAAGAGATGAAGAAGACTAAAAGGAGGATGAATAATTGCTGGAAAATCCGCCCCCCCCCCCTCCCTAACCTAAAAATCGGCCACCTTCTCCCTTTCTAACCAAACGCCGTTCTATTCATGTGTTGAATTAAACGACTTAGAAAATATTCCTACCCTTCACATAATCAAGCCTAAGTTAGGCTTAGAATCGTTTTGTTGTCTAGCACGCTAGGCAAGACGATTGGTGACTTGAGTGAGGTGTGGATACATCTTAGAGGTGCGACGCTTGGAGCACTCTAAACCGGGAGATACGAAAAGACGACGGGCAATTTCTCACCCAAGGGAAATTGTTTGGAGTTGCACCACAGGGTTGCTGAGATCCAAAGTACGAGGTGAAACGAAATTTTCGAAAGGTATAGTTTCGTTTATCTCCTTATCAAATTCGATCGAACGAATTCCATACTCTTGTTTTTGGGTGGTTGTACGTTTATTTTTGTAAAATTTTAATTTTCGCTGCCACGAGCCACCCGAGGGAATGTTTCAAAACCCATCAAAGTTGGTCACTAGCAAAGGAACTGCAAAGAGCCTCCGGCTCAAGGTATGTTCTTTGTTGAAGTTAACTTCACTGTTAACGATTCTTCTTAAGTTTTTGACACTGGATGCGGTGTTCATATCTGTAATGATTTGCAGGTGATGAAAAGAACCAAGGAGCTAAGTAGAGGAGATATGACCTTGCGGATGGGGAATGGAGCATTGGTTGCTGCCAAAGCCGTGGGGACAATCTACTTAGAGTTTGGAGATAGGAAATTAGTTTTACATTCCGTTTATTTTGTTCCTAAAATAATAAGAAATACTATCTTGATTCCAGTTTTGGATAGAGAAGGATATTGTTTTGAGATTCGTAATAAAAGTTTGCTTTTGTTTTATGAATCGTTTCTTGTTATGGAATCGAAAATGAAGGATGCAATGTATACTATATCCCCAATAATTTCCAATCTCAATATTCAACAAAGTAACAAACGTAAACAAGATAATCAAGTAAACGCACAAATGTGGCACGAAAGACTTGGACATATTTCCAAAGAAAGAATTCGAACAATGGCAAAACATTTAGGTGTAAATGACTTAGATTAATTTTCAAGTTGTGAATCATGTCTTAAAGGAAAAATGACCAAGTTACCGTTTTCGGGGAAAGCGGAATGAGCCACAAAACCATTGGACTTGGTCCATACGGACGTGTGTGGGCCAATGAGTGTGAGCACTCATGGTAGCCAAAGCTACTTCATAACTTTTACCGATGATTATTCACGGTATGGTTACTTATATCTAATGAGATATAAATCTGAATCCTTTGAGAACTTTAAGGAGTTCAGAAATGAAGTAGAGAAACAACTTGGTAGAAGTATTAAGGCACTTCGATCGGATCGAGGAGGAGAATACTTGTCTACCGAGTTTCTTGATTATCTTAGAGAGAATGGAATTCTCTCACAGTGGACACCGCTCGGCACGCCTCAACATATCGGGGTAGCCGAGCGTAGGAATCGAACATTGCTAGATATGGTTCGATCCATGATGGGTTTCACTAAAGTTCCTAAGTCTATGTGGGGCTATGCTCTTGAAACGGCTGTCTATCTGTTGAATAGATCGCCTAGGAAGACCGTGCCCAATACCTCATATGAAAGTTGGTGTGGAAAGACGCCCTCATATAATCATTCGAGAATATGGGGGTGTCCATCTTATGTAAAGCACTTAGTGGGAGACAAATTGGACCCCAAGGCCTCTTTGTTCTATTTTGTAGGATATCCAAAGGAAACTGTTGGATATTACTTCTGTAGTCCAACAGAACAAAAGGTTATTGTTTCGAGAAATGCCAATTTCTTGGAGAAGGGTCACCTTCTAGATAGGAAAGACGAGGCTTTAGAACTTGATGAGGTCCATGAGAATGGATCAAGTCAAGAGATACAAATTAAGCCACCCGACACCAACGAGGCTACATCAGAGGCACCCACTGAAACCACACATTCTTTGAGGATATCAAAGAGGATCCCAAAGGAGCCTGAAAGATGGCTAGGCCTATTGCAAGAGGAGGGCACTCAAGATTCCTATTGGGAAAGTGTACTTACTACTGGATAGAAGCGAGCCTAAGGGGTCACACACTAACTCGAGAGAGTCACTGCTTGAATAGATGTGATTAATCAATTTCGAGGAAATTGAGGGAATTAGGAAAGTTTGGTACTTTCCTAATATGGAATATAAATTATTTGAAGGATTCAATTAATTTTACTCTTTCAATTAATCTTGTAGAATTAATTAAATTAATGGACCTAGTAGAGTCTAAGTATTTTATTTAATTGGGTAGAGCCCAAGTTAATTAAATAAATGTTGGAATTAGTTGGTTGGATTTAATTTGACTTGTATTTAATTGATGGGTTGAACCTATAATTAAATTGAGAAGTCAAAATTAAATCCTAGAATCCAATTGACTTGTGTTGACCGATTTTATGAGTAAATAAGGGAGGGGCGGTTTTTTATGTATGGTGGAGGAAGAAAAGAGTTTTCCCCTCCTCCAAGTCTTCGTAGGATAAGGATTACTAGAGAGTTTGGGAGAAAGGAAGTTTCCTTTTCCTAATAGAACTCTAGGTAATCTTCACCTATAAATAAGAGATGAAGAAGACTAAAAGGAGGATGAATAATTGCTGGAAAATCCGCCCCCCCCCCTCCCTAACCTAAAAATCGGCCACCTTCTCCCTTTCCAACAAGACGCCGTTCTATTCATGTGTTGAATTAAACGACTTAGAAAATATTCCTACCTTTCACATAATCAAGCCTAAGTTAAGCTTAGAATCGTTTTGTTGTCTAGCACGCAAGGCAAGACGATTGGTGACTTGAATGAGGTGTGGATACATCTTAGAGGTGCGACGCTTGGAGCACTCTAAACGAGGAGATACGAAAAGACAACGGGCAATTTCTCACCCAAGGGAAATTGTGTGGATTTGCACCACAGGGTTGCTGAGATCCAAAGTACGAGGTGAAACGAAATTTTTGAAAGGTATAGTTTCGTTTATCTCCTTATCAAATTCGATCGAACTAATTCCATATTCCTGTTTTCGGGTGGTTGTACGCTTACTTTTGTAAAATTTTAATTTTCGCTGCCACGAGCCACCCGAGGGAATGAGTCATCCCAACACAAAATTCTTTCAAGCTTTTCACATACACTCCAGACAGTCGTAAATATCTCAAACATCTTTAAATAAATACCATACACTATTATTAAGATATCCTAAGTTCTTTGAACCTCCTAAAATCAAACAAACCCGTGATCAAAACCCTCAACCTTATCTATCCGTGTAAAGAAGTTGTTGACTCTACAAGCAGTATTTCTAAGTGAGTGAAGCTTGTTGGTGAAGATCTTCATTGGTGCTGAAGTTTGTGTGATGAAGCAGCCCAAGATCATCATCCCAACCTCTATTTTGTAGAAGCTTCTGTGTGATCCTTCGATAATCAATTTAGTGAAATTCTTCCAAGTGTTCAAGGAGAAGAAGGACGTAGATGGGATTACACCACCCAGTAAACCTTACAAATTCTTGTGTTATTTACTATCTTATTTTCTTACCCCATATTCTATCATTTATTTTGAAAAAGACAAGTAAAACGGTTAAGCGACTATTTGACCAAAATGAACGGTAAAGCTTTAAAATCAATGCCGCTGTGCTAACCCTGATTAAGCCATCTAAGCTTTACCTTACTTTGCTAAATTGCTAAAATCACTAAGTCTAAGTTATTGTTACTGTAGCGCCTGACCTAGTGCTCAACTCTCTAAGCGTTCAAATTTTTAAAAGTGATACGAAATTTTTGAATTCAAAAAAGATGTCAGGGTCTATTCAACCCCCTCCCCTTCTAGACCCTTTCGTATCTCACTTGGGACCATCAACCTCTATTTTTATTTATTTTCCATGCGTCGGATGATGATGTGGATTTTTCTCCAAGCTAGAGTCAATATCTCATTTTTCTTCACCCATCACTTTGACATATGCCGAGTCCACGATGTAGGGATGTAGAAGATTCTTGGCTCATTTTTCCTAAATGTACTCAACACTAAAAGGATCAAAAGCATCAATGTATAAAGACAAATCAAAATCAATTAGATGTGTTAGAAATTTCATGTTAGATGTTTTGATGATGACAATTAGGAATTTATGTTAGACCCCAAAATATGTAAGTTTGATTTTAGTAGAAATCATGTATAAACTTTGTAGCGTTAGATTTGTAATAGGCATTATAGGCTTCGTTTTGTTTTATTCTAGATTGCTAGGCTAAGTAGTCTTAGGCTGAGCGTCTGATGAATTCTGAGTGAGCTTATCAGTAGTTAAGTTTGAAGACTCAAGCGCCTGAAGTCTGAATGAAGATGAAGTTTCCAAGCGTCTAAATATCGAACTGTATCAAGCCTCACCTTATAGGACAAAAGAAATTCAAGGATGGATAAGCGTTTATCAATGATGGATTTCACCTGAATTGATTTCGAAGTCCAGAAGGAGTTTAATGCAAATATTCTCAGTGCATTAAGTGTCAACGAGCATTTAATTCAAATGGATTAAATGCTGATAAGAGCATTAAATGTGATAAGCACTTTCAGACGTACGGAGAAGCCACCCTATTGGACTGTCAACTTTCCACAGACTGCAGCACCAACTTTTGTGCAGTAGATTTTCAGGAAAAAGGACAAAAGTGGTTCACTCGCGGAAGTGAGAGACACGCGCCTGTGCATGTGTCAAACAAACATTTTTTTTCAAAAATGCCTATAGATAGGACTTCAACAACCAGCCAAAAATAACAATCCACTCCAAGACAAATTGTTGTGGCATTGAAGTCTCATTCCTTAAGATCTCAGAAAAGCCAGAATTTTCAAGCAAACATTCTCCTTGCTTTTCTTCAATTCCTGAGACAGTCTTTTCGGAGAAATTTACACTACTATTGAGATATTCCCAATTGTTTGAACTTTATCAAAATTAAACAAATCGTTTAGAAAAACCTCATCCAAGCCTCACAATCTGTGTGAAGTCGAAGTTGGATACTTGCATTATTTCTAGATGAAAGAAGCAAGAGGATAGAAGTGATTTGGAGCAGAAATCTGTATAATCAAGGAGCTCAAGTCATCAACCTCCATCACTCCCTAATTTGTAGAAGTTTCTGTGTGATTCTTTGAGAACCATCTTAGTGGATTGCCTCTGAGTGTTCAAGGAGAAAAAGGACGTAGTTAGGATTACACCACCCAATGAACCTTACAAATATCGTGCTCTTTACTTTACAGTCATTCTTCATATTATTATATCTTTGTATAAATCTGTTATGTAAAACTCAAGTGAACGCTAAGCAATTAAGGAACCATTTGTGACGCTAAAGCTTTTAAACAAGAAGACTACAAAATCATTTTGTTGTGCTAGCACTGATTAAAGAAGTGAACACCTAAACCTATTTGGTGGTAGTATTCAAATCTTGAATTCTAAGTTAACTTTATAAAACAGTCTTTATTAGACGCTCAGTCGAAGCGTCTATATTTCAAGTAAACGCTTAGTCAAGCGTCTACATTTCAAGCGTCCAAAACCTTTTAATACGAAAAATTTTTGAAGTCGAAAAAGACTTCAGGGTCTATTCAACCCCCCTCCTTCTACACCCTTTCGTATGCCACTTGGGACCAACAAGTGGTATCAGAGCGGTTAAATTTGAAATTCTAAAATTTCCAAGCATAACAGCTTGTTTAGATCATTTTCCAAAAATTTAGTTGCTCTTAAATTTTTCATGGATTTTTCTAAAGTACCTAAGTTGACCGAGTCAAACTATGACTCATGGAAGGTCAAAGCTTTTACATACCTTTGCTCATGTGATGATGAAATGTGCGATATTATTTCAGATGGACTAATACAAATTCTAAAGGTTATTACCAGAGCGCCTGGAGCCACCGAAGAAACTCCAAATGGCTATGTTGAGAAGCCTAAACAAGAGTGGTCCACTGATGAGCGTCGAAGAGCAAATTTGGACAATGTTGGACGAAATGCTTTGTATACGGCTATTGGTGATAACGACAATTTATTCAACAAAGTCAAATCATGTAATACCACTAAAGAAATTTGGGATAAGTTGGCCATAATCTTTGGTGGATCAGCTTAAATCATGGAAAATAAGCTCTCCATTGCTAAAGAAAAATTCAACAGCTTTAAGATGTTACCTAACGAGACCCTAGAGCAATTGGACATAAGATTCACAGCTCTTGTTACGGAACTTACATCGTTGGGGATGAACTTGCAAAATAGAGAAATGGTGGTTAAGATTTTCAAAAGCCTACCTAGTAGATTTTTTTTGAAGAAAACCGCAATGAGAGAATCTAATATGTTGGATCTTTTAAGTCCAGAAGACGCCTTTTCAGAACTCAAGGCATTTGAGTTTGAGTTAAATTCAGCCAGTGATGTTGTGAGTAGTCCGGTAATTGAATCTAGAACACTCGTAGCATCAATCAAGGGTAGAATGGGTAATAAGGGGAAAGGTTCAGATATCAGTGAGGATGAGGAATTAGCGCTTCTAAATAGATTCAGAAAGTTGCTGAGATATGAAAAGAAAGGAAACAGTGCTAAGCATCAAGGACACAGTTCATATCAAGCGCCCGCTCCAATACATCAACAGTTTCAAGCGTCTCAGTATTCTGTTCCTTCACCCCAAGCGCCTGTTCAGTACCAAGCATCTGCTTAAAATCTCTCAGCGCCAGTGGTCACAAAACCACACACTGCAAGGTTAACAAATGAATAAAAGATGAAAACTAATCTCTGTTATAATTGCAGGAAACCAGGGCACTACCAGGTAAATTGCCCTTATCCAAATGTATCTAAGCCTTTAAGGCAGGATTACTTGGATAGAGACGAATTCAGGAGCAACCTCCATCAACAAAGTTTGCTAGCGGAATCAGAACAAGCATCCGCACCTGAAGATTTGGAGTCTTCAGAAGAAAGTAGTGACGATGATGATCCAATGGATGACTCAGCGCTTATTTGTCTCGTGGCCAGAGATGATGAAGCGTCTCCTGAGGTAAACACTGAATTATCTCTTCCTCTTTCTTATGAAGAATTGCTTGACAAAGTCAAAAAATATTATAATGACTATCAAGTTGCCGCCAAATTATACCAAAATCACTTCAATATTATTTCATCGCTCAAAAGTGATAAAGTGACGCTCAAAGCAGAGTTGCAAGTTCAGCAATAGTGCATTGAGAAAAACCAATCGCTTGAGAGTGAAATAATCCGATTGAAAAGTGATCTTGATATAATAGTCAAGAGAGAAGCTGAGTTGATTGCTAAACTTGCTAAATCAGAACAGCTCGTCTCATCATTGTCTAAAGCATTAAGAAAGCTAGACAATGTGACTGAGGTAACAAGGTTATTTGGTGAAAAGACCAGTTTAGGATGCAATAAATTCGGTAAACAACCAAACAAATCTAAAGTTACGGCAAACAACAAAGGAAAGGGTGTTTTCTTTGTTAAAGAAGGTTCACAAAATCAAACACATGCTGAACCAAGCGACAATGGTACGAAGCCAAATGAGAAAGCCAAAGCTGACTCAGGCAAAGGAAAGGTGAAAGCAAATGATTCACAAAGACGTATTCGTCCAAACGCTCAAAAGGCAAAGGATAAACCTAATCACTATGAATTAAGCGCTAAGCATCCAACACCAAAAATGCAACCTAAGCCAGTGCCAAGGAAACACCAGCATCAATATCCACAACGGTCTAAATCATATTATCGCTACTATGATGATCATGACTATGACTATGATTATGATTACTATTATAATCAAGGATATTACTATATACCCAAACAGCACACACAACACAAGGTGAAACCCAAAAAGGCCAGTATTCCTACAATGAAGACTAGGCAAGTATGGGTCCCTAAAGTTCTAAGTCAAACTAACAATGCTACTAATGGTAAAGGACCCAAGCAACAATGGGTACCTAAACAGAAATAGAACTTCCCTTTTGATTGCAGGTACCTAGAGCTAAAGCCAATACATCTATTTGGTACTTCGATAGTGGATCGTCAAGGCACATGACTGGTTCCAATGATCTTTTGATCAACTATCGAGCTGCCAATGGTCCTCCAGTTGTATTTAGTGACAACTCCAAAGGTAAAACCAAAGGTATAGGTACTATGCATAGGGAAAACATCATGATAAGTGATGTTTATTATGTTGAGGGTCTAAAGCACAATTTATTAAGCATAAGTCAATTTTGTGATAAAGGCTTTGAAGTCATATTCTCAAGTGACTATTGCTATATAAATGACGCTAAGACTAAGTCTACTATATTGAAAGGTAAAAGAACTAACAATGTACATTTGGTAGATTGGGGTTCAACACTTGATAACAACCTAACATGTTTTGTTTGAAAAAATGAATCTAAAACGGGTTGGTTATGGCATAGAAAAATGAATCACCTCAACTTTAAGACAATCTCTCAGCTTATAAATGTAAATCTTATAGAGGGATTACCAAAAGGACCATTTCACAAGGATCGCCTTTGTGGCGCTTGTCAAATGGGCAAACATGTCAATTCATCTTTCAAGAGAAAACCTCATCTATCTACCTCTACAATACTTGAACTACTTCACATGGATCTGTTTGGACATGTTCAAACGATTAGTGTGAGCGGTAAAAAGTATACTTTGGTAATAGTAGATGATTTCTCTCGATTGACTTGGGTAGAATTTCTTTCATCCAAAGATGAGACATGTGACAAGTTAACAACGCTTATTCGACAACTTCAAACATCAAAAAATCTTAAAGTTGCAAGAATAAGAAGCGGTCATGGTACTGAGTTTACTAACAAGGTTGTTGAGAAGTTTTGTGCAGAGAATGGAATACATCATGAGTATTCCGCTCCCAGAACTCCCTAACAAAATGGTGTTGCTGAGCGCCGAAGCAGAACTCTTAAGGAAGCTGCCAGGACAATGTTAGCAAAATCCAAGCTTGCTCCTAGGTTTTGGGCCGAAGCGATCAACACTGCATGTTACACTCAAAACCGTTGCATGATCAACAAACAGCATGGGAGAACTCTATATGAACTATGGAAGGGACGCAAGCCAAATGTTTTATATTTTCACGTCTTTGGTTCTAAATGTTTTATCCATAATAATGGATCCCAAAGCATAAAGACATTTGATCCTAAAGCGGATGAGGGAATCTTTTTAAGCTACACCAAGAATGGAAAAAAATTTCACATCTTAAACAAGATCAAATCGAAGGTTGAGGAATCTATTCATGTTGTCTTTGATGATGCTAACCAAGAACCGAGTAAGGTTAATGTGAATGATGTAGGAGCTGAAGATCTATGTTATCAAGCGTCTAAGATTACCATTGATGATGATAGTGACGACGATGATGAGATCTTAGTGCCACCTCCTAAGATTACTCGTGAGGATATTTCGGATAACAATGCAAGATCTGCTGATGATCATGAAGAGAGTGATCATCAAGGGCAAAAAAGAATCAGTGAACTTGAAGCACCTACGCAAGAGGGTAGTCAAGCACCTGATCGTCAAGCGCCTGTCCAACCTCTTAACCCGTTCTAACCAGATAGACTATGGCTACGTGATCATCCACCTGAGCAAATTATTGGAGATATTGAAGCGCATGTTAGGACTAGAGCCGCTTCATTCAATGAGGCTATGTTCGCAAGCCTTCTATCTCAGATGGAACCTAAGAAAGTGGATGAAGTGCTAAGCGATCCAAGTTAAATTGAAGCCATGCAAGAAGAGCTAAATCAATTCGAGCATAGTAAGGTTTGGAGGCTAGTACCAAGACCAACTCACCAAGGAGTTTTTGGAACTAGATGGGTTTATAGTAAGAAACAAGGCCAGACTCGTTGTTTAAGGTTATTGCCAAGAAGAGGGTATTGACTTTGACGAGACATATGCTCCAGTCGCCCGTCTTGAAGCAATTCGCATGTTTCTAGTGTATGCAGCGTTTAATAAGTTTACAGTGTATCAAATGGACGTGAAGAGTGCCTTCCTGAATGGTAAACTCCAAGAAGAAGTATATGTGCAAAAACCGCCGGGATTCATCAACAACCATGGTAAGGGTATGGTCTACAAGCTAGACAAAGCACTTTATGGGCTTAAGCAAGCACCCCGAGCATGGTATAACACTCTCTCTATTTTTCTTATTGGTAAAGGATTTTCAAAAGGTAGCGTTGATACAACGTTATTTAAGATGACCAATGATAAAGATATTCTCTTAATCCAAATTTATGTTGATGATATTATATTTGGTTCTACTAATAATCGTCTGTGTGAGAAATTTTCAAAAATGATGTAAGAACAATTTGAAATGAGCATGATGGGTGAATTAACTTTCTTCTTAGGATTACAAGTTAAACAACTCCCTAATGACATATTTATTAACCAAGCTAAATATACAAGAGGTATGATTAAGAAATTTGGTATGGAAAATGCATCATATTCAAAAATTCCAATCAGGCAAACGCTTAAGTTAGATAAAGATGAAAGTGGGAAGAAGGTTGATATCACTAATTATAGAGGTATCATTGGATCACTTTTTTATCTTACTGCTAGTAGACCTGATATTATGTTTTGAGTGTGCATGTGTGCACGGTTTCAAGCCGACCCTAAAGAGTCACACTTAAGTGCTGCCAAGAAGATCCTTAAATACCTAAAAGGCACACAAAATGTGGGTTTATGGTATCCTAGGGACTGTCCTTTTGAACTATTTGGTTACTCAGATGCAAATTTTGCAGGTTGCAAAATAGATCGTTTACGTGTCAATTTCTAGATGATAGGTTAGTTTCATGGCAAAGTAAGAAACAACAATCCATAGCTATCTCTACAGCCGAAGCTAAGTATGTAGCTGCAGGAAGTTGTTGTGCACAAGTGTTATGGATAAGGCAACAGCTTAGAGATTATGGTATAATCCTAGGTCCAACCCCCATTCATTGTGATAACCAAAGCGCTCTAACGATGACTCAAAACCCAATTCTTCACTCCAGAACCAAACGTATTGACATTAGATACTATTTTCTTCGTGACCATGTTCAAAAGAAAGATATCTCCATGCATTTTATTGGAACTGACAAACAATTGGCAGATATCTTCACCAAAACGCTCAACGAACAACGATTTCTTACTTTAAGAAGTGAATTAGGTATGATTGACTTAAACGCTTAATCATTATGCATCATATTTTATTAGACATATAATTTAGGAGGAATCCACTTTATTTATATCCAAAAGATTTTCTTTTAAAGACGTTACAAGTTATCAAATTTAGGGGGAACCTTAAAATTGTACTTGAAACATACTCCAAGCGTCAATGATTAAAAACTTTCTTATGCATGATCATCAACGCTCCGTATTATTTGTGCATAAAATATTGGACGCTCAAACATAAAAAAAAAAAAGTCTTTGATCTCAAGCGTCAATATTACAATAGTTACAATAAAAACCTACAAGTGGTATTTGTTAAGCGTTGAACCAATTCCATTCAACACACAATATAAAATTATTTATAAAACTCATGCATAAATTTTACAAGCTTCTTGAAGTAGTGGATAGACTCAACAGTCTATGTTGTACTCTATCTACACGCTTCTATCACATTAAACTGGCGGGTAATCAAAACTTTTCAAAATGACGGTTCAGAAATAGCACGTGTCTATGTACGTGTTAGTGTACCATTAGGCGCGTGTACTACACTCTGAAAATCCCAAACGTTTTTCAAATTTTAACTCTCGGATGTCAAATCTTTATATATGGGAGTTACCAAATGTAACTTCTCTCCCTTACACAAAACTCGCATCCGCAATTAATACTATTCATGGCTGAGATTAAACCATTTTACACGTGTCTACATCTTAGTGAGACGAGAGAACACACATTTCAAAATTTTCTTTCTGTGTCATTTAATACACAATTTGTGCAGAAAATTATTTACTTTACTCTCTGCAAATTTTACTCTCTCTTTCTCTCTTACAAAGCAAAAGAAAATCTCCGTTCATCTCTTCACTAAAATGGCACCAAGGAAATGTACTTCTACTTCTGCCGAGCCTATCATCAAGGTTACTGAAGGCCTTGTTGTCGATTGGAAATTTCTTTATGAACAACCTCAAATCAACCTGACAGATATGATGGACATGGTAGTCAAGGCTGGGCTTAAAACATTCTTGACTCAAAACTCTTATTTATTTCCGAAGGAAGTTGACACCTTCTGGAAGACTGCTAAACACTCCGAGGACAAGAAGTCTATCTTTTGTTTAATTCCTCTCTCCAAGAAGGAGTCTCCCAAAGAATTCATATTGACTGCTGCTTACATTGCCAAGAACTTCAATCTTCCAAATGAGGGTGAGGCATTGGATTACGTCACTTTGAATCAAATCAAAGAAGCATAGACAACCATGAGTGTTTATGAAGGTGTACCCTACAAACAACATTTTGAAAAGAAAGATCTGGTGTCCAAATACCGACTGTTGGCTGAGTTCTGCAGTAAGATTATAGAATGCATAGTGGGTACTAATAGGAGTCATTTTTGCACATGTTCTTAACCCCTTTTATTGACAATTTAGGTCTATTTATAGCTTAAATTGTGCCACTTGTACCTTTAATATGTGTATTAAGTGAATTCAGGCACTAAGTGACGTTGCACGATGAAAAGGGCAAAAGACGGTGTATCGAACGATTTTCTAAAGGATGCTTCGCAGACCAGCGCCCAAGCACCAGTTCGGCCATGCCCAGGCGCCAGCCGAAGACATGAAGACAGAATGCTACGCAGTGCGGCGCCTAGGCATGATACCATCCGCGCTCGAGCGCCGTCACACGTGCGCCTGGGCGCAGCCCGACTTTTCCCCCAAGAAACTCCTACCACGTAGTCGGCGCCTAGGCGCCTATCCACCCGCGCCTGGGCGCCGTTGTAACTGTTTTTGGAAGCTATAAAAGGAAATTTTTAGCTCATTTGAAGGGTTCGAGTTTTGGGTTTGGGAATTCATTTTTCTGAGATTTGAGCCACACTTTTCACCTATCTTGAAGGTCAAGAAGAGGATAAGAGCTAAGGATTGAAGCTCTACTCAAGGATTCATCGCCAATCTACCTTTTAGGGAGTTTATTCATTGTTTATTGCATTTGGTGTTTACACTTATGCATATGAATATGTTGAATTCTTCTATGTTGATGGTTATGGGCTAAATTCATATGGCTAGGGCCTTGTAAGAATTGATTAGTGATTTATTCGTATTATTGATAATCGTTGAATTAATTCCTATGTTGCTATGTGTTATGAATTTGTGCTTATGTTTCTTACATGTGATTGATCACCGTATGTATTATTAATTTCCTAGTTTAGCGTCTTGAGAAAGATTTAAGCTAGGGTGCAAGGGATTTATAACATCACCGAATCAAATAGGAGTTGCCCTAGACATAGGTAAAGACTCCCGGGTGAATTCGTTCGATTCTAATCGAGTAAGCTCTAGTTCTTCAATGCATGCTTAGAAGTTAGATTTCCGAGTAGACATACTTAGGAAATCGGCATTTAAGTGTAGGATTCTATCACGAGACATCGGTTATTCTTTACCTTAGGAGTTTTCACCATAGCAACTAGGTCTAATAATTCAACAAGAGTCTTTATGCGAATGAGGATCAAGTCAAGTCTTGCATGTGATTTAGTCTATTTTCACACTTGAGTTTCAATCTATTGCTTGCTCTTATTTTTGTTCTTTGTTTACTTACTTGTTTTACTCTTACTTTCCGTTAAATTGTCTTTACGTTTATTTGCAAATCATAAGCTAAAATCCAAGTCTCCATGGTTCAACAATCCGGACTTATTTTGTCCATTTTTATTACTACACGGCTAGTATACTTTCTATAAAAGCACGTTAGGTATTAGCGTGTCAAGTTTTTGGCGCCGTTGCCGGGGAAATTTCGCTAACAATGCCTAAGCAAACCGCGAAACAATCAAAGGGTAAAAAGAAGGTTGGAGAAGGGTCCTCCACCATTCCCGAGCCCTTGATTAACCCACTTGATCCCCTCGCACTTCCCCGATCCTCCAACCCAAAAAAGGAGCTAGTTTTTAACGGGTTATACAATTGGGTCGTTATCAAAGAAAGGTCTTTTGCTCCCAGTGCTAAAACTGCAGTGAAAGGCCGTATTGAGTTCCATCATCTGGACTATTTTTGTGGCCCTTTAGAGGCTATCCGACTCCCATGGGTTCACTAATTCTATAGTACAAGGGCTTACATTTCCATCACAAACAAAGCAAGTTGGAGGGCACACACATTTGAGGTTTGGGGCCGCCGGGTTAATTTTGACGACATTGCTCTTAGTGAGTGCCTCGGGATGGAGATTCCCCAGACTTGTGGGTATCGTGATCTCTACAAGCTAGATGGAACATACATTGTTTCACTTGACGAGGTCCTTGGGGTCATTGCTATTGAGGGTTCAACTTGGCCCGAAGGGGAGTCTCACTTACCTCGTCGTATCTTGCTTCCCGAGGCTGCGTTTTGGCTCAACTTCATGAGTGCTTATGAAGGTGTACCTTTCAAACAGAATTTTGAAAAGAAAGGTCCGGTGTCCAAATACTGACTGTTGGCTGACTTCTGCAGTAAGATTATAGAATGCAGAGTGGGTACCATTGATAAGGTGAACCCAGTGCAATTTCAGATGATGACGGCGATACTCCACAACCTCAAGATCAATTGGAGTGAGTACATTTTTGGAAAGTTTCGAGACTGTTTAAACGCTTCGAATAAACCTTATGGGCTTGTTTTGAGTGACCTGTTGTACAAATCAGAGTGTGTATACTCTTCTGGTCAATCACTAAATAAGACCAAGTTTCTACGAAAAAGGATTTTGAGTAATCTCTTCAATCCTCCCAAAGTTGGTGGTGCTGCTAGACCACTGTCTAAGCGTCTGGAAGTACGTCAAGCGTCCGATGAGGATGCAGAGGACAAGGTACCTCTCATCAAACGGAGGAAGCTGGAAGGCATTATTAAACAAATAGACTTCAAGGAACCAGCTGTTGCTCCTCCCGCTCAAACGCTCAAGCTCATTGAAGGAGTAAATGTAAAGAAGATCTTTAAGCATACTAGGACAAACAAGCATCAAGCTGCTCCTGTTCCTGAGAAGCCTATTGCTGTTGAGCCAAGCGCTTGATAAGTGGCATTTTTACGTGTTTTTAAGCCCCTTTGCGTTTATGTTTTAGGTTCATTTATCACTTGAGTGTTGCCACATGTGCGTTTAATTCGTGCATTAAGTGATTTCTGGCCTTAAATGGATACAATCGAAGAACGGGCGGAAAATCGACGTATAAAACAAATTTAGGCCAAGTTGCTTCGCACTCCCATGCCCAAGCGCCCCGCCAACCACGCCCAGGCGCCGCTGACATCCAGTTCCGAGGATTTGCTACGCACTCCCGCGCCTATGCGCCATCATACACACGCCTGGGCACGGATTTCCTAACACTTGCCACGGTTGAGCGCTATTTCTGTACATTTAGAGAACGAATTGGACAAAGGTTTATTCTAGAACGTTGTAGATATATGTCTTATCTTCATGTGGGAACTTGAATCATCCAAATTGGAGGTCTGTGGAAAGAGTTATGAAGGAAATACGATTGCTGCATAGAAAAGTAAGAAAGCTGTCTAGACTTTGCACATACGCGCCTAGGCGCCGAAATACCCGCGCCTGGGCGCCGACACCTCCGACATTTGATTCCTTTTAGCCAAAAGTTTATCATTTTAAGTGGAAGGGAATCATTTAAAGCCAAGAGGTCAACACATGTGTTGAGGAGGTGTCTTGGTTGTATTTCTTGGTAGATTTACTTTATGGAATTTTATACTATATACTTTAGAGTAATGGAGGACACAAGAGAGGGACAACACATGGGAGGGAGGAGAATATACACCTATAAAGGCAATCATCTCTTGCATTCTTCATTATGAAATTGGAGAGGGGGGCAGCCCCTAATCTGATTTCACCTTCATTCATCACCATTCTTTATCATTGGGAGAGAGGGGAAAACGAGAGGAAGGAAAAGAGCTTGGGGATTGAAGGCTCAACTGGAAGATCCATAATCATTCACCATTTAGGGAGTTTTTAAGAGCTTTCCATTTCATTTATGTCTATGAATATTTATATGAATCCTTTTATGTCTTTTATGCTTTCAATTATGAACTAAATTTGTAAAACTAGGGCCATGTAACGCCAAATTATGATTTATGCTTATAATAGATGATTGTTGAGGTTATTCTTATATTGTTATGTGATGTGAATTTGTGTTTTTGCGTATCTTGCATATACTTGATCACTATATGTTAGAATCTTATGCCTAGGTGAATATTTCGGGAGAAAATTGACTTAGAGTGCAAGAAATTCACATCATGACCCGCATCTAATGAGGAATTCCCCTAGACATAGGTAAAGATTCCCGGGTGAAGTTGTTCGATTCAAATCGAGTGAACTCTAGTAAGTTAATGCATGTTTAGTGGTTAGATTTCTCGATAGGACTATTTGGGAAATCACGATCTAAGCAAAGGGGTTTAACGCGAGACATCGGTTATTCTCTACCCTAGGAGTTTTCACCATAACAATATTAGCGTAATTTTCCAACGAGAACCTTTATAAGTATATTTGATCAATTTGGACCTAGCATGTGCCTTAGTCTCTCTTTACATATTTGTTTAAAATCATTTGTGCAACCTCGTTCTTATTGTACACTTTTTACATTCAATTTACCTTTATTGTAATTATTCTTCACCGTCATAGAATCATAAACTAGAATTCAAGTCTCCGTGGTTCGACAACCCGAACTTCTCGTCCACTTTTATTACTACACACGACTAGTGCACTTGCTATCATAGCACGTTAGCTTTTAGCGTGTCAGCGCTCAAGGTGCTGATGAGACTAGTTCTCAGGGTCAGTTTATTTCTTCCCACAACATTTCCTTTCCTACATCTGTAGAAGATCCTGCTCTTATAGAGGATAGTTCTTGTGTTACAACTCTAGTTCCAGCTGCTGCTAAAGCATCCACAGATGTCCACCTGGATGTTGAGATGACAAATGTAGTGGCTATTGCCACAGAAGCTGCTGCACTTGAAGTAGAGGAACCTGCTTCCCAAGAGGTTCCAGCGTCAACTAGTATTCTGGCTATAACAGAGGCAGGCTCAGATAGTCAGAGCGTTGCTGAAGACGTTACAAAGCCAAAGCATTTCTTCAAGTTAGACCCACTGAAGATGATTGATCATTCAATCAATTTTGTGCCCCCAGCGCTCGAAGAAGATTTCATTCCAACCGGATATAATGAAGAAAGATACATTAATGATGAGAATGAGGTAGCCTGGCTAATTGACATCGACAATCAGATCAGGGATATAGTGTTCAACAATGAGCTAACAAAAATTGAGTAAAAAAATACTATCTGGCAGTTCAACTCGGTAAAACTCCTGAACAGATACAATCTTCCCTTATTCTCCAACAAGACAGACAAGGAAACAGAACTCCTAAGTGTGATATGGATCTCGCCTACTACCTTGATTATGGGCACAGTAAGTCAACTGTTTTGCTTTGAGAGACTAAAACATCAGAGTGTATGATCCTTTTCGCCCAAAGTTTCTCAACCCGTTAGAGGAAGTCTTAAACAGAGAAGGCTACACACATTTTCCTCTTGTAGCAAACAGTGATGAGAACAAGAATTCTGTCAATCCTCTTCGACTGTGGAAGAATAAAGGAGTACATGCTGGTGAGCGTCTCGAATCTCTAATGGATTTGATCCAGATCGAAGCTGATGCATACTTTGACAGCGTCTGGAATGCCAACTATCAGCCTGATAGATATCATTTTGAATCTATTAGAGATATTCATCATGAAGGCATTCGAGCTATGGTCAATGCTGGAACAGACTACTGTATGGCTGAAGTCAACTGGGTTGAAGCGTATGTGGGCATAGATATACATTCAAAGAATTAGTTCAAGCTCCTCACTTATTTGGCATAGACATGCATGGCAAGAAGCGTCAGTTTTCCAAGTATTGCCTTAAGAAGCGTCAACTGAGAGTTGGACCTATTCTCAAGCTCACACTTATCCGACATCAAATTGAGCAGTGCTTGCGTCAAGAGCTTTATAGACTATCCATTACTCCTCTGCACTTCAACACTCATACATCAACCAGTGGCAGTACTTCAATATCTAGCCTGAACTTTGCTCCAAGTGATAGGAAATTTCATGTTAAGATTTTGATGATGACAATTAGGAATTTTGTTAGACCCCAAAGTTATGTACGCTTAAATTTCATAGATACTTGTATAAGCGTTTGAACATTAGAAATGTATAGGCTCTATTTCATCTTTTACTCTTGACATTCTTAGATCAAGAAGTTGGTTAGGTTAAGCGTTTGATACTTTCTGAGTGAGCTTATTAAGACGGCGAAATACGAAGACTTCAAGCGTCCAAGAAATCAATAGTGAATGAAGTTTGAAGAAGTTTACTCTAAGCGCCTGACATGTTCTGAGTGAGGTGTCAAGTAACGAAGACTGAAGTCTCAAGCGTCTACACTTCTAAATGAAGTCTGAAGACTTTTCCAAGCGTCTAAATATTAAATAGTCCTCCAGATTAAATGGAACTTTTAGCTCATGAATGAAGCGTCTATCAAATGACAAACATTCTCCTGAAGTGTCAGATCGGAAGGAGTTTAATGCAAATATTCTCAAAGCATTAAATACCAACGGGCATTTATTTCAAATGCATTAAATGCTGATAAGAGCATTAAATGTGATAAGTACTTTCAGACGTACGGAGAAGCCACGCTATTGGACTGTCAACTATTCAAAGACTGCAGCACCAACTTTTGTGCAGCAGATTTTCAGGAAAAAGGACAAAAGTTGTTCACTCGCGGAAGTGAGAGACACGCACCCTTGCATGTGTCAAACAGACACTTTTTCCAAGAATGCCTATAAATAGAACTTCAACAACAAGCCAAATACAGAGAGAACAATTATCAAGTCGAATTGCTGTTGTATTGAAGTCTCATTCCTTACAATCTCAGAAAAGCCAAACTTTCAAGAAATTATTCTCTTTGCTTTTCTTCCAATCCTGAGACAGTCAACCCAATATCTCAAACATTCTTTTCGAAGAAACTACACTACTACTGAGATATTCCCAGTTGTTTGATCTTCATCAAAATCAAACAAACCCTTTTAGAAAAACCCCTATCCAAGCCTCGCGATCTGTGTGAAGTCGAAGTTGGATACTTGCCATATTTCTGGGTGAAAGAAGCAAGGGGATTGAAGTGATTTGGAGCAAAAATCTGTGTGATCAAGGAGCTCAAGTCATCAACATCCATCTCTCCCTAATTTGTAGAAGATTCTGTGTGATTCTTTGAGAATCATTTTAGTGGATTGCCTCCAAGTGTTCGAGGAGAAGAAGAACGTAGTTGGGATTACACCACCCAACGAACCTTACAAATATTGTGTCACTTACTTTTCGGTCAATTCTTTTATCTATCATATCATTGCAAAAACTGATTAAGTAAAACACAATCGAACGCTAAGAACTAAGAAACTTTCAGTGACGCTAAAGTTTTTAAAAGAAGGCTACAAAAATCATTCCGCTGTGCTAACACTGATCAAAGAAGTGAACGCTGAAACCTACTCAGTTAAAGTATTCAATTCTTGAAATCTAAGTTAACTTTATAAAAACAGTCTTCATTAGAGGCTTCACCAAAGCGCCTATATTTTAATTGAATGCTTAAGTCAAGCAATCGTCTACTTTTTCAAGCGTCCAAAAATAATTTCAGTACGAAATCTTTTGAAATCGAAAAAGACTTCAGGGTCTATTCAACCCCCCCCCCCCTTCTAAACCCGTTCGTATGCCACTTGGGACCAACAAGTGGTATCAGAGCGGTTGAAATTGAAATTTTAAAATTTCCAAGCATAACTGCTTGTGTAGATCCTTTTCTTTCAAAATCTAGTTGCTTTTAAAATTTTCGATATGGCATTTGCTAAAGTTCCCAAACTGACTGAATCAAATTTTGACACATGGAAAGTCAAAGCATTTACATATCTCTGTTCATGTGATGATGACATGTGTGATATTATTTCAGATGGGCCAATCAAAATATACAAAGTTATCACAAGAGCGCCTGGAGCCATGGAAGAAACTCCCGATGGTTACGTTGAGAAACCAAAACAAGAATGGTCTCTAGATGAGCGTCGAAGAGCTAATTTGGACAATGTTGGTCGTAACGCTCTATATACGGCTATTGGTGATAATGACAACTTATTTAACAAGATCAAGTTTTGCAAAACCACTAAAGAAATATGGGATAAGTTGGCTTTGTGGTGGTTCAGCTCAAATTAAAGAAAACAAACTTTCCATTGCCAAGGAAAAGTTTAACGGATTTAAGATGCTACCCAATGAAACATTAGAGCAATTGGATCTATGATTTACAGCTCTAGTTACAGAACTTACATCGTTGGGAATGGATTTACAGAACCGAGAAATGGTGGTTAAAATCTTTAGAAGTTTACCAAGTAAATTCTTGATGAAGACAACCGCTATGAGAGAATCAAATATGCTGGATCTCCTAACTCCAGAAGACGCCTTTTTAGAGCTAAAAGCATTTGAGTTCGAGTTGAATTCTGCTAGTGATATTGTGAGTAGTCCAGTGATTGAATCTGGAGCGCTTATTGCATCAATCAAAGGTAAAACGCGTAACAAAGGAAAGAATTTAGATATCAATGAGGAAGAGAAGTTGGCTTTGCTGAATAGATTCAGGAAGTTCTTGAGATATGAAAAGAAAGGAAAAGGTTTCAATAATCAAGGACAAAGTTCATATCAAGCGCCTTATCAAAATGATCTCGCTATTATCTCATCACTCACAAGAGATAAAGTGACGCTCAAAGCAGAGTTGCGAGTTCAACAACAGTGCATTGAGAAGAACCAATTGCTTGAAAGTGAAATTATTCAATTAAAAAGCGATCTTGATATAATAGTCAAGAGAGAAGCTGATTTGATCGCTATACTTGCTAAATCAGAGCAGCTCATCTCATCATTATCAAAAGCTTCTAGAAAGTTGGATAATGTGACTGAAATAACTAGATTATTTGGTGAGAAGACCGGTTTAGGATGCAATAAACTCGGTAAACAATCCAATCAATCTAATGTTACGGCAAACAACAAAGGAAAGGGTGTTATCTTTGTTGAAAAAGGTTCACAAGGTCAAACTCAAAATGAACCAAGTGACAATGGTAAGAGGCCAATTGAGAAAGTTAAAGCTAACTCAGGCAAGAGTAAGGCTAAGGCAAATGATTCACAAAGATGGGTTTATTCGAACGCTCAAAAGGCTAAAGATATGACTGACCACTGTGAATCAAGCACTAAGCGTCCAACACCAAAAGTGCAACCCAAGCCAGCACCAAGGAAATACCAGCGTCAATATCCGAGACAGTCAAGATCATATTATCGATACTATGATGATTATGATTATGACTATGATTATGACTACCATTATAATCAAGGATATTATTATTAGACACCCAAAAAGCACACACAACACGTGAAACCCAAAAAGGACAGTATTCCTACAATGAAGACTAGGCAAATATGGGTTCCTAAAGTTCTAATTCAAACTAACAATGTTACTAATGTTAAAGGACCCAAGCAACAATGGGTACCTGAACAGAAATAGAACTTCCCTTTTGATTGCAGGTGCCTAGAGCTAGAGCCGATACATTTGTATGGTACTTTGATAGTGGATCGTCAAGGCACATGACTGGCTCCAAAGATCTTCTGATCAACTATCAAGCTGCCAATGGTCCTCAGGTTGTATAGGGGGAACATCATGATAAGTGATGTTTATTGTGTTGAGGGTCTGAAGCACAATTTATTAAGCATAAGTCAATTTTGTGATAAAGGCTTTGAAGTCATATTCTGAAGTGACTGTTGCTATATAAACGACGCTAAGACTAAGTCTAGAAAATTGAAAGGAAAAAGAACTAACAACGTATATTTAGTAGATTAGGGTTTAACACTTGATAACAACCCAACATGTTTTGTTGCTAAAAATGAATCTAAAATGGGTTGGTTATGGCATAGAAAAATGAATCACCTCAACTTTAAGACAATCTCTCAACTAATAAGTCAAAATCTTGTAGAGGGATTACCAAATGGACCATTTCATAAGGATCGTCTTTGTGACGCTTGTCAAATGGGTAAACAAGTTAAATCATCGTTCAAGAGAAAACCTCATCTATCTATCTCTAGAATACTTGAAATACTTCATATGGATTTGTTTGGACTTGTTCAAACGATCAGTGTAAGCAGTAAGAAGTATACTTTGGTGATAGTAGATGATTTCTCTCGATTTACTTGTGTGGAATTTCTTTCATCCAAAGATGAAACATGTGACAAGTTAACAATGCTTATTCGGCAACTTCATATATTGAAAAATCTTAAGGTTGCAAGAATAAGAAGCGATCACGGTACTGAGTTTACTAACAAGATTGTTGAGAAGTTTTGTGTAGAAAATGGGATACATCATGAGTATTCCGCTCCCAGAACTCCCTAACAAAATGGTGTTGCTGAGCGCCGGAACCGAACGCTTAAGGAAGCCGCTAGGACTATGTTAGCAGAATCCAACACTGCCTGTTACAACACTGCCGAAGCGATCAACACTGCCTGTTACACTCAAAACTGTAGCATGATCAACAAACAGCATGGGAAAACTCCATATGAATTGTGGAAGGGACGTAAGCCAAATGTTTCATATTTTCACGTCTTCGGTTCTAAATGTTTTATCCATAATAATGGATCCCAAAGCCTCAAGACTTTTGATCCTAAAGCGGATGAGGGAATCTTTCTAGGCTACGCCAAGAATGGAAAGAATTTTTGCATTCTCAATAAGATCAAATCAAAGTTTGAGGAATCTATTCATGTTATTTTTGATGATGCTAACCAAGAACCGAGTAAGGTTAATATAAATGATGTAGGAGTTGAAGATATATGTCATCAAGCGTCTAAGATTACTATTGATGAAGATACAGACGACGATGATGAGATCTCAGTGCCACCTCCTAAGATTACTCTTGAGATTACTCTAGATAATCATGTAAGAAATGCTGATGATCATGAAGAGAGTGATCATCAAGAGCACACAAGGAATTGTGAACTTGGAGCGCCTACGCAAGAAGGTAGTCAAGCGTATGATCCTCAAGCACCAGTTCAACATCTTAACCCCTTCCAACCAGACAGACTTTGGCTGCGTGATCATCCACCTGAGCAGATTATTGGAGATATTGAAGCACCTGTTAGGACTAGAACCGCTACGTTCAATGAAGCTATGTTCGCAAGCTTTCTATCTCAAATGCAACCTAAGAAAGTGGATAAAGCGCTAAGCGACCCAAGTTGGATTGAAGCCATGTAAGAAGAGCTTAATCAGTTTGAATGAAATAAGGTTTGGATGCTAGTATCAAGGCCAACTCACCAAGGAGTTATTGGAACTAGATGGGTATATAGAAACAAGATGGATGAGAACGGCATTGTGACAAGAAACACGGCCAGACTCGTAGCTCAAGGATATTTCCAAGAGGAGGGTATTAACTTTGATGAGACATACGCTCCTGTTGCTCGTCTTGAAGCAATCCGCATGTTTCTAGCGTACGCAGCTTTCAACAAGTTCATGGTGTATCAAATGGACGTGAAGAGTGCCTTCCTGAATGGTAAACTCCAAGAAGAAGTATATGAGGAACAACCACCAGGATTTATCAACAATCATGGTAATGGTATGGTTTACAAGCTAGATAAAGCACTTTAGGGGCTTAAGCAAGCACCCCGAGCATGGTATGACACTCTCTCTATCTTTCTTATTGGTAAAGGCTTTTGAAAAGGCAGCCTTGCTACAACGTTATTTAAAATTACCAATAACGAAGATATTCTCTTAGTCCAAATTTACGTTGATGATATTATATTTGG
Source organism: Buddleja alternifolia (assembly GCA_019426215.1). Classification (NCBI taxonomy): domain Eukaryota; kingdom Viridiplantae; phylum Streptophyta; class Magnoliopsida; order Lamiales; family Scrophulariaceae; genus Buddleja; species Buddleja alternifolia. The sequence goes on along the minus strand of WHWC01000082.1, from coordinate 154,597 downwards.
CTCTACTAACAAGCGTCTGTGTGAGAAATTTTCAAAAATGATGCAAGAACAATTTGAAATGAGCATGATAGGTGAATTAACTTTCTTCTTAGGATTACAAGTTAAACAACTCCCGAATGGAATATTTATTAATCAAGCTTAATATACACGAGATATGATTAAGAAATTTGGTATGGAAAATGTATCATATTCAAAAATTCCAATGAGCCAAACGCTTCAGTTAGATAAAGATGAAAGTGGAAAGAAAGTTGATATTACTAATTATAGAGGTCTCATCGGTTCACTTCTTTATCTTGCTGCCAGTAGATCTGATATTATGTTTTCAGTATGCATGTGTGCACGATTTCAAGCCGATCCTAAAGAGTAACACTTAATTGCTACCAAGAAGATCCTTAAATACCTGAAAGGCACACAAAATGTGGGCTTATGGTATCCTAGGGATTCTCCTTTTGAACTAATTGGTTACTCAGATGCAGATTTTGCAGGTTGCAAAATAGATCGTAAAAGCACTAGTGGTACTTGTCAATTTCTAGGTGATATGTTAGTTTCATGGCATAGCAAGAAACAACAATCCACAGCTACCTCCACAGCGGAAGCTGAGTGTGTAGCTGCAGGAAGTTGTTGTGCACAAGTATTATGGATGAGACAACAACTTAGAGATTATGGAATAATCCTAGGTCCAACCCCCATTCATTGTGATAACCAAAGCGCTCTAGCCACGACTCAAAACCCTATTCTTCATTCCAGAACCAAACACATTGACATTAGATACCATTTTCTTCGTGACCACGTTCAAAAGAAAGATATCTCCATGCACTTTATTGGAACTGACAAACAATTGGCAGATATCTTCACTAAAGCACTCAACGAACAACGTTTCCTCACTTTGAGAAGTGAATTAGGTATGATTGATTTAAATGCTTAATCATTTTGCATCATATTTTATTAGACATATAATTTAGGGGGAATTCACTTAATTTGTGTCTAAAAAGATTTTCCTAACTGTTACAAGATATCAAATTTAGGGGGAACCTTAAAATTGTACTTGACCATAACTTCAAGCGTCAATGATCAAAACTTTCAGGTGCATGATCATCAATGCCTAGTATTACTTATACATAAAATATTGGACGCTCAAATATAAAAGTTCTTTTAATCCTAAGCGTCTAAGTTTCATATACCAACAAGTGGTAAGCGTTGAATCAATTCCAATCAACTCTTAATATAAAAATACTTTCTTTACAAGCCATGCATAAAGTTTACAAACTTCTTTCGAAGTAACACGTGTACGTGTCAGTGTACAAACAGGCGCGTGCGTTACACTCTGAAAATGGCGAACGTTTTAAAAAATTTAACTCGGATGTCAAATCTTTATATATGAGAATTACCAAATGTAACTTCTCTCTATTACACAAAACTCGCGTCCGCAGTTAATGAATTTATGGCTGAGATTCAAAAGTCGTTACACGTGTCTAAATCCTACAGAGACTAGAGAACACAAGTTTCAAAAATTCTTTACTGTGTCATTTAAAATACAATTTCTGCAGAGAGACAATTCAGTTTTACTCAAACATATCTGCAAAATTTATTTTCTCTCTCTCTCAAAGCAAAAGAAAATCTTAGTTCATCTCTTTCACTAAAAATGGCACCAAAGAAATCTTCGTCTACTTCTGCTAAACATACCATCAAGGTGACTGAAGGCCTTGTTGTCGACTGGAAATTTCTCTATGAACAACCTTAGATCAATCTAACTGACATGATGGATATGGTCGTCAAAGCTGGGCTTAAACCATTCTTGACCCAATATTCCTATCTGTTTCCGACTGAAGTCGACACCTTCTAGAAAATTGCTAAACTTTTAGAGGACAAGAAGTCTATCTCTTGTCTAATTCCTTTATCCAAGAAGGAGTCTCCAAAGGAATTTATCTTGTCTGCTTCCACCATTGCCAAGAACTTCAATCTTCCAAATGAGGGTGAGGCGTTGGACTGTGTTACTTTAAAATAGATCAAGGAAGCATGGACAACCATGAGTGCGTACGAAGATGTACCTTACACTCAGTACTTTGAAAAGAAAGACCTGGTATCCAAATACCGACTGTTGGCTAATTTCTGCAGCAAGATCATAGAATGCCGAGTGGGAACCTTTGATAAGGTGAACCCAGTACAATTTCAGATGATGACTGCTATACTCCTCAACATCAAGATCAACTGGAGTGAGTACATTTTTGGAAGGTTTCGGGAATGTTTAAGCGCCTTGAATAAACCTTATGGGCTTGTTCTAACTGACGTACTGTACAAATCACAGTGCGTCTACTCTTCTGGTCTTCCATTGAATAAGTCAAAGTTGCTGGGAAGAAGAATTATAAACAATCTCTTTAATCCTGCCAAGATTGGTGGTGCTGCTAAACCACTCTCTGAGCGTCTGGAAGTATGTGAAGCGTCCGATGAGGAAGCGGAGCTTCCAGGGCCAGAAGAAGCCGTGAAGCGTCCGGCTGTTACCAAGAAGAGGGCTCCAAGAAAGCCCAAAGTACAAGTTGTTCTTGCTCCTTAGAAAGACGACGATGCACAGGACAAGTTACCTCTAAAGTGGAGGAAGCTGGAAGGAATCATCAAACAAATCGAATTTGAAGAACTAGCTGCTGCTCCTCCTGTTCAAGCGCTTAAGCTCGTTGAAGGAGTGAACGTGAAGAAAATATTCAAGCACTCCAGGACAAGCAAGCGTCGGGCTGCTCCTATTCCTCAAGAGCCTGAGACTGTTGAGCCAAGCACTCAAGTTGCTGTTGAGCCAAGCGCTCAAAGTATTGCTGTTGAGACAAGTTCTCAGGGTAAGTTTATTTCTTCCCACAGCTCTTTCGTTCCTACATCTGTAGAAGATCCTGCTCTTATAGAGGATGTTTCTCTCTCAGCTCTTATTCCAGCTGCGGCTGAAGTGTCAACTGATGTCCATCTGGATGTCAACTTGACTGAAGTGGTGGCCATTGCCAAAGATGTTGTCAGAAGCATGACTTTGGACATTGAGGAGCCTATCTCAGAGGAAGCTTCCCACCACCAACAACATTGATTACAGCAGAGGCAATCTCAGAAGATCAGAGCATTGCTGAAGACGCTACAAAATCAATAGAGAGTTCTCCTGTGCCAATGCACTTCTTCAGTCTGGACCCCTCCAGAACAATTGATCACTCTGTCAATTTCATGCCTCCAGTCCCTAAAGAAGAATTCATTCCAGCTGACTATAATGAAGAACGCTACATCGTCGCTGAAAATGATTTAGCCAAGATAATTGATAGAAATCGGACTCTTGTGGAAATGCTGTTTAGCAATGAAGTCACAAGCGTTGAATTTGCATACAACTTGGCACTGGCTAATGGAGATCCTCTACCACCTACCCCAACTTCTATACAGATTTTTGAAAAATGGGGTACTGATAAAATTCCACAAGGGGATGTGGACTTAGCTTACTTTCTGGATATGGGACGCAGTAAGCCTTCAGGTTTTGCTCCAAGAAACTACAAGATTAGGGCCTATGAGCGTCTACCTGTGGAGTTTTTAAATCCTGAAGAGGAAATTTTAAACAAAGAAGGTTATTCCCACATTCCTACAGTCGTGCACAGTGATGCTAAGAAGAGTCTTTCAAATCTCCTAAGATTATGGAAGAATAAAAGTCCTTATATCGGTGAGCGTCCTGCCTCTCTAAATGCTCTTATTCGAGAGGAGGCTGATTACTTCTTACAAAGAGTCCTGAATGCAAACTATCAGGCTGATAAGCATCACTTTGAAGCCATCCGAGATATCCATCATGAAGGCTTTCGTGCCATTCTGAATGCAGGCACAACCTTCTACATGAATGAGGTTACCTGGTGTGAAACCTACGTCAGCCAGCGTTACAAATTTGAAGAACTAGTCAAGGAACCTCACCTGTTCACACTCGGCATGGTAGATAAAAGAAGACAGTTTGCCCGATATTGCTTATAGCGCCGAGAAGCAAGAGTGGCCCACTAGCTCTCTTATCATCTTTCCGCCAACCAATTGAACGCTTTCTGCGTGAAGCGTTGGCTAGGATTACAGATTTGCCAATCAATTGTTGTGGCCAAGCGTCAACAAGCGGAACAAAGCCTATTTCAGATTTGACGCTTACACCTGGTCAGCAGGAAGACAACATCAGACATATGTTGAAGATGCTCCCTCCGTTACGGGATTTCGACAACGTCTTCACTACAAATCTGAGGAAGCCAAATGGATCCATTATCAGACCTCTTTTTGGGTATCCATTACTCTCCTCTTTCCGACAGGAACTGATAGAACACTATAACTATGTACTCTCTTTACTCGAGAGAAATCCGGACATCTCGCGTACAACCCTGTCTTACGTTGAAGAATACATGGCAATGTACGTATCAGAGTCTGAGCGTCCATCGGAGATGCCAAAAGATAGAGTGCTACGTTTCTCATTCACTCAACGTGATGATGCTCTATTCTTATTAAGGCTCCACAGTGCAAGATCTTTGTTACTCACATGCTTCAGATCTTAGGACTAGGATGATTCATTGCACTGGACACGCCAATCCGAACTTTAAGGGATTTCTCGACCATTCCTATTTCTCGAGTAAATGAGTTAATCAATAGTTCCTCAACGGAGTATGCTGATTCAGATTTTGGAAGGCTCAACTTCAGATTCTCTGACTTTAGTTCTCTAACTACTGTCCCTTCTTTACCTTCCACATCTGATGCAGAAGTTGCCTTAGTTGCCTTAGCTCCAATTCAAGCGTCTCAACCAGAGGCTGTGCCTGACGCTTCAACTTCAACTGTTCCTGAGGCTGCTCGGATGGCAATCCATCAGTCTGTATTCGATCCAGAATTTCAACAACCATCTCTAGAGTCACTAAAGCACACTTCAAAATTTAAACAACAAGCTACCTCTCAGAATGTGCTTCAAACATTTGTGCCTCTCCTCACTGACGCGTTGGAAGAGATGAACGCTCTAGCATCAAATCATGCAGAATCTCTTCACTGGATCAAGGAAGACTTGGCTAAGATCGAAAAGGAGAATATGAGCGCTCAAGCTGCTCATCTGCGCGAAGCTGCTGATACTGCCGTAGATGCCGCTATTTCTCGTATGCAGACCATGATTGATGGACTTGCAGCCAATCAGATTGCGTTGAAAGAATCTCTTGAAGCAAAGTTTGATGCGTTGGCTGCATCCATGGCCCAAATGGCCGCTCAAATTGCCATTCTTACTGAAAATGCAGTAAATGCTAATGATGGCAATAAGGGGAAAAGAGGAAAGCTCCTGCAAGTTCAAGAGCTCAATCAATTTCTAAGCGCTAAGAAGTGAAGCGTCCAGAGCCGAAAAATCCACAAGATTTTGTTAGAATCCAATTACCCTTCATGGGTTGCCGCCACGGGAATTCCTAGTAGAAGAACTGGTTTTCCTCCCATAGCTTTCAGAGCAGATATACCTGTGCCATCTCAAGCGTTACTTGAACAATTCAATATACCGATGGAGCGAGCGCCACTTCCAGAGCCTACTACTCCTCAAGACTTGGCTGTGGAAATGGAATTCTCTGACCTCTCTCAAGCGTTCAGAGCAGTGCTTAGGCATATGGGTATTGATCCATCCGAATGGGATCGACGGCATAAAATGTATGAAACAAGGAGAAAAAGGAAAAATCTCTTCGTAATTGAGAGAGGTCATCAGATAATGATCACCCTTCAAGATCTCATCGAAGAAGCCACCATAACAGAAATGATCAGACGACGAAATCTTACCAGAAGAAAGTAGATCATGATAGTTCTTTGTAATTTAATCTTCTGTTTTGTTTCTACACAGTTTGTCAAATGTATGAATTCTCCGAATATATATAAAGTACATTTTTTAGCTGAAACAACTCGTTGAAGCTTAACTAACTCTAACTTACTAACATAACGCTTATTAACTTTGGTTGTCGTAACTCTTGAACTATAAAAGAGTGAGTATTGCCATCATCAAAAAGGGGGGAAATTGATAGGAAATTTCATGTTAAGATTTTGTTGATGACAATTAGGAATTTTGTTAGACCCCAAAGTTATGTACGCTTAAATTTCATAGATACTTGTACAAGCATTTAAACATTAGAAATGTATAGGCTCAATTTCATCTTTTACTCTTGACATTCTTAGATCAAGAAGTCGGTTAGGTTAAGCGTTTGATACTTTCTGAGTGAGCTTATCAAGACGGCGAAATCTGAAGACTTCAAGCGTCCAAGAAATCAATAGTGAATGAAGTTTAAAGAAGTTTACTCCAAGCGCCTGACATGTTCTGAGTGAGGTGTTAAGTAACGAAGACTGAAGTTTCAAGCGTCTACACTTCTAAATGAAGTCTGAAGACTTTTCCAAGCGTCTAAACATTAAATAATCATCCAGATTAAATGTAACTTTCAGCTCATGAATGAAGCGTCTATCAAATGACAAACATTCTCCTGAAGTGTCAGATCGGAAGGAGTTTAATGCAAATATTCTCAAAGCATTAAATACCAATGGGCATTTATTTCAAATGCATTAAATGCTGATAAGAGCATTAAATGTGATAAGCACTTTCAGACGTATAGAGAAGCCACCCTATTGGACTGTCAACTATTCAAAGACTGCAACACCAACTTTTGTGCAGCAGATTTTCAGGAAAAAGGACAAAAGTTGTTCACTCGCGGAAGTGAGAAACACGCGCCCCTGCATGTGTCAAACGGACACTTTTTCCATGAATGCCTATAAATAGAACTTCAACAACAAGCCAAATACAGAGAGAATAATTATCAAGTCGAATTGCTGTTGCATTGAAGTCTCATTCCTTACAATCTCAGAAAATCCAAACTTTCAAGAAATTATTCTCTTTGTTTTTCTTCCAATCCTGAGACAGTCAACCCAATATCTCAAACATTCTTTTCGAAGAAACTACACTACTACTGAGATATTCCCAGTTGTTTGAACTTCATCAAAATCAAACAGATCCTTTTAGAAAAACCCTTATCCGAGCCTCGCGATCTGTGTGAAGTCGAAGGTGGATACTTGCCATATTTCTGGGTGAAAGAAGCAAGGGGATTGAAGTGATTTGGAGCAGAAATCTGTGTGATCAAGGCGCTCAAGTCATCAACATCCATCTTTCCCTAATTTGTAGAAGATTCTGTGTGATTCTTTGAGAATCATTTTAGTGGATTACCTTCAAGTGTTCGAGGAGAATGACACGCGAAATCCTAGCAAGTATACTGGGTCGTGCAAAGTAATAAAGTGGACTATTTAGCCCGGGGTGTATCGTCTCCACAGGGACAATTGGATTCAATGCTCGTAATTGCTATCTTACCTATTTCTAAGCTAAATGAATTTATAAGATGATAGGTGTTTATACTATGAAAATAACTAAAGATAACTAAAATGATTATCAAGGTAATAACTCAAATGGAAAGAGGTGATTGGGTTATGATCCTACTATGTTCTATTTATGTTCATGAACTCTCAATTATCCGGATTTTTAGAACGCTCTTGTTGTGGCGAAACCCCCTAATGTATTTATTATCCAATCTCTTGAAATAACAAGCCTATACTAGTTAACAACTTCCTATATCTCTATAGTGAAGATTGAATTAACTAACATGCATTTAGGTTCAAAGGAATTCCTTGTTTACGAAGATCCTACATTCAATCGGGTCATCTTATCACAAAAAGCCACACAACGCAATCGATTCTATCTCTAGTCAATTGTTACGTTATGATGTTTGATTTTTCGATCTCCCTTTATCTATCTCCTCTCGGTCTCAAGACAAAGCATTATATCAAACACATGGTGATCATTCATGTGAAAGCATTAAGCATAAAATCAAACATGTAACAAGAATGTAATAAATCCGGAAATTAATCATTCATTAAACACAAAACATCACAAAGTATTCACATAACCCAACCACAAAGATGCTTAGCTGATACTTACAACAACAAGTGATTCAACAACTCTACAAGACATAATTGAAATACTAATCAAGAGAAAGAGTTGAATTACTCCCTATTATAAAGTGTGAATCCAAGCTTTGATGATGAAAATGATGATGATGAGGATGAAGATGGCTCTTCAAGCTTCCTTAGGACTTCCCATGGCTTCCTCTTGGTGTTTTTGAGCATTTCTTTCCGTTTTCCAAGAGAAAAGTGTGTTATAAAGTAGGAAAACGGCGGACTTAATTTTAGGGCTTCGGGAGAATTGGACCGCGGCACAAACTCTTATCAGACCGCGGTCCTCTGACGTAGAATTCACAGCTTTCGTATTTTGATCATAACGCTCTCTACAAATGTCGGATTGAGTTGATTCAAGTTGCTACGCGAAGCTAAGAAATAGATCTACAATATTGAAGAAGAAACCTTAGTATGATTCGGCCTGTAAGAGGACGAAAACCTCATTTATATATGAGCATTGTGTAAAATCTTTCGTCAACTATCTTCTTTTGTTTCTTTCTTCAATTTCAAGCTCAATTTGGATCTCTTTTCTCGTCTTTCATGCGTAAATCAACTTTTATCCTACAGAACAAAATATATACCAATCAAAGCATTATGAGGGATAAAAAATGATCAAAGTAACGATCAAATCATATTACAATGGGGCATAAAATACTGTAAAATATGGACTCATCAACTACCCCCCAACTAGGCTATGATCGTCTCGATCAATAAATGGCGAACAACTACTCATAAGTTCAGATTTTACAACTTGCTTTGGGATCTTGAAAGGTTTTATGTCTCAATAATCAAGCACGTACACGAATTAAACCCTCGAAAATGATTATGACAAGTTACACTTTACCTAGAACACTCAACAATTTGAAAGCCTCCAAAACATCTTCGATTCCATCTCAAAATCATGAACTCCATATCCATTTTTATGCCAAGAGCACACTTTAAACAAGATTATGCAAACTCATTAGATAATAAAAACATTAAAACACTTCAAAACTTGTTAACCTATCGGTGTGCATGAAATGTGAAAGTCAAGATCAAAAGATCTTTTTGGCTTGTAACGTAAGGCTAGTAATGGCTTGGACGGGAATATATGGATAAAGTGACTAAACTCAAGAAAGCATACAACTCAATATCATCGAGCTAAACACTCACTTATAAACCGAATAAATCTCCACATCTCGCCACTTATAGCTTTTTGATTTCTTTTCCCCTTGAACTCATAACCCCAAAACTTGTTTCTTTTGATGCTAGGGGTGGAAAAATGATTCCCAAACCAAATAAATCACATTGAAGCTCAGTTTCCAGCCAAGTCAAGAGAGAGCTCACATAATATATTTTTCGGTAACTTCCAATCTCTCGACTCTTTAGCCAACTTACAACATTTCTTTTTCCTCTCTTTATTTCGCATAAACTCAAGACCTCAAAATTTCTCAAAATCATCAAGAACAAACACACCTTTTAACCCATTAATCTATGAGATTCGACACCCAAAACAAAGCGTAAACCCAAATTAAAGCCAAATGACACCCAAATCAAGCTTCCTTAGGACTTCCCATGGCTTCCCCTTGGTGTTTTTGAGCATTTCTTTCTGTTTTCCAAGAGAAAAGTGTGTTATGAAGCAGGAAAACGGCGGACTTAATTTTAGGGCTTCGGGAGAATTGGACCGCGGCACAAACTCTTATCAGACCGCGGTCCTCTGACGCAGAATTCACAGCTTTCGTATTTTGATCATAACTCTCTCTACAAATGTCTGATTGAGTTGATTCAAGTTGCTACGCGAAGCTAAGAAATAGATCTACAATATTGAAGAAGAAACCTTAGTATGATTCGGCCTGTAAGAGGACGAAAACCTCATTTATATATGAGCATTGTGTAAAATCTTTCGTCAACTATCTTCTTTTGTTTCTTTCTTCAATTTCAAGCTCAATTTGGATCTCTTTTTTCTCGTCTTTCATGCGTAAATCAACTTTTATCCTACAGAACAAAATATATACCAATCAAAGCATTATGAGGGATAAAAAATGATCAAAGTAACGATCAAATCATATTACAATGGGGCATAAAATACTGTAAAATATGGACTCATCAGAGAAGAAGGACGTAGTTGGGATTACACCACCCAACGAACCTTACAAATATTGTGTCACTTACTTTTCAGTCAATTCTTTTATCTATCATGTCATTGGATAAACTAATTAAGTAAAACACAATCGAACGCTAAGAACTGAGAAACTTTCTGTGACGCTAAAGTTTTTAAAAGAAGGCTACAAAAATCATTCCGATGTGCTAACACTGATCAAACAAGTGAACGCTCAAACCTACTAGATTAAAGTGTTCAATTCTTGAAATCTAAGTTAACTTTATAAAAACAATCTTCATTAGACGCTTTACCAAAGCGCCTATATTTTAAGTGAACGCTTAAGTCAAGCGTTAGACTCTTCAAGCGTCCAAAAACAATTTCAGTACAAAATCTTTTGAAGTCGAAAAAGACTTCAGGGTCTATTCAACCCCCCCCCCTTCTAGACCCTTTCGTATGCCACTTGGGACCAACACCAAGGCACTGCGATGATAACTTCAACATGATGGTGAAGATTTTGACTCCCGTATCTCTTTTCGACGGAATCTTTACTGCCAATCTCAAAAACTGGAACGGTTCAATAATCTATCCCTTTCGAGGATGTCCCTTGCTCCCGTCTATTCATCAGGAGGTACTCAGTTACTATGAGTTTGTCTTTTCTTTGCTGGAAAGAAATCAGGGACTGGCTCAAGCTATATATCCTTATCTGGAAGAGTACTATAATTCGTATGTTCCTGAATCTCAACGTCTTCAAAGTCTTCCAACAAACAGGTAGATTGGATTCTCTAAGAATTACTGCCCAGATGCGATTTTCTCTATCTGTCAAGCGCTGTCTAAAATCTTTCCAAATCATGTGTTGGATATCATTGGTCCAATGTACATCAGGGTCATAGATAGCTAATTTTGCACATTCATTCAAGGGACCTATCTCTCTCATTCCAGGCTGACTGAACTTCTGGAAGCTGCTTCAGATTCCTATGCTACTCTCGCCTCTTGGAACTTCCAATTTGATGACTTTCGTCAGGTGGAGTCAATTCTTGAGGAAGCGCCGGCTAAGTTGGTTGAAGAATTCGTACCAGCGTCCACTTTCGAAGTTGCAAATATTCCAGCATTTGCTGAAGCACCAGTTCAAACGTCTCCACCAAAAGCTATTCCTGACGCTCCTGAACTCGTTGATTCTGTTGCTAATGATACTGCTGAGGATTTTCAAACTGATGTATGAGGTACAATTTTTGATCCTGCATATCAAGCTCCCCTTGACTCACTCAAGCATACATCCAGATTCAAGCGATCGGCTCCTCAAGCGGTTCCATCGGATGTGGGTCATGCGTTTGAAACTTTGCTGAAATCTGTTTTAGAGGACATGAGCAATCAAGCTACTCAGAATGAAGAATCCCTCCACTGGATTAAGACAGATCTGGCAAATATTGAATCCCAAACCATGAACGCTCAAATAGGTCATATGCGCGGTTCTGCTCAAGCAGCTGTTAATGATTGTCGAAAAGATTTTCAAGATATGACTGGTGCTACCAACGCCAAGCTACTCGCCATGCAAGAACGACTTGAACAGCGTCTAGACAACTTAGAAACTTCACTGAATGATGATATCAGCGTTAAGATCTGCGCTGTACAGGAACGTTTCGACAAACGTTAGGATGATCTTACAGCTTCCTTGTCTCAGAGTGCTAATCAAGTCAGTCTGCTAACAGAACACTTCATGAAGAGTGATGATGGCAATAAGGGGGAAGAGGAAAGAAAAAGGGAGAAGAGGAGAGTCTCCAGTTCAAGAGCTCAAGAACCTCCTCCGCCACCGAAGCGTCGGTTAATATCTCCTCCTTTTGCGTCAAGACTCCCATCTTGGATAACAGCTTATGGAGTAAGTGATTCTGCTGGAGCACCTAGTAGAATGCTAAGAGAACCTCCACTAGCTCTACATCCAAATCTTCCAATACCTACTAGAGCACGACTTGAACAGTTTGACATTCCTCTTCAAAGAGCATCTATTCAAGAACCGACAGATCCAAGAATTTTAGCTGAAGAGAGGCAGATGACTGACTTCAACTAAACTTTCAAAATTTGCTTAAGGTATATGGGTATTGACCCGACTGAATGGGACAAACACTTTGTAGCTTTCAAGGAGAGACAAAAGGAAGAGAATAAGCTCATAATAGACAAAGATCATGAAGCAATGATGACTTTGGAAGATAGCATTACTGAAGCTATTCGAACTGAAATGCCCAAGCGATACATAGTTAGACCAAGTCGTTAAGACTTCCTGATTTTCATTATCTATATTCTTGTCTCTCATGAAATTTTTGTTTAGTTGTAAAAATGCTTGTAATCATTGACATATATAAAACGCATTTTTCAGCTGAAACAACTCGTTGAAGCGTAACTAACATCAACTAACCTTATCTAACCAAAGCTAACTTTTTTTTTGGCTGTCTAACTCTTGAACTATAAAAAAGTAAGTATTGCCATCATCAAAAAGGGGGAAATTGTTAGAAATTTCATGTTAAATGTTTTGATGATGACAATTAGGAATTTATGTTAGACCCCAAAATACGTAAGTTTGATTTTAGTTGAAATCATGTATAAACTTGAAGCGTTAGATTTGTAATAGGCTTTATAGGCTTCATTTTGTTTTATTCTAGATTGTTAGGCTAAGTAGTCTTAGGCTGAGCGTCTGATGAATTCTGAGTGAGCTTATCAGTAGTTAAGGTTGAAGACTCAAGCGCCTGAAGTGTGAATGAAGATGAAGTTTCCAAGCGTCTAAATATCCAACTATATCAACCGTCACCTTATAGGACAGAAGTAATTCAAGGATGGATAAGCGTCTATCAATGATGGATTTCACCTGAATTGATTTCCAAGTCCAGAAGGAGTTTAGTGCAAATATTCTCAGTGCATTAAGTGCCAATGGGTATTTAATTGAAATGCATTAAATGCTGATAAGAGCATTAAACGTGATAAGCACTTTCAGACGTACGGAGAAGTCACCCTATTGGACTGTCAACTTTTCACAGACTGCAGCACCAACTTTTGTGCAGTAGATTTTCAGGAAAAAGGACAAAAGTGGTTCACTCGCGGAAGAGAGAGACACGCGCTTGTGCAAGTGTCAAACGAACACTTTTTTTCAAGAATGCCTATAAATAGGACTTCAACAACCAGCTAAAAATAACAATCCACTCCAAGCCAAATTGTTGTTGCATTGAAGTCTCATTCCTTAAAATCTCAAAAAAGCCAGAATTTTCAAGCAAACATTCTCCTTGCTTTTCTTCAATTTCTGAGACAGTCAACCAAATATTTCAAACATTCTTTTCGGAGAAACCTACACTACTATTGATATATTCCCAGTTGTTTGAACTTTATCAAAATCAAACAAATCGTTTAGAAAAACCTCATCCAAGCCTCGCGATCTGTGTGAAGTCGAAGTTGGATACTTGCTTTATTTGTGGGTGAAAGAAGCAAGAGGATAGAAGTAATTTGGAGCAGAAATCTGTGTGGTCAAGGAGCTCAAGTCATCAACATCCATCTCTCCCTAATTTGAAGAAGTTTCTGTGTGATTCTTTGAGAACCATCTTAGTGGATTGCCTCCAAGTGTTCAAGGAGAAGAAGGACGTAGTTGGAAGTACATCACCCAACGAACCTTAGAAATATCGTGCTCTTTACTTTACAATCATTCTTCATATTATTATATCTTTGTATAAATCTGTTAAGTAAAACTCAAGTGAACGTTAAGCAACTAAGGAACCATTTGTGACGCTAAAGCTTTTAAACAAGAAGACTACAAAATCATTCCGCTGTGCTAACACTGATTAAAGAAGTGAACGCTTAAACCTATTTGGTTGTAGTATTCAAATCTTGAAATCTAATTTAACTTTATAAAACAGTCTTCATTAGACGCTTAGCCGAAGCGTCTATATTTTAAGTAAACGCTTAGTCGAGCGTCTACATTTCAAGAGTCCAAAACCTTTTAATACAAAAATTTTTTGAAGTCGAAAAAGACTTCAGGGTCTATTCAACCCACCCCCTCCTTCTAAACCCTTTCGTATGCCACTTCGGACCAACAGGATGCTTAAAAACCTCATAGCTATCACAAATAACCACCTCATCTTTTACATTCAACAACAACTTACCCTCATTGACATCAAGTACCGATTTACCTGGGGTTGGGGAAGATGATCAAGGAACATCAACTAGTTGACAAGGAAGACGAGTCAAATGCTCAATGACGGAGTCAGCCCCAGAGGTTCGAATGTCAACCTCTGCATGTTCGGGCATGCGGTTAAGTAACATCTCGTCCTCAGCAATTGTTTCGAACATTCGACTCAAAAGGGTCACGTTCAGAGTGCTGTGCAGGCATGAATTTTTTGAATTCTCCAACTTTTTTTCCTACAAAGTCACGATGGTGCATTCCTCCTTCAAATCTCATTAGCATCACTTGACAGTGTTTCGGGTGCTCTCTGATAGATGATGCTCGATTGTTGCTCGAATTGACAACCTATCTCGTTTATTCCCAAACATACACCTTTCACCATAAGGTGAAGCTCTTCTAAGAGGTTATCAGATTCTTCCACAACAACTGGAATTTCCACTTGGCCTTATTGATAAGTTCCTTGGGCCGGGCCTTGATTATGATGGTAGGAGGGTATGGATATGTTGATACGATCAAAAAGAAAGGCTTAAAGACGAAAATAAATCATTGCTTGAAACCTGAAAAGAAAAGTACAGAAAATTAAAACTTGCAATAAAATCAAAAACTAAAATTAAACAAGTCCCTAACAACGGCACCAAAAAATTGACACGGTAGAACTCTATGCATTTTTACAACAAGAGGACTGGTCTTGTATAGTAATAAAGTGGACAATTAAGTACGGGATGTCGAACCCACAGAGACTTGTATTTTAGTTTTACGAGAAATCAATGCAACCAAGAACTAAACTAAAACTAAAGATTTAAAGATTTTAAAAGCAATAAAATAAACTAAAAGAAGAATTAACTAAAATATTTTGGAAGCAAGATACAAGAAACAAGATGTCAAAATCAAGATAGGTATGGAAGAGAGCAACTAAGACACATGTGTTGGCATAAATTAATCAATTCTTGTTAAAATCACGCTTTCATATTATTAGACTAATGTTGTTAAGGTGGAAAATTCCTTAAGATTATTACCACGCGGATCCCTCGCTCATGATAACCTTTACTAGATTGGGTGTTGCAATCTCTATTGCATGCATTAAATACTAGAGTTTTCCCCAAATTTATTCAAATATATCCCTCCAAATAAACCCGGCTAACAACATCCGACGTTGTACAACGAACTTAGAAGATTTTATTAATACATTTTGCACCTTAAATTACTTTCTCCCGAACAGATAATTTAAGCATAAAATCTTACATATGGTAGCTAATCATATGAAGCATTAATAGCAAGATTATAACACAAAGTAACAAAAGAATTAATATGAAAAACGCAATTTATAACTCAAATTTCATAAATTTAACCTAAACATGGTCTTAGTTAGAAGAATCTAATTCATCAAGAAAGATAAAAGATAGAAAAACAAAGAAAGATTCATATTCATAGACAAATATAAAGCTAATCTAAGAAAACTCTCTATTAAATTTGATGGTTGAACTTCGATCTTCAACCCTTTCATGCTTCTTGATTTCATCACCTTCAAGGGTTTGTGTTGATCTTCAATAACATGAAAAAACTAAATCTACATCCTAAAAGGGCTCTATTCTATGTGTATTTTTTGTTATTTCTTATGTAAAACCAATTGGTGGAAGAATCCTCTTTGAATAAGAATTGGAAATTTTCAAAACTGCTGCTCCCGACGCTGACGTTCAAACGTTCGTGCGTAAACCAATCCTCACGTCCGTGCATAATTTTCACTTAGAATTTGACTTTTCTTGCCTTCAGCACGTCCGTTAATCCATGGTCAAAGAAGTCATGTTTGCGAAAGCTAGGCACTAATAAGCTCTGTGAAAAACCAAGCACTAAGAAAGAAGTGTTGTAGGCAAAAGCTGGGCACCAATAAGCTTTGTGAAAAACCAGGCACTAAGAAAGAAGTCCTATATGTGAAAGCTAGGCACCAATAAGCCCTGTGAAAAACCAGACACTAAGAAAGAAGTCCTGTATGCGAAAGCTTGGCACAAAAAAGCCCTGTGAAAATCAAGCCACCAAAGAACCCTTGCGAACACGCAAGCACCCAAAAAAAAGAAGAAGAAGAAGAAAAAAAAAAGTATTTTGAAACAACAAACTCCAAAAAGAAGCTTGGTGAACACGCAGGCAGAAAAAAAATAAAAAACCTTGTAAAACACCAAGCACTAAAGAATCTGCGTGAAACATTCGAGCATAAATTACATAAAATATGCAGGTAATCAAACAAAGTCTACAAGAAGATGCAAGCCCTACAAATATCTACAAGAGTATGTGGAGTATGTGGACACCTTATATAAGGGCCTCGCGAGCATGGGTTAGCTGTAATCAAGACATGTTGTGAGCATTGCAAAGCTAATGTTATCTCACTAGCAGCCACCAAGTCAAGCTTATCAGCAGCCTCAAAGTAAAGCTCATCAGTAGCCGCAAAGTAAAGCTCATCAACATCCTCAAAGTAAAGCTCAGTTGCATCCGGATCATCTTTGATATCACCCCTAGCCACGGCATCCTTATCTGTAGGATCATCCATAGGCATCTATAAATCAAACATCTTTGCAAGTGGTCTCGTTAAGCATTGGGTTGGACATCGACCTCGGTTCTAGCCACCGAAGTGTACACGGGTGCCTCCTCACAAAGCTCCGGAGCATCATCTATACCTGCTCTCTCTTGAAGAAAAGAAACATCGGTCTTGCATGGTAGACGACCAGCTTCCACAAATTGCTTTACACATGTACTAAGTTCATGATAGTAATATTAGAGAACTGAACCAACTAACATCCTCTGAAATTCGAGGGAGCTCAGGAAAGAATCATAACCACATTTGTAATGGACATTGTTTTCTTATGCTAGAACGTGAAAAAAAGATATTATAAAAGGAAAAGAAGAAAAATGGGAAGAAAAATTGCCTCATGGTAGGTGAATCGACCGAGTGATGGGCTCACCGGTCGGCCCGTGGATTAGCTAGCAAGAAAGCTAAAAGTTTAGCTTATGCTCGACACACTAATTATACTCTTAAGACCTTCAGCTGCTTTCAAGATCTCAAGAGTAGGGGGACTTATTATACCCCTGCAATTTTCAGTTATACTATTGGGCCCCGTGAAGGTGAGGGCCATATTAATCCATGACAAGTTGGGCTAGAAATGGGGATTAAGACCCACAACGAAAGAATTCTAAAGGAATCTTGTAGGGAAGGCTAGGCGTAAGCATGAAGATCAAGCTAATAAAAGACCTCGTTGATGGCCTAATGGGATAGCTTGCAAGGAAGATGATGGATAGCTCGACAGGACGCTTAAAGAAATAGCTGACGAAGAGATAAGGATGGATCTGATAAAATCTCAACCAATATCCCCTAAAAGAGGGGAAATGATTTCTATATCCCCCTTTATTGCCAACAACTTCAAAAAAGGAGGGAGAAATTGGTCATTAGGCTTTCTAAATATCAATAAAGTCATTTTTTGTACATTACATTTACTTTGGATAAAAAATCCTACATCTTTGTATTTTCTCTCAAGAACACCGTGAAATAATAATAAATCTCTTTCTCTTCATTATTTCTATTTATCTTTAGAATTATTATTCACCTTTATATTTTAGATTTCTCGTGTTTATTAGAAATACAAACCGTGTTTGAATTTCACGATTTCTTTATGTAAATTTCGAACCGCATCAATAGTAATTATGTCCTTACTATTTTTGAATTTTAGGGTAGAAGGTCGAATTTTTATAAAAGAATTTTAATTAAAATTCTGAGTAAAAAACTGTGATTATGATATAATTTTAGGGTAGAATTTTAAATTTTTATGTTTTTTTTAAGGTATAATTTTGAATTTAGTGTTCGTTATTGACTTTTAGACAATTTTTTAGTTATTAGTTTGATGTTTTTTGGTAGAATTTTTAGGTACTAGTTCGAATTTTTTTGGTATACTTATCGGTAGAATTTCAAATTTGTCTGCATAACTTTTAGTCAGAATTTTGTATTTAGTGTTAATTCTTGAATTTTGATATAATGTTTAGGTATTAGTTCGAATTTTTTGGTAAAATGTTTTGCCATAATTTTGAATTTTTAGCTATAATTTTGAATTTAGTGTTGAGTCTTGAATTTTGAAATAATTTTTAGGGTTTATTTTGTACTTATTGTTTACAATTTGAGGTTGCTGTTTAGTTTAGTATAAATTCAAATTTATTGTTGTTTTGGTTTGAATTTGATATAATTTTAGGGTTTATTTTTGAATTTTAGGGATTATTTCTTTTTTTATGTACAATTTTGAGACAATGTTTTAGGTATTAAGTCAAATTGTTTGGTATAACTTTTAGCCAGAATTTTTAATTTTTAGGTATAATTTCGAATTTAGTGTTAATTATTGAGCTTTGATATAATTTTAGACAAGTTTGTAGGTATTCCTTCGAATTTTTTGGTATAACATTTAGCTATAATTTCAAATTTTTATATATAATATTTAGGCATAATTTTGAATTTAGTGTTAATTGTTGAACTTTGATATAATTTGGGTATAAATTTAATCACTTTATTCTAATTATACTTGTTATATTTTATAAATGCAGGATTGGAGAATTTGTACGATCGTCAGATTTCTGAGCCTGTAGATCCTAGTGTGTTGACAAATAAGCCATAGTCTGAGTTAGTATTTTTAGGGGAAAGTAAATAATTACGATCCAGACGAGCCGACTTTAGTTATTTTCAAATGGTGAAAGATCAATATCATGTTCCACATGCTCGAGTCCTAAAAATACTCTATCAAATTGGATTTTACCACATTTACAAGTTACGCAAGTTCAAAAATGATTTGGGACTTCTGAATGCACTCATTGAGAGGTGGCGCCCGTAGACGAATACATTTCATCTCCCATTACCTTTTGGGTGGAATTGCCCCAAGATGGGCGTTCTTCTTAGCAAGAATTATTGTAGTAGGATAATGGCTAGGAGAATTTGGAAGGCATTATGGCATTCAGGACCCCACTAGTCATCGTATTTAGTTTGGTAATATGTTATTGTTATGGGAACCTGTACAATTACAGGAGGGATGTTCAGTACCGATTCTTATAGTACTATTTGGGGGGTTCAATAAGCGAAATCCTGTGGATGTCTATTGTCTGGTTGTCCCCCTAAACCGGAAGCAGTTATAGATGCTATAGCAAAACTTTGTAAAAAAATATCTCGAGAAATCTATCAAGATAGAATTAGGTCTCAACAAGCAAATCATTGTTTTACGACCAATCACAAGTTTCATATTGAACGCATTATGAATACTAAAAATTATGATCAAAGATTCCTCTATCTACCAGGATCTACTTCAGAGATCCCTGTAGATCCCTGATGAAACCTTTTTCGAATATAAAAGTGGGTCTACTAGTTGAGGGTAGGTCTGTACTTATTCATCATGAGTTTCATTGATTTAGTGATTATGCAGCCTTGGTTCACGAGCTTTTAGGTTTCCAAATTCAACGGAGTGATTCCTCACAAAGGGGTATGCGCTAAAAGTAAAAAAGGTATGTGAATACGTGAAATCAAACATAGCAAAAATCAGAGACGAGTTCGCCGAACATATGGTTGATCAAAGATCAGGACGTTGGGCTTTTATGTTGCTTGGGGTCATGTTATCCGACACCAGCGGAGATGTTGTTCCGATATTGTGGTTGAAGTTGTTAGAAAATATGAACGAAGTCAACACATATAGTTGGGAGAGTGTTATCTTAGCGTTCTTGTACCGTCATCTATACCATACCTCTCTAAGGATGTCTATTGCAGTTGGGAATCCCGTCGGCATGCGCAGCAGAAACGAAAAACTGACCCGGATTCCCAAACCAAATCAATTTGTGGCTTTCGTCGATTTTAATCCAGAAAAAGATGAATACGAAAAACTTTCCTTTTCGCGTATTTAATATTTAATCCTAGCGAATCTTCAATCTTCTCCAACGGTTCAATTGTACCGTCTCTAGATCATCAAGCAGGAACGGACTCTGGAAAATCTCCATGGCAGCTAGGCAATATTGAGTAGGAAGAAAAGTTTTCTCTGTCTAGTATTTTCTATGGAGGATTTCAGGTTATGTGAATTAGGTGATTAGTTAATTAACTCTAGAGCTTGTGTTGGAGGATTAAATAAATCCTCGAACTTAAGCTCCAAGTTACATGCCCCATATGGGCTATTGGACTTTAGTTGGGCTAAGTTAACTTAGCCAACTTAGTCCAATTAATTTAATCACCTAATATTTAATCTAATGAAATATACACGTAGATTAAATTAATATTCTAATTAATTAATTAATTGAATAATTAATTAATAGTTTTAGGTGACCAAGTCAGCATAATTAATTTAATTAGCCATGTTTAATCCCATTAAACAACCAATTAAATTAATCAGTCCAATTAATTAATTCATCCTTCCCAAGGATAAATTACCAAAACACCCTCCAAATACAGCACTTGATTTCCCCGTCTATTCCTTTATAGCGGTACTCTCTAGGTTTGTCTTGATTGGCAATGGGAGGATTCCAAAGGATGTGGGTGACACCTAGCCAGCACGGTGGCCCCACATCATTACCAACAGAGTACTAGATGACTATGTCATTATGGATCTCTAGATTATGAATACCATATGAGTATAAGCCCTTCTGTTGGTCCCAAGTGGCATACGAAAGGGTCTAGAAGAGGGGGGGGGGTTGAATAGACCCTGAAGTCTTTTTCGAATTCAAAAGTTTCGTATTAAAAAGGTTTTGGACGCTTGAAATGGTGACACTTGACTGAACGTTTACTTGAAATATAGACGCTTAGGCTAAGCGTCTGATGAAGACTGTTTTTAGAAAGTTAACTTAGACTTCAAGATTTGAATACTTTAACTAAGTAGGTTTAAGCGTTCAGTTCTTTAATCAGTGTTAGCACAGCGGAATAATTTTAGAGTCTTCTCTTTTGGAAATCTTTAGCGTCACAAGTTGTTTCTAAGTTGCTTAGCATTTGATTGTGTTTTACTCAATCAATTTATGCAATGATATGATAGATAAGAGAATTGACTGTAAAGTCAAAGACACAATATTTGTAAGGTTCGTTGGGTGGTGTAATCCCAACTACGTCCTTCTTCTCCTTGAACACTTGGAGTCAATCCACTAAAATGATTCTCAACGAATCACACAGAATCTGCTACAAATTAGAGAGAGATAGATGTCGATGACTTGAGCTCCTTGATCACACAGATTTCTGCTCTAAATCACTTCAAAACGGGGGGTTAAATAGACCCTGAAGTCTTTTTTGACTTCAAAAACTTCGTATCACTTCTAAAGATTTGAACGCTTTAGTAAAGATAACTTAGACTTAGTGATTTCAGCAATTTATCAAAGTAGGGTAGCGCTTTGATCGTTTAATCAGGGTTAGCACAGGGGAAATGATTTTTAGCGTTCGATTGGTTAATTAATCGCTTTGCAATTGTCTTTTTCAGAATGAATGATGTAATATGAAAATAAGACAAAAATATATATATATATATATATATATATATATATATAAATGACACAAGACATATAAGGTTCACTGGGTGATGTAATCCCAGTTACGTCCTTCTTCTCCTTTTTCACTTGGAGGAATTTACTAGGATGATTATCAAAGAATCACACAGAATCTTGTACAAGATAGTAAAGGATGAAAAAGATCTCGGGCTCCTTGATCACACAGATTTCAACACCAATGAAGATCGTCTTCTACAAGCTTCTCTCACTCAGAAATACTGCTTGAAAAGGGGTTTCTACAACTTTCTCACTCAGATGAAAGGTTGAAGGTTTGACACAAGGTTTTGTTTGTTTTTGGGAAGTTCAAACAACTTGGAATATCTCAATAGGAATTTAGGTTTCTTCTTTGGAAGAGGTTTGAGATATTTGTGACTGTCTGGAATTTAGATAAAAAGCTTGAAGGAATTTTAGCTATGGAGTTTCTAAGCTTTTTCTAAGCAAGTTTTTCTGCTACATGTACGTAATTTTCTCTTGTAATATTATGTACCGTACTTTTTGGGGTTTGCTGAAGGTAAGGTATTGATAGGCAATTCTTGGGATCTGTCCGTTGGACACATGTAGGAGAGTGCCTCTCAAGTGGCGCGTGATTCTACCTAAAACCTGACATTCCTAAAAATCTGCTGGCACCGATTGGATGGGAGCAGCTTTAAACTCTGAAATTCTGACAGTCTAGTAAAACAGGTGTCTTGTCCACAAGTCACAGTTGCTTATCACATTTAATGCTCTTATCAGGCATTTAATGCATTTGAATTTATTTCCCTTTGGAAATAAATGTCCGTTGAATGATTGGATTTAAGTCCTTCATGACTTGAGGATTTATTTCAGGTGAATCTGACATCGGTCGCTTAAGTGCTTTGAGTGCTTGATCCATAAATCCTGAAAAGAGGTCCTTTAGCGTTTGACGGACGTTAAGAAACAAATCTTCATCTCTGGTTGACTTCAGACGCTGATCTTTAATTTCTTCTCTAATAGACTCACCTAGAATTCTATTAGAGATTCAGTATCTAATACTTAGTCTAAAATCTACAAAGATAAAAATTACAAGCCTAAACAAAATAACAATTACAAACTTTCAAACGCTTAAAAAATGATCTATGAAAACATAAACTTACATTTTATTTGGGGTCTAATATTGAATCCTATATTGTCATCATCAGAACATCTAACATGAAATTTCCTAACAATTTCCCCCTTTTTCATGATGTCAAGACTTTTAACTCTTATAACTCTTTTATAATCTAAGAGTTACTTAAAAGAAAAGCCCAAATGAATATAAGTTAGCGTCTAAAAAATTAGTAAAGTTTGCTAAAGTTAGATTAGCTTCAACAAGTTGTTTCAGCATAAATCATTCATATATTGAAAGAATAAGCATACATATACTGAAGGTAATATAAAAGCGACGACAGAAATACAAAAAAAATTCGTTCACTTTTTCAATCGCTTTGCTCTTTCTTCGCCTTGGAGAACTTCTAGCGCTATGTCCATCAAGAGACGATCAATGTCGATCATTGTCGTATGTTGAACTTCATCGTAATCATGCCTATGAAGTCTAGCGCTTTCATTAAGTTCTAACAACCTTTCCATCCATTCTCTTGGCGAAATTCCAAGTACACAAATTAAATTGTAATAGATATCTTTTCTTGGATCTTTTGACAGTTTCCAATTGATAGGTCGTCTTAGCAGTCCGGCGAAAGGTTGAAATCCCATACTTTCCAAGAAATCGACGTCCAATTCCGGAAGCTGATATCTTCCTAGATAATACCTTGACTTTCTCTTTTTAGTTAACATCTTCTTGATGCTCACTAGTTCTTCAAATATTGATCGCCAATTTATATTATCTGTCTTTGATATTGCTTTGGACGCTTGATGCTTTTCTGTATTTTCCCCCTTCTTGGCATCATCAAGAGAGGTTTTCTACTCAGCGACTTCTCTTTGCAAGAGTCGAACTTCGTCAACTAAGAGAGCAAATTGTTGAGCGATGCTCTGAGCAGCGGCATCGGTCGAAATATGTCTTTCAGCATCAGCCGAAGCGTTCTGAGCTAAGTGACGGTTGAATTCGGATGAGAGTTCAGCGACAAGTGGTGATATGTTGTTCATGACTGTAACAGTGCTTTTATTTGCAGCGTTTGCAATATCACGACTTCGCGTATCAGACACTATTCGGATATGTCTATCAGCAGCCTCAAAAATCTTGGAGCAGGAAACTTCAATGTTGGTGAGCGAGTCTCGTACTGCCTGTCTGAAATCTCTAGCTTCTGAATCACTCTTAGAATCCGAATCGGAAGAAGGACGCTCAGGAGACGGAATGAGTCCGTAAGAGCTAGAAACTGCAGCCTTGCTTTTGGATTTATCTCTGATAACTGGCTCTTCAGGCTCTTGAGCAATTTCAGCGTGTACTTCTTCAATCGCTTAATCCATTGAAGGATCTTCGATCGCTGGGGGCTCGACTACAGGGGCGTTAGAAGAATCTGGCAAAGAAGCCTCAGAAATTGGAGAGACTTCCTCAGTAGGAGTAGGTTCTTCGTCAATTATTTGGATTGGGTGACACGACAAAATCCTAGCAAGAGAACTAGGTCGCGTAAGTAGTAAAGTGGATTTCTAAGTCCGGGGTTATCGTATCCGCAGGGACAACTATAATCTAAGTACCAAGACTGCAAGACATTGTTTTTCTTTTAGGCTAGAAGGTGGTTGTCTTAGCATATGAAATAAAGACGAATGGTGGTTTCTAGTGTGCTTAGCACACTCCATTCTTATCAATACGGCTCAAATCAAGGTCTAGAGATTATGCAATATAGAGAAGGCGAAAATGTAAGGCTAACAACAATGAAAGATGGCCTAAATCATTTTATGACTTTACAACATTAATACACACTTCAGAGTCAACAAAATTGAAAGTCCAACGTTTTAAATCCTCAAAAAAAATTGCATAAGCATGACTAAAAAGGGCTTTCAAGTCACAACATATGACATGTTAACCACAGATAAGGGACTTTGACTTCGAGAGAGTAGAGATATTCAAACGCATTATGCTCTCATGCAAGGGTGCACCAATTCGTGAATTCTATATCAACAAGGTTGTACCCCCAAACTTAAATTAAACATTGTCCTCAATGTTCATGAAATAAATGCAAGGTAAGAGGGATAAGCGATACAACCTTGAAATGAAGAGAAACGGGGGGGAGCATGGTGGTGGGCTCATATCCCAGGATCAAACTGTGATCAAAACCTGAACGAGAGAAAACTCAAAGGAAACCATATTAAAACGAGTCAAGGGCGAGAAAAAAAAACACAAAGGCACAAAAGAAAAGAAAGAATGCAATAAAAGAAACTTGGGTTGCCTCCCAAGAAGCGCTTGTTTAACGTCATTAGCTCGACTCCTTGCATTGCTCACGGTGGATTGTAAGGAGCAATGCCAACTTTGTAGGGACGAGTTTTCTTATGCTTTTTCCAATTGCGTAATGGCATATCCCCTCCAATCTTTATCATAAAACCTGGAATAATCAAAAGTGAGCACAAATTCTCTTCTATAAATATGTAATTGAAATGCAAAGAGTAAAGTGTAAATTCTATAGGAGGGGGATCATCAATTGATGGATACAATTGGTGTGTGACTGTCTCAAACTCCCCTAGTCTTGTCGTTGGCAACCTCAATGGTGAAATCTCCAAGTGATTTATATACCCTATGATTTTGTCATTCTCATCCGTAGTATCACTTGATTTCATGGTGTATGTCTCGGATGAATCATTGAAGTTGCATACTTTGACTTGGCCATCTTCCACTATATCCCTCCGGTGATTGATGGATTCCCTTAAGAATTTAAGGGATATGATGGTAGGTGGCATTGGGTTCTTGAAGATTTCTAATGTTCTTTCTTGGCCATGTCGTGAAATGGATTTAAAAATCTCTTTCTTCATTCGTATATACGCAGTTGTTTTTGCCTCTATTTTGACACACATGGATTCGGGAGGTGGTTCTTCTTTAGTGATAGGATGTAGACATTGTAGTTCTAAATCAAAACCTTGTTCAACTTCTATATTGAGGGATGCCTCATTCTCTTTGGTGCTACTCTCCATGGTGCAAGGCGCTCTCTCCTTCCATAAGTTGACTGCTTGATTTACTAATCTTGCCACTTCCTTTCTATGAGCTTCTGACTCCTTTCTTCGAGCTTCTGACTCCTCGAAACTTGCTTCTGCCTCCGTTATGCTAGCTTGTACCCATACACTAAATTCATTCCCCAAGGCCTCAATTTTAGACCTCGTCTCTAGCTCTTGTTGATGAAAACTATCATGTTGTTGGTAAGGAAGGCTACCGGCATGGTCAAACCCCGATGAAAGTATCATTGCATCATTGTTGTAACTCCATGTTGAGCTTGGATGATTTATCCAACCGGGATATATCATGTTATTTTGACATGTTGAGCTTGGGTGATTTATCCAATCGGGATGGTAGGTGGGCTCATAGGATTCCATTTGCATTGAGCTTGATGTGGTGATTGATGAATCCATATCCTGACATGGCCATTGAAAGTTAGAAGCACTCATATCTTCAAGAACTAGAAATATACAAAATAAAAAATTGACTTAAGCTCAGAACGAATAAGAGAATCTCGATATTAGATACCATAGTTGTCCCCGGCAACGGCGCCAAAAACTTGACACGACAAAATCCTAGCAAGAGAACTAGGTCGCGTAAGTAGTAAAGTGGATTTCTAAGTCCGAGGTTATCGTATCCGCAGGGACAACTATAATCTAAGTACCAAGACTACTATATTACTAAATTCTAAGTTAAATCGGTCGATAGAAAGGTTGATTAACTAATTAATAAATACTAGAAAATAAACTAAGGCAACGTCACACCAAATAAAGGAAGGAAACAATAGAGAGAAGCAATCAAGGCACATGGTTCAACCGATTATGCATTTAGATTGTGATTTAGGTTCTATTGGATTATTAGATTGATTTAGCTAAGGCGAAATTCCCTAACGTACGTACTACCCAATCTCTTGGCATAGCAACCCTACCCTTGGTAACGATTTCCTATACATCTCTATATGAAAACCCGATTAACGAGGATGCGTTTAAGGTCTAGGAATTCCCCACGTGAATGGAAAGCCACCTAAAGAAACCAAGTCTATCTCTAGTCGGTTTAACTATAGGGTATTTAATGTTTATATCTTCCCTAGGTTATTATCTCTCGATCTCTAACCTAGGCATTTTATCAAACACTTGGTGATCAAGCAAATGTAGCATTGAGATCAAATATTGAATACATAGCTAAAACCAAAATTAATCCAATAAACACCAACAAATCAACAATCAAAATAACATAAACGGCCTATCCATGGCCTCAATCAAACAAGTTTAGCTCATATTCATGTCAAAAGTGCAAATATAAATCATACAAGTCATAGGAGATTTGAACAAATTCAAGAAACAAATATGTAAAAACTCCCTAATTCTTGTAGAGATGTGGATTCCTTATTGAATTCTCCATGTTTTGACCTTTAATCTTCTCTTCTAAGCTCTCCCTCTCTCTATTTTCGTGTGGTTGCTGATATCCAAGGTGAGTTAGGGTAAAAAATGGCTAAAAGGGGTATTTATAGACCAACCCGCTGTCTCGAACGCCGCGGCGTTCATCATTTTGCTCCTGAACGCCGCGGCGTTGGTGATGAACGCCGCGGTGTTCCCCTGCTCCTCCGGCCAGTTTTGGTACAATTCGCATAACTCTTTCTACCGATGTCGGAATACACTGGTTCAAGATGCTGTAGAATCCTAAAACAAATATCTACAACTCTCAAGAAGACACTGGGGCCTAAATCAAATGTTAAAGATGACAAAATCGTCTCACAAGTCACTGAATGAGAAAAGTCCATCGTAAGACGTCTCTTCGGATGACGTTTTCACCTCCTTCCCTACATATCTGATCTTTGTCTTCAACATAAGAAATGTACCTTTGCCTCTTATATTTCCATTGGTATAAGAAGTGTGTAATTTGGACATGGGTAGAGAAATCTATAAACTCTAGCACTGCGCAGACAGTTTGTATCTTTATGCATGATTTACCTTCAATCCTTGTTCTTTTCCTCCAAATGTTATGTTATTCTATAAAATATGAGAAGACAAGGATCAAAGCATCATATGTGATCAAATTATCAAGGAGATAATCAAAACTAAGTCGATAAACGGGGGGAAAACTAGTGTAAAAATAACATATATCATTGGGGGAGAAGAATCTTCAATAGCAATGACCCAGAGTGGGCCAAGTGCTTCCATCACATGCCTTGGACTAATCAGGCTTGATTGCGGAATAAAGAATATAGCGTCTTCGCGCTCTTCTGTACAAAGTGCAAGTTGCACACCTTCCGGCAATTCTATTCCTGAAGTATAACACTTGAAAAAGTCCAGAATAAGAGGCATCAGCGCTTGAGCTGCTGTTTGATCCACTGGCCTAATTAGCGAAATCATCTTGACCACTTGAATGTTCTGTTGACTAAAGAGCACAGGGTAAAGATTGTAGCCTCTGAAATTGCTTAACCCTGAGTAATGATTAAAAGAGATGTCCAGCGCTTGGGCATTTTCTATCACTGCTCTCATGTCTCTGTGGAAGACAGCAAACTCAACATGCTCATTTCAAGCATCAACACAAATTTGACTTTGACCGAGAAGAAGCGGTTGTTTGTTGGATGAGGCTTCTTCGTTGAGGTCAGGAAAGACACGTTGAACAAACGCTTGACGAGGATGGAAGATGTAGCGTCCGCCTTGGCTGAATAAGGCTAGCTGCTAGAGAATGTAGGCTTCTATTGGTTGCCTGTAGAGTGGTAAGTCACTGACATTGCCTGCAAAGTGTTGATGCTGTTGAAGCAAAAAGGTCGCGAATCCTCGGCGTCTGTATTCAATTCCAAATTCAAACAAAAATGGATGTCTTATGAGTTCATCAAGGGAGTAGAAATGAAGAACAAATTCTTCAGCCCATCTGGCTGTACTCATCATCCATCTTCTTCCAAGCTTATCAGCTTTCTTTTGATCTTTTCGAGCGGCTAGGAATTTCTCGAAGCGCTCGATCTCTTCGTCATAATCCTCTGCCCATAATCTGGCAAGATATTCTCGAGCTTCATCTTCTATCCACAAATTCATGGATTGGGACGCTCAGCCACAAGCGGTCCTTTGCCTTTCCATAACTTGAGTGGAGTAGGAGAGAGAGCATTCTGAGGAGAGTTGACTATTTCAGGGAGAGCTGAATATCCTATTTTGTTTAGATCTTCCTCATCAGGATTTTTGTTCCAATCGCCCATGTGGGGATTCTTGAAGACAATCTTGCTGGCTCAAAAAGGATAGAAAGACTCGTCTGAGCGACCGGTGAAATTAAACCATGCTTGATCAAAAGCTGCTCTATCGAACATTGGTCGACGAATATACTCTAAGCAAGATTGGAGTCGCTCCAAGTTGTAGAGTCCTAAATCGGAAAAATGCTCAAAGAATTCAAACTTTTGGGTGTTGGAAAGATTAGGCCGATGGAGAGTGGTTTGAAAAGAGATTTTGTGCTCTGCAAGCGTCTGGGTGTCTCGTTCTCTAGCGGCATAAAAAAATTCAAGATCAGGAGTATATCCGCGAGGAAAGAAATCGATGATACGAGGAGGAGGTCCTGTTGGAGTAGAAATAAGAGCAATTGCTTCTGTTGGGATGGGGGCCACTTCTATCGACCTCTCAGCATGTAAAGTCACTTCACTAGCTGAAGATGGTTCAGCGTCTGGAAGGGCTTGAGATGCTTCTTTTGCAATAGCCACAACAGTTGCCATATCCACATCTACTTCGACTGGAATCTCGGAGAGTGGAGGAGCATCAACGGTTGGTGCATCGTGAGGTGCATCTTGAGCTGATACATGTAAGCGGTTGAGAAAAGCAAGCAAAATTTCTACTAAGTAGAAATTACAAAGAAAAGACTGAAATGCTTACCCTGAGGAATATCATCGACTGACTTAGTCGCTTGATCTGTTTCTATATTAGGGACAGGCTCCGAGACTTCTTCTTCTGGTTCTAAATCGAGAAAAGAAGTTATTGGATCAGCACGAATGGGAATACGTAATTCTTCAAGAGTGTTGAGAACATATTTTGAACTCGTTTCACATTGCGCTGAAAGAGATTTTATCCTAGCGTTAGAGACTTAGAAACTAATGAGGAAAGGATAGACTAATTTGCTTAGCAAATACTTACCCTGAGCACTAGAAAGCCTCTCGATTGAGTAGCGGCTTGAGGATGTGAGCTGATTTCGAGAACAGCGTCAGAGGGAGGAACGCTTGCTAACTCTCCAACCGCTGGATTTGTTGAAACACTTGTAGACGCGGCTGGAGTAGAGAGAGGAGTACTCCTTCGGGCAAGCGGTACTTCTTCTACTAGTGCTTCCTCTTCTTCAGGATAAACGCTGGAGGAGGAGAGGGTGATTGTGGAGAAGGAGAAGGAGAAGGAGATTTTTGTTTCTTCTTGGGCTCCGGCTTCTGCTTCTTCTTTGCGGGCTCCGGTTTCTGCTCTTTGGCTGACTTGGCTGGCTCAGCGACTTTGAGAGTGATTTTTCTTTTTGGTCGCTTAACCACCACTTCTTCTTCAGACGAGGACGATGATGAAGAGGAAGACGCTTGCTCTTCACCATCACTGCGAACAACTTCTTTGGCTCGAAGTCGCTCACGCTCTTCTTTGGGAACCGCTGCACCACCATGTTTTCGAGGTTTGAGCATCCCACTGATCATCTTCTTGCCATAGAATTTTAACGCTGGGATCTTCTCTCCAGCGGAGTTTGTAAAACCGCAAGCGCTTAGAATTCTACTTAACTCAATCCCATAAGGCTTGGGATTAACCGATTTGGCCATTGCCGCCTTAAAGCGATTAAAAACAAAGAGAGACCAATTAATCTTCAAGTTGGTCAGAATGGCCACCATCATCTTGTACTGAATATTTGTAACTTTATCGAATGTCCCCTTTCTGCATTCGATCATCTTGGCGCAAATGTCCATGAGAATGACATATTCGCCCTTTATGTCATTTTTCTTGAAGTTTGGTTCATAAGCCGCTTTGACTTCATCTTTCTTGATCAGCTCCCAGACCTTGGTAGCGTCACCAAGAGTGACGTTCTCGACTTCGGCACCATCATTGGGCAGATTAAGCAATGATGAAAGCAGAGAAGAAGTGAGAGTGAAGGTTTCTTGGACAAAAGGAAAGATGCATGAAATAGAGTTTCCATCGTCGGAAATTTTTGCATTTTGGAAGAAGAAAAGAGTTTCTGCTTCATGAAGGTTGAAAACGGCAGTAATCATATCACGCAAACCAGATTCCTGGACACGTGGAAGAACAGTCTGAAGAGGAAAATTCTGGTTATCAAAAAGGTAGTCCCAATTAACAAGAAATCCGGCGTTAACCGTGACCAATTTTTCAGCACGGGAAGCTTTTCCGGTGGCAGACTTGGATGATTTGGAAGATTTTGAAGCTTTGGGTGCCATTGTTGAAAGTTTGAAGCTTTTTGAAGGAATAAAAGAAGTTTTCGCCTTGAAAGAGATGAATATTTTACAGTAGAGAGTGTTTTTGGAAGTGATAAAGTCTGACTATAAAAATCTTGAAGAGTTTATATAGAGGCAAAGAAAGTACCTTCTGAATGGCTTAAATTTTGCCACGTGTTGAATCATTAATTTTAAAATTTGAAAAAGTTTAAATTTGAACTGTTTATTCGAAGGTACGGATGTCAAATAGTGTCGAGAAAATAGGTTAACTGTTACAAAATAGAGAATTTTTGGGATCCGCACTTACCCATTTAATTGAAAGACGTTTGAAAAATTTTGAAATTTTCAGCGTGAAATACACGCGCCTGATAGTACACTGACACGTACTCAGACTCATGCAGTCACTGAACCACCTAGGTTTAGATAGGAATCAATAACCGTCAGTTTGATTTGATACGCACGTGTGGGTAGTTATCAAGTCTAATCTTTTGAACTTATCCACACGTTACTTCTAGCGATGAAAACTATGCATGATCTTTTGAAAGAGAATTACTTAGCGTTAAAGTGGGAATCTTTTCAACGCTGAAGTCTTTTTATGAAAAAAAATTTAATCTGTTATGGATAAGATCAATCGCTTGGATTTATAAAAGACAGTTTTACTTATTAGAGATTGATTTTGTCATGCATAAAAGAGGATAAGCGCTAGTGGTGAATGCATATTTTCAAAGTCATTTTTTTTTATCACAGACGCTTATGACTTGTTACAAGTACAATTTTAAAGTTCCCCTTAAAATTGATAACTTGTTTCAATTTTGAAAGACGCTTCAGATGTATTATTAAAGTAGATTCCCCCTAAAGCGTGTGCCTATTAAGATATGATGCTTGTATGATTTAAGCGTTTAAATCAATCATACCTAATTCACTTCTCAAAGTGAGAAAGCGTTGTTCGTTGAGCGCTTTGGTGAAGATATGTCAATTGTTTGTCAGTTCCAATGAATTGCATGGAGATATCTTTCTTTTGAACATGGTCACGCAAGAAATGGTATCTAATGTCAATGTGTTTGGTTCTAGAATGAAGAACAGGATTTTGGGTCATAGCTAAAGCGCTTTGGTTATCACAATGGATTGGGGTAGGACCTAAGATTGTTCCAATAATCTCTAAGTTGTTGCCTCATCCAAAGGATTTGTGCACAACAGCTCCCAGCGGCTACATACTTTGCCTCAGCGGTAGAAGTCGCTATGAATTGTGGTTTCTTACTATGCCACGAAACTAGTCTATCACCTAAAAATTGACATGTACCACTAGTACTTTTTCTATCTCTTTTGCATCCTGCAAAATCTGCATCTGAATAACCAATTAATTCAAAAGGAGAGTCCCGTGGATACCATAAGCCCACATTTTGTGTGTCTTTTAGGTATTTAAGGATTCTCTTGGTAGCATTTAAGTGTGATTCTCTAGGATTAGCTTGAAAGCGTGCACACATGCATACCGAAAACATAATATCCGGTCTACTAGCGGTAAGATAAAGAAATGATCCAATGATACCTCTATAGTTAGTGATATCAATTTTCTTCCCACTTTCATCTTTGTGTAACGTAAGCGTTTGGCTCATTGGAATTTTTGGAGATGATGCATTTTCCATACCAAAATTCTTAATCATATCTCTTGTATATTTAGCTTGGTTTATAAATATTCCATTAGGGAGTTGTTTAACTTGTAATCCTAAGAAGAAAGTTAATTCACCCATCATGCTCATTTCAAATTGATCTTGCATCATTTCCGAAAATTTCTCACACAATCGCTTATTTGTAGAACCAAATATAATATCATCAACATAAATTTGGACTAAGAGAATATCTTCATTATGGGTAATTTTAAATAACGTTGTGTCAACGCTGCCTTTTGAAAAGCCTTTACCTACAAGAAAGATAGAGAGAGTGTCATACCATGCTCTTGGTGCTTGTTTAAGGCCATAGAGTGCCTTATCCAATTTTTAGACCATACTTTTGCCATGGTAGTTGATGAATCCTGGAGGTTGCTCCACATAGACTTCTTCTCGGAGTTTACCATTCAAGAATGCACTCTTCATGTCCATTTGGTACACTGTGAATTTGTTGAATGCGGCAAACGCTAGGAACATCCTAATTGCTTCAAGACGGGCTACTGGGGCATATGTCTCATCAAAATCAATACCCTCCTCTTGACAATAACCCTAAGCGGCTAATCTAGCTTTGTTTCTTGTAACAACGCCATCTTCGTCCATTTTGTTCCTAAAAACCCATCTAGTCCCAATAACTCCTTGGTGAGTTGGCCTTTGTACTAGCGTCTGACACGACAAAATCCTAGCAAGAGAACTAGGTCGCGTAAGTAGTAAAGTGGATTTCTAACTCCGGGGTTATCGTATCCGCAGGGACAACTATAATCTAAGTACCAAGACTACTATATTACTCAATTCTAAGTTAAATCGGTCGATAGAAAGGTTGATTAACTAATTAATAAATACTAGAAAATAAACTAAGGCAACGTCACACCAAATAAAGGGAGGAATCAATAGAGAGAAGCGATCAAGGCACATGGTTCAACCAATTATGCATTTCGATTGTGATTTAGGTTCTATTGGATTATTAGATTGATTTAGCTAAGGCGAAATTCCCTAACGTACGTACCACCCAATCTCTTGGCATAGCAACCCTACCCTTGGTAACGATTTCCTATATATCTCTATATGAAAACCCGATTAACGAGGAAGCATTTAAGGTCTAGGAATTCCCCACGTGAATGGAAAGCCACCTAAAGAAACCGAGTCTATCTCCAGTCGGTTTAACTATAGGGTATTCAATGTTTATATCTTCCCTAGGTTATTATCTCTCGATCTCTAACCTAGACATTTTATCAAACACTTGGTGATCAAGCAAATGTAGCATTGAGATCAAATATTGAATACATAGCTAAAACCAAAATTAATCCAATAAACACCAACAAATCAACCATCAAAATAACATAAATGGCCTATCCATGGCCTCAATCAAACAAATTTAGCTCATATTCATGTCAAAAGTGCAAATATAAATCATACAAGTCATAGGAGATTTGAACAAATTCAAGAAACAAATATGTAAAAACTCCCTAATTCTTGTAGAGATGTGGATTCCTTGTTGAATTCTCCATGTTTTGACCTTCAATCTTCTCTTCTAAGCTCCCTCTCTCTCTATTTTCGTGTGGTTGCTGATATCCAAGATGAGTTAGGGTAAAAAATGGCTAAAAGGGGTATTTATAGACCAACCCGCTGCCTCGAACGCCGCGGCGTTCGCTTGTTGAACGCCGCGGCGTTGGCTACTGCATGTGAACGCCGCGGCGTTCGTGGATGAACGCCGCGGCGTTCGTCCCCTGCTGCTCCAGCCAGCTTTTGGTAAACTTAGCATAACTTTCTCTACCGATGTCGGAATTCACTGATTCAAGTTGCTGTAGAATCCTAAAACAAAGATTTACAACTCTCCAGAAGACACTAGGGCCTAAATCAAACGTTAAAGATGACAAAATGGTCTCACAAGTCACTGAATGAGAAAACTCCATCGTAAGACGTCTCTTCCGATAACGTTTTCACCTCCTTCCCTACATATCTGATCTTTGTCTTCAACATAAGAAATGTACCTTTGCCTCTTATCTTTCCATTGGTATAAGAAGTGTGTAATTTGGACATGGGTAGAGAAATCTATTCCATAAACTCTAGCACTGCGCAGACAGTTTGTATCTTTATGCATGATTTATCTTCAATTCTTGTTCTTTTCTCCAAATGATATGTTATTCTAGAAAATATGAGAAAACAAGGGTCCAAGCATCATATGTCATCAAATTATCATGAAAACAATCAAAACCAAGTCAATAAACGGGGGAAAACTAGTGTAAAAATAACATATATCAACTACCCCCAAACTTAGCTTTGATCGTCCTCGATCAAATACAATCAAGCACACACATGAAGATTGAAATTTTCATTTGCCAATTCATACAGACAACAGCAAGCATTATATCTTCAAAATTGATTATGAAAAACTACACGATGCTTTTGAACATTCAACAATTTGAAAACCTCACAAAATCTTATTTTCCATCCCTAAATCATGAACTCCCACGCCCATGTTCATGTCAAGAGCACACTTTAGACAAGATTATGCAAATCAATTGGAAAGTAAAGACATTGGAACAATTCAACATTCATTAACCTATCGGTGTGTATAAAGTGCAAAAGTCACAATCAAAAGGTCTTTCCGGTTTGTAACGTAAGGCTAGGTGATGGCTAGGACCGGAAGATATGGATAAAGTGACTAAGTCAAGAGAGCCTATAACTCAAAATCATCAATCTAAATTCACAAATAGACTACATAAACTTTCACAACTTATCACTTATCCCTTTTTCATTCTCTTTTGCTTTTCAACTTACAACCCCCAAACTTGTTTCTTTTCATATCGGGTTGTACACAGAATTCCAAGCCAAATGATCAAAATGAGTGCCAAGATTCAAGCCTAGTCGAGAGCACAATTTTTTTTCATATATATATATCTCTCTCTCTATTATTTAGCCCATTGCTCAAGTTTTCATTTCATCCCCTTTTTTACATAATACTTCAAACCTCAAAAATCCCAACATAGCCAAAACATCACTATCTAACTCATATGCATTCAAATCAAAACAAGGTGACTACCCATATTCAAGTCAAATGATATGAAGTTCTAAACTCTCTTGATTGGGTGCAAGTCATTGTTTTTCTTTTAGGGTAGAAGGTGGTTGTCGTGGCTTATGAAATAAAGACGAATGGTGGTTTCTAGTGTGCTTAGCACACTCCATTCTTATCAATACGGCTCAAATCAAGGTCTAGAGATTATGCAATATAGAGAAGGCCAAAATGTAAGGCTAACAACAATGAAAGATGGCCTAAATCATTTTATGACTTTACAACATTAATACACACTTCATAGTCAACAAAATTGAAAGTCCAACGTTTTAAATCCTCAAAAAAAATTGCATAAGCATGACTAAAAAGGGCTTTCAAGTCACAACATATGACATGTTAACCACAGATAAGGGACTTTGACTTCGAGAGAGTAGAGATATTCAAACGCATTATGCTCTCATGCAAGGGTGCACCAATTCATGAATTCTATATCAACAAGGTTGTACCCCCAAACTTAAATTAAATATTGTCCTCAATGTTCATGAAATAAATGCAAGGTAAGAAGGATAAGCGATACAACCCTGAAATGGAGAGAAACGGGGGGAACATGATGGTAGGCTCATATCCCAGGATCAAATTGTGATCAAAACCTGAACGAGAGAAAACTCAAAGGAAACCATATTAAAACGAGTGAAGGGCGAGAAAAAAACAACAAAGGCACAAAAGAAAAGAAAAAATGCAATAAAAGAAACTTGGGTTGCCTCCCAAGAAGCGCTTGTTTAACGTCATTAGCTCGACTCCTTGCATTGCTCACGGTGGATTGTAAGGAGCAATGCCAACTTTGTAGGGACGAGTTTTCTTATGCTTTTTCCAATTGTGTAATGGCATATCCCCTCCAATATTTATCATAAAACCTGGAATAATCAAAAGTGAGCACAAATTCTCTTCTATAAATATGTAATTGAAATGCAAAGAGTAAAGTGTAAATTCTAGAGGAGGGGGATCATCAATTGATGGATACAATTGGTGTGTGACTGTCTCAAACTCCCCTAGTCTTGTCGTTGGCAACCTCAATGGTGAAATCTCCAAGTGATTTATATACCCTATGATTTCCTCATTCTCATCCGTAGTATCACTTGATTTCATGGTGCATGTCTCGGATGAATCATTGAAGTTGCATAGTTTGACTTGAACATCTTCCACTATATCCCTCCGCTGATTGATGTATTCCCTTAAGAATTCACGGGATATGATGGTAGGTGGCATTGGGTTCTTGAAGATTTCTAATGTTCTTTCTTGGCCATGTCGTGAAATGGATTTAAAAATCTCTTTCTTCATTCGTATATGCTCAGTTGTTTTTGCCTCTATTTTGACACACATGGATTCGGGAGGTGGTTCTTCTTTAGTGATAGGATCTAGACACTGTAGTTCAAAATCAAAACCTTGTTCAACTTCTATATTAAGGGATGCCTCATTCTCTTTGGTGCTACTCTCCATGGTGCAAGGCGCTCTCTCCTTCCATAAGTTGACTGCTTGATTTACTAATCTTGCCACTTCCTTCCTATGAGCTTCTGACTCCTTTCTTCGAGCTTCTGACTCCTCGAAACTTGCTTCGGCCTCCTTTATGCTAGCTTGTACCCATACACTAAATTCATTCCCCAAGGCCTCAATTTTAGACCTCGTATCTAGCTCTTGTTGATGAAAACTATCATGTTGTTGGTAAGGAAGGCTACCGGCATGGTCAAACCCCGATGAGAGAATCATTGCATCATTGTTGTAACTCCATGTTGAGCTTGGATGATTTATCCAACCGGGATGTATCATGTTATTTTGACATGTTGAGCTTGGGTGATTTATCCAACCGGGATGGTAGGAGGGCTCATAGGATTCCATTTGCATTGAGCTTGATGTGGTGATTGATGAATCCATATCCTGACATGGCCATTGAAAGTTATAAGCACTCATATCTTCAAGAACTAGAAATATACAAAATAAAAAATTGACTTAAGCTCAGAACGAATAAGAGAATCTCGATATTAGATACCATAGTTGTCCCCGGCAACGGCGCCAAAAACTTGACACGACAAAATCCTAGCAAGAGAACTAGGTCGCGTAAGTAGTAAAGTGGATTTCTAAGTCCGGGGTTATCGTGTCCGCAGGGACAACTATAATCTAAGTACCAAGACTACTATATTACTCAATTCTAAGTTAAATCGGTCGATAGAAAGGTTGATTAACTAATTAATAAATACTAGAAAATAAACTAAGGCAACGTCACACCAAATAAAGGGAGGAATCAATAGAGAGAAGCGATCAAGGCACATGGTTCAACCAATTATGCATTTCGATTGTGATTTAGGTTCTATTGGATTATTAGATTGATTTAGCTAAGGCGAAATTCCCTAACGTACGTACCACCCAATCTCTTGGCATAGCAACCCTACCCTTGGTAACGATTTCCTATATATCTCTATATGAAAACCCGATTGACGAGGATGCATTTAAGGTCTAGGAATTCCCCACGTGAATGGAAAGCCACCTAAAGAAACCGAGTCTATCTCCAGTCGGTTTAACTATAGGGTATTCAATGTTTATATCTTCCCTAGGTTATTATCTCTCGATCTCTAACCTAGACATTTTATCAAACACTTGGTGATCAAGCAAATGTAGCATTGAGATCAAATATTGAATACATAGCTAAAACCAAAATTAATCCAATAAACACCAACAAATCAACCATCAAAATAACATAAATGGCCTATCCATGGCCTCAATCAAACAAATTTAGCTCATATTCATGTCAAAAGTGCAAATATAAATCATACAAGTCATAGGAGATTTGAACAAATTCAAGAAACAAATATGTAAAAACTCCCTAATTCTTGTAGAGATGTGGATTCCTTGTTGAATTCTCCATGTTTTGACCTTCAATCTTCTCTTCTAAGCTCCCTCTCTCTCTATTTTCGTGTGGTTGCTGATATCCAAGATGAGTTAGGGTAAAAAATGGCTAAAAGGGGTATTTATAGACCAACCCGCTGCCTCGAACGCCGCGGCATTTGCTTGTTGAACGCCGCGGCGTTGGCTACTGCATGTGAACGCCGCGGCGTTCGGGGACGAACGCCGCGCGGCGTTCGTCCCGTTCGTCCCCTGCTGCTCCAGCCAGCTTTTGGTAAACTTACCATAACTTTCTCTACCGATGTCGAAATTCACTGATTCAAGTTGCTGTAGAATCCTAAAACAAAGATCTACAACTCTCCAGAAGACACTAGGGCCTAAATCAAACGTTAAAGATGACAAAATTGTCTCACAAGTCACTGAATGAGAAAACTCCATCGTAAGACGTCTCTTCCGATGACGTTTTCACCTCCTTCCCTACATATCTGATCTTTGTCTTCAACATAAGAAATGTAACTTTGCCTCTTATCTTTCCATTGGTATAAGAAGTGTGTAATTTGGACATGGGTAGAGAAATCTATTCCATAAACTCTAGCACTGCGCAGACAGTTTGTATCTTTATGCATGATTTATCTTCAATTCTTGTTCTTTTCTCCAAATGATATGTTATTCTAGAAAATATGAGAAAACAAGGGTCCAAGCATCATATGTCATCAAATTATCATGAAAACAATCAAAACCAAGTCAATAAACGGGGGAAAACTAGTGTAAAAATAACATATATCAGCGTCCAAACCTTACTTCTCTCAAATTGGTTAAGCTCCTCTTGCATCGCTTCTACCCAACTTGAATCACTGAGCGCTTCATCCACTTTCTTTAGTTCCATTTGAGATAGAAAACTTGTGAACATAGCCTCATTAATTGTAGTTGACCTAG
Organism: Buddleja alternifolia; assembly: GCA_019426215.1. NCBI lineage: Eukaryota > Viridiplantae > Streptophyta > Magnoliopsida > Lamiales > Scrophulariaceae > Buddleja > Buddleja alternifolia. The sequence continues at coordinate 114,876 of WHWC01000082.1, read as the reverse complement.
TTCTAACAGGTGCTTCCATATCTCTGATTACTAGCTCTGGTGGATGGTCTCTAAGCCATTTGCGGTCTGGTTGGAACGGGTTGAGAGACTCTTGGTTATCAATCGCATGATCCATATTTATCTCTTGCGCAGTCGCTTCATCACTCACAGTTCCAATTTGCTCTTGATGGTCATTCTCTTCATGATCATCAGCGATTTTAACTTTATCATTATTTGTAACCTCACGAGTAACTTTAGGAATGGGCACATAGATCTCATCATCACAATTATCGCCAAGATTAATTTGTGATGCTTGTTGGGTAAGATCTTCAATTCCTACATCATCAGGATTAACTTTACTCGGTTCTTGGTTAGCATCATCAAACACAACATGAATGGATACTTCAACCTTTGATTTGATCTTATTTAGGATGCGAAAACTCTTTCCATTCTTGGCATAGCCTAGAAAGATTCCCTCATCCGCTTTAGCATCAAAAGTCTTTAGGTTGTGGGATCCATTGTTATGAATGAAACATTTTGAACCAAATACATGAAAATATGAAACGTTAGGCTTACGTCCCTTCCACAAATCATATGGAGTCTTCTCATGTTGCTTGTTGATCATACACCGGTTCTGAGAGTAGCAAGCCGTATTGATGGCTTCAACCCAAAACCTTTGAGGCAGCTTAGACTCTGCAAGCATCGTCCTAGCGGCTTCTTTAAGTGTTCTGTTCGGTCGCTCAACAACTCCATTCTGTTGAGGTGTTCTAGGAGCAGAATACTCATGAAGTATTCCAAGATCTATACAAAACTTCTCAACAAATTGGTTAGAAAATTCAGTTCCACTATCGCTTCTAATTCTCATCACCTTTAGATCTTTTGAAGTTTGCAATTGACGGATTAGCGCTGTGAGCTTGACACTAGTTTCATCTTTGGTCGCTAGAAATTCTACCCATGTATAGCGAGAGAAATCATCAACTATTACTAGCGAGTACTTTTTACCACTAACACTCATGATTTGAATGGGACCAAACAAATCTAGATGCAATAGTTCAAGAACTCTAGAAGTAGATAGGCATGGTTTCTTCTTAAAAGATGATTTAACATGTTTACCCATTTGGCATGCATCACATAAGCGATTCTTTTGAAAGGAACCCTTAGGTAATCCCTCTACTAGATTTAGTGATATTAACTGAGAGATTGGCTTAAAGTTGAGGTGATTCATTTTTTTATGCCATAACCAACCCAATTCATTTTGACTTTTAGCAACAAAGCATGTGGGTTGTTATCATATGCAGAATCCCAATCTACTAAATACACATTGTTTGTTCTTTTTCCTCTTAGTTTAGTAGACTTAGTCTTAGCGTCGTTGACATAGCAAAAGTCGCTTGAAAATTTTACTTCAAAGCCTTTATCACAAAATTGACTAATGCTTAACAAATTATGCTTAAGACCCTCAACATAATATACATCACTAATCATGATGTTCCCCCTATGCATGAGACTTATACCTTTGGTTTTACCTTTGGAGTTATCACCGAATATAACTTGAGGACCATTGGTAGCTCGATAGTTGACTAGTAGATCTTTTGATCCAGTCATGTGTCTTGACGATCCACTATCAATGTACCAAACTGAAGCATCGGTGTTGGCTCTAGGTACATGCATTTAAAGGACAATTCTAATTCTTCTTAGGTACCCATGTTGCTTTGGGTCCTTCAGTGTTAGTAACTTTGGTTTGAATTAGAACTTTAGGAACCCATATTTGCATAGTCTTCATTGTAGGAATATTGGTCTTCTTGGGTTTCACATCGTGTTGTGTGTGCTTTTTGGGTGTATAATAATATCCTCGATTATAATAGTAGTCATAATCATAGTCATAATCATAATCATCATAGCATCGATAATATGATCTTGACTGTCTTGGATATTAACGCTGGTATTTCCTTGGCGCTGGCTTGGGTTGCATTTTTGGTGCTGGATGCTTAGCGCTTGATTCACAGTGGTTAGGTTTATCCTTAGCCTTTTGAGCGTTTGGATGAACCTTTCTTTGTGAATCATTTGCTTTAGCCTTACCCTTGCCTGAGTCAGTTTTGGCTTTCTCATTTAGCCTCGTATCATTGTCTCTAGGTTCATTTAGCGTTTGGCTTTGTGAACAAATCAGCTTCTCTCTTGACTATTATATCAAGATCGCTTTTTAATTGAATAATCTCACTCTCAAGTGATTGGTTCTTCTCAATACATTGTTGCTGAACTTTCAACTCTGTTTTGAGCGTTACTTTATCTCTTGTGAGTGATGAGATAATAGCGAGATCGTTTTGATATATTTTGGATGAGATAATTCATTAACTTTGTCAAGTAATTCATCATAAGAAAGTGGATGAGATAATTCATTGGTTACCTCTGGTAGCGATTCATCAGACGCTTCATCATCTCTTACCATGAGACAAATCACTGCTGAGTCGCTTGTGGGCTCATCATCACTGCTTTCATCTGATGATTCCATATCCTCTTCAGGTGTGGAGAATGATTCAGATTCCGCTAGCAAACCTTGTTGGCGAAGGTTGCTCCTGAATTGGTTTCTATCCGCATCGTCTTGTCTTATGGGCTTAGACACATTTGGATAAGGGCAATTTACCTGGTAGTGCCCTGGTTTCTTGCAATTATAACATAAATTAGTTTTCATTTTCTGTTCAGTGGATAATCGCTTTGATCCACCTGGTGCTGAGAGATTTTGAGTAGGAGTTGTAGGCGCTTGGGAAAGAACCGACGCTAAAGATTGAGGTGTAGAATATACTAGCGCTTGATACTGAGGTGCTAGTGCTGGGGGAGGTGTTTGAAATGAAGTTTGTCCAATAGGATTTCTCTTTTCATATCTTAGAAATTTCTTTAATTTCTTGACCAATAAAGCCATTTCCTTTTCTTCATTTGATTCCGTTGATTTAACCTCGCTAACCGCTTTACCTTTACTTTTGGTAGTAGTGATTAAATCTCCTGATTCATTCGCTGAAGTCGATGTGTCGCTGACTTCACCCAATTCGAATTCAAATGCCTTTAGCTCTAAAAACACATGTTGTGGAGTAAGAGTCTCCAAGGTCTGTGATTCTCTCATAACAGTCTTAATCAAGTATTTACTTGGAAGACTTCTGAAAATCTTATTGACCATTTCCTTGTTGATCAATTCCTTATCTAGTGACGCTAACTCGGTAATGAGTAAACTAAATCTTGTGTCCAATTGTTCTAGCGTCTCATTGGGCTACATTTTGAAATGCTCGAATCTTTGCATGGCTATGGAGAGCTTATTCTCCTTCATTTGTGCCGATCCTTCACACACTATAGCCAACTTATCCCATATTTCTTTGGAAGTCTTACATTGCTTGATCTTGTTGAACAATGCATCATTGTCTCCTAATGCTGAGTAAAGTGCATTTCATCCAACATTATCTAGATTTGCTCTAAGTTTCCAAGAATCATAGTTTGATTCTACCAACTTAGGCATTTTGTTAAAACCCATAATGAGATGTTTTTAAGAGTAAATTTAAAGCGACTAAGTTTAAAAAAGATGGATCTGAACAAGCAGTTACGCTCGGAAACGCTTAGGCTCCGTATGGTTATGTTTTCTGAGGTAAATTTTGAGTTTTTTTTGAAAAATGCGTATTATAGAAATTCGTGTGAAAATATTGACTTTTATTGTTTGTTTGGATGTGTATTTAGAAAATAGTTGGAAGTGGTGTTTGATGTGACATAAAGTTGAATTTTATTCGAATTTGATATATGAAGTGATTGAATTAATTATGAATGTGTGTGTATATATATATATATGAATGATTTGATATAAAGTATGTGTGTGTATATATATACATATATATTTAGTTATTATAAAATATGATAAAGTAAGAAAGATAGTTGAAAAATGGGATAGTGTAATTAATGATGAAAGATTGTGAATTGATTGAAAGGGTGAAATGATTGGTAGTTGTATAGGAGAATGTGTAGTAGGATTTAAAGTTTGAGTATTTTCTGTAGAATTTATCTGGAAGTGTGCATTTTCATTTTCTAGTGATCCAGAAAATGAAAATGCAATTCAGAAAACATAGCCATACGCAGCCTTAGGTTTCTAATTCAACTGCTCTGATACCACTTGGTGGTCCCAAGTGGCATACGAAAGGGTCTAGAAGGGGGGGGGGGGGAGGTTGAATAGACCCTGAAATCTTTTTCGACTTCAAAAAATTCGTATCACTTTTAAAGATTTGAACGCTTTAGTAAAGATAACTTAGACTTAGTGATTTTAGCAATTTACCAAAGTAGGGTAACGCTTAGATCACTTAATCAGGGTTAGCACAGCAGAAATGATTTTTAGCGTTCGATTGGTTAATTAATCGCTTTGCAATTGTCTTTTTCAGAATGAATGGTGTAATATGAAAATAAGACAACAAAAAATATAAATGACACAAGATATATAAGGTTCACTGGGTGATGTAATCCCAGTTACGTCCTTCTTCTCCTTTTTCACTTGGAGGAATTGACTAGGATGATTATCAAAGAATCACACAGAATCTTCTACAAGATAGTAAAGGATGAAAAAGATCTCGGGCTCCTTGATCACACAGATTTCAACACCAATGCAGATCGTCTTCTACAAGCTTCTCTCACTCAGAAATACTGCTTGAAAAGGGGTTTCAACAAATTTCTCACTCAGATGAAAGGTTGAAGATTTGTCACAAGGTTTTGTTTGGGAAGTTCAAACAACTTGAAATATTTCAATAGGAATTTAGGTTTCTTCTTTGGAAGAGGTTTGAGATATTTGTGACTGTTTAGAATGTAGATAAAAAAGCTTGAAGGAATTTTAGCTATGGAGTTTCTAAGCTTTTTCTAAGCAAGTTTTTCTTGTGCATGTACGTAATTTTCTCTTGTAATATTATGTACCGTACTTTTTGGGGTTTGCTGAAGGTAAGGTATTTATAGGCAATTCTTGGGATCTGTCCGTTGGAAACATGTAGGAGAGTGCCTCTCACGCGGTGCGTGATTCTACCTAAAACCTGGCATTCCTGAAAATCTGCTGGCACCGATTAGATTGAAGCAGCTTTAAACTCTGAAGTTCTGACAGTCTAGTCAAAAAGGTGGCTTGTCTACAAGTCACAATGGCTTATCATATTTAATGCTCTTATCAGGCATTTAATGCATTTGAATTTATTTCCCGTTGGAAATAAATGTCCGTTGAATGATTGCATTTTAGTCCTTCATGACTTGATGATTTATTTCAGGTGAATCTGACATCGGTCGCTTAAGTGCTTTGAGTGCTTGACCATAAATCCTGAAAAGAGGTCCTTTAGCGTTTGACGGACGCTAAGAAACAAATCTTCATCTCTGGTTGACTTCAGACGCTGATCTTCAACTTCTTCTCTAATAAACTCACCTAGAATTCTTTTAGCGATTCAGTATCTAAAATCTACAAAGATAAAAATTACAAGCCTAAACAAAATAACAATTGCAAACTTTCAAATGCTTAAACAATGATCTATGAAAACATAAACTTACATTTTATTTGGTGTCTAACATTGAATCTTATCTTGTCATTATCAAAACATCTAACATGAAATTTCCTAACACTATGCTTCTTTCACCCAGAAATAATGCAAGTATCCAACTTTGACTTCACACAGATCGCGAGGCTTGGATGGAGTTTTCTAAATGGTTTGTTTGATTTTGATGAAGTTCAAACAGCTGGAAATATCTCAATAGTAATGTGGTTTCTTCGAAAAGAATGTTTGTGATATTGGTTGATTGTCTCAGGAATTGAATAAAAGCAAAGAGAATGTTTTCTTGAATATTCTGGCTTTTCTGAAAGTTTAAGGAATGAGACTTCAATGCAACAACAATTTGTATTAGAAATTGATTCTATACTTGGCTTGTTGTTGAAGTCCTATTTATAGGCATTCTTAGAGAAAGTGTCCGTTTGACACATGCACAGGCGCGTGTCCCTCACTTCCGCGAGTGAACAACTTTTGTCCTTTTTCCTGAAAATCTGCTGTACAAAAGTTGGTGCTGCAGTCTATGAATAGTTGACTGATCAAACACAAAACATAAGAATAATAGAAAATCTCATAGCCATTTAAATTTCATTATCTCAAACATTCAAACTTTCAATTCATATGAAACTTTCCAATTAACTTCATTAAGGCTAGATCATGTGCAATGTTTTATTCCATTAGGCTTTCTATGGCACCCATATAACAAGTTTTAGATCAATGACTCCCAAACTAGATAGTTTTGGGGCATTAAGTGTAAAGACACTCCTAAGAATTTAATCACTCGAGTGTCAAAGGCCACGAAATAAAACTAGATTTTTTAAACAATTCGCTTCTTTTTGGCTTGAGCTTAGCTCAAATTAGCATAATAGTACAGTATATAGGCATGAAACTTTTCACCTCCAGTACATATTAGCCTGACCACTTGTGGTCATACCAAACTTCAACCTTTTTAATTCATTGTTTAGCATAAAAAAATTACTACTCAACTTATAACCTTATGAAAAATCTAAGTTAATTTTTCCGGGAGAAATTCCTTAAGTGTCTCAAGATGGTTACCCTCTCAACTCCTCTACTCTCGATTTATGTGTAATGTGAATCATCTAAGAAATCAATCCTAGTCTAGGGTCTCCATGAGCAATTTCAAAGATATATATGTTCATTTAAATTCAAATTATTTCAAAAAATCATGCCATTTTTTAAAGTTAATCAATTTAAATGCATCAATTGGAAGGACTAAAAAAAAAACCATGCTTGATTTTCTCAACATAAACACATATAAACATGATAGCATACAAATTCACCCAAACTTGAGCTAAACGATGTACACATGACATGACAAAAATAGCAAACACATGGTGATCAATCACATGAATGTATTAAAACCACAAAGTACTACCCACATATACCCCCAAACTTAAACTCAACATTGTCCCCAATGTTGTCTCACATAAACGCATGCAAAAGGTATAAGAGTACTTACAATCAAGGATTGTTGAAAAACAATCCTTCATCACAAATATGTTCCAAATCAAACTCATCTCATCAAAATAGGCCTCTCATAACAACGGGAAATTGCTACTAACATGTTCAACATACTTATCAAACAAACCATCAAGCATATTAAAACACATGCCAAAAATGCATGCTTAGACAAAACAAATAAAACGAAAAGCAAAAACAAAAAAAGAAAGCAAAAAAAAAAAAAAACAAAAGAAGACTCACAAAGCTTGGGTTGTCTCCCAAGAAGCGCTCTTTTAAAGTCACTAGATTGACTTTATGTAAGAGATTGGCTCAAGGCGGTTTATGTATGAATGCCTTATTCGTTCTCCAATCCACTATTGGGTATCGCTTCAACCATTTGCCCTTTGTAGTGAAGATTGACCAATTATTTGTGCTACATATCCTAGGGTTAGACCAAGCAATCATCTACTCACGAGTTTTTTTATGGTCCCTCAATACCTCTATTACCTTTTCTTCCTCATGCTCCGGATGGTGGTGCAGATTTTTCTCCAAGCTAGAGATAATGTCTCGTTTTTCTTCACCAATCACCTTGACATATTTCATCTCCATAATGTATGGATGTTGAAGATTATTGGCTCGTTTTTCATGAAAGTGCTCAACATTAAAAGGATCAAAAACATCAATGTGTAAAGACAAATCAAAATCAATTAGATGCTCAAAAACCTCATAGTTATCAAAATTAACCATGTCATCTCCTACATTTAATAACAACTTACCATCGTTGGCATCAAATACCGATTTACCTGTGGCTAGGGAAGAAAGTAAAGAAATGTCAACATCCTCAGAAAGGATAGGAGTCGAATGCTCATCGTTGGATGCTTTCGAATTTTCCAACTTCATTTCATTCAACATCACGGTGTTGAATTCCTCCTTTTGATCTATCTCAGTGGTACCAAGCAATGCCCATGGTACTTTCTCAGATATGTCGCTCGTTAGTTGCTTGAGTTGATGATTCATCTCCTTCATTTCCCGCCGTGCGTCCTTCATCATAAAGTGGAGCTCTCCAATGGTGTTATCAAGTTGTTCCTCCGGAGTAGGAATTCTTTCTTGGTAATGTTGTGGAAAGAACCCTTGTGCATAACACGCTTCAATGACGCTTTGCAGCCATAATTGATTCTCCGGTAGTGTCATATCAGGAAAATTGCTATCCTTTGCGAATTGAATGATGCTTTGTAGCCATAATTGATTCTCCGGAAGGGTAATATCTGGAAAATTTCTAGCCATTGCGAGCTAAGAGTGTAAGAAAAAAATAAAAATAATAATAATAAAAAAATTTAATAAAAATAAAATAAATACTTAAAACTTGCAATAAAATCAAAAACTAAAATTAAACAAGTCCCCGGCAACGGCGCCAAAAACTTGACACGAAAAATCCTTACGTGTATTAAACAGCAAGTGGACTGGTCGTGTGTAGTAATAAAGTGGACAATAAAGTCCAGGTTGTCGAACCTCAAGGACTTGTATTTAATTTATGATTTTAAAGCAATTGAAGAACTTAAACTAAAACAAGAATTAACTAAAATATTATGGAAGTAAGATATAAGAAACAAGATGTCGAAATCAAGATAGCTATGGAAGAGAGCAACTAAAACACATGTGTTGACATAAATTAATCAATTTTCATTATAAACATGTTCTCATATTATTAGACTAATGTTGCTTTGGTGGAAAAAACCTTAAATAATTACTACCCGATGTCTCGGCTGTAATAATCCTATGATTAATTGATGGTTCTCTAGATATGTCTATCCGAGAATCTAACCAACAATCATGCATTCAAGTTCTAGAATTTCCCCGGATTAATCCGGCTAACTGCACCCGGGAATCTCTACCTATCTCTAGGGGCAATTCCCTATTTTTAACGGATTATGTGATGATCCTCTTTGCACCTTAAATTACCTTCTCTCGAACGAATAATTTAAGCAATAAATCATGCATATGGTAGCTAAGCATATGATGCATTCAAACAAGATCAAGACACAAAACAACAGTAGAATTAATATGAAAAACACAATTTATAACTCAATTATCATAATTTAGCCTCAACATGGCCTTAGTTCGAAAAATCTATTTCATCATAAAAGATAAAAGATAGGAACTTAAATTAAGATTCATATTCATAGACAAAAACAAATCTAAATCTAAGAAACTCCCTCGTATTTTTGATGGTTGAACTTCGATCTTCATCTCTTCCATGCTTCTTGATTTCTTCACCTTTAAAGGTTCTTGATAATCTTCATAACTAATCTAAGGATGATGAAGATGATGATAGGATGTGTTTAGGCTCCCCCAATGGGGAATGTGTTTTCAAGTGTCATTGTAGGATGGCCTCCAATCCTCCTTTTATAGCCAAAAAATCCACCTACCAAGAACATGTCCTTCCATTCTCTTTTCTTTCCACCTACCATTCTCTTACTTTCCACCTACCAAGAATGTGAACTACCATTCTCTTGTTTTCCTCCTACTAAGAGTGGGAGCTGCCACTTTCGTGTTTTCCAGCGCAAAGATAGTGTTTTATTCATAACATTCTCCACAGACCTCCGAATTTGATGCTTCAAGTCCCCATGTGACGATAAGACATACAACTACAACGTTGTAGAAGGCCACTTCATCCAATTCTGTCTCTAAATATATCAAAATGACGTTCCAATGTGGAGGTTGTTTCTGATTTGGTGCCCAGGTGTGCGGAAATGGTATTAAAATATGATTTTGGCTAACTCCAGCTTGTTTCTTGCTTGTTTGGTCGTAGAGGTGTGAAACATCTTGGCCTAAACTTGTTTTATACGTCGTTTTTCAGCCCGTTCTTCGATTGTATCCATTTAAGGTCTGAAATCACTTAATACACGAATTAAATGCACATGTGGAAAGAATCAAGCAATAAACGAACCTGAAACATAAACGGAAAGGGGCTTAAGTGAACTGGTCGTGTGTAGTAATAAAGTGGACAATAAAGTCCGGGTTGTCGAACCTCAAGGACTTGTATTTTAGTTTATGATTTTAAAGCAATTGAAGAACTTAAACTAAAACAATAATTAACTAAAATATTATGGAAGTAAGATATAAGAAACAAGATGTCAAAATCAAGATAGCTATGGAAAAGAGCAACTAAGACACATGTGTTGGCATAAATTAATCAATTTTCATTATAAACATGTTCTCATATTATTAGACTAATGCTGATTTGGTGGAAAAAACCTTAAATAATTACTACCCGATTTCTCGGCTGTAATAATTCTATGATTAATTGATGGTTCTCTAGATATGTCTATCCGAGAATCTAACCAACAATCATGCATTCAAGTTCTAGAATTTCCCCGGATTAATCCGGCTAACTGCACCCGGGAATCTCTACCTATCTCTAGGGGCAATTCCCAATTTTTTACGGATTATGTGATGATCGTCTTTGCACCTTAAATTACCTTCTCTCGAATGAATAATTTAAGCAATAAATCATGCATATGGTAGCTAAGCATATGATGCATTCAAACAAGATCAAGACACAAAACAACAATAGAATTAATATGAAAAACACAATTTATAACTCAATTATCATAATTTAGCCTCAACATGACCTTAGTTCGAAGAATCTATTTCATCATAAAAGATAAAAGATAGGAACTTAAATTAAGATTCATATTCATAGACAAAAACAAATCTAAATCTAAGAAACTCCCTCGTATTTTTGATGGTTGAACTTCGATCTTCATCTCTTCCATGCTTCTTGATTTCTTCACCTTTAAAGGTTCTTGATAATCTTCATAACAAATCTAAGGATGATGAAGATGATGATAGGATGTGTTTAGGCTCCCCCAATGGGGAATGTGTTTTCAAATGTGTTTGTAGGATGGCATCCAATCCTCCTTTTATAGCCAAAAAAATTCACCAACCAAGAACATGTGCTTCCATTCTCTTTTCTTTCCACCTACCATTCTCTTGCTTTCCATCTACCAAGAATGAGAACTACCATTCTCTTGTTTTCCACCTACCAAGAATGGGAGCTGCCACTTTCGTATTTTCCAGCGCAGGGATAGTGTTTTATTCATACACTTCTCCACAGACCTCCGAATTAGATGATTCAAGTCCCCATGTAAAGATAAGACATAGATCTAAAACTTTGTAGAAGGACACTTCATCCAATTCGGTCTCTAAATTTATCCAAATGGCGTTCCAACGTGGAGATTGTTTCTGATTTGGCGCCCAGATATGCGGAAATGGTACTAAAACATGATCTTGGCTAACTCCAACTTATTTCTTGCTTGTTTGGTCGTTGAGGTGTGAAGCATCTTGGCCTAAACTTGTTTTATATGTCGTTTTTCAGCCCGTTCTTCGATTGTATCCATTTAATGTCTGCATTCACTTAATACACGAATTAAATGCACATATGGAAAGAATCAAGCGATAAATGAACCTAAAACATAAACGGAAAGGGGCTTAAAAACAAGTAAAAATGACTCCTATCATTGACAGTCCAATAGGGTGGCTTCTCCGTATGTCTGAAAGTGCTTATCACATTTAATGCTCTTGTCAGCATTTAATGCATTTGAATTAAATGCCCGTTGGCACTTAATGCGTTGAGAATATTTGCATTAAACTCCTTCCGGACTTAGAAATAGATTCAGGTGAAATCAGTCATTGATGGACGCTTATCCATCCTTGAATCACTTCTGTCCTATAAGGTAACGCTTGATATAGCTGGTCATTTGGACGCTTGGAGACTTTATCTTCATTCAGAGTTCAGGCGCTTGAGTCTTCAAACTTTACTACGGATAAACTCACTCAGAAATTATCAGACGCTCAGCCTAAGACTACTTAGCCTAACAATCTAGAATAAAAACAAAACAAAGCCTATAAAGCCTATTACAAATCTAACGCTTCAAAGCTTATACAAGATTTCTTCTAAAAATTAAGCTTACATATTTTGGGGTCTAACATAAAGTCCTAATTGTCATCATCAAAACATCTAACATGAAATTCCTAACAATTTTCCCCTTTTTGATGATGGCAATACTTACTCTTTTATAGATCAAGAGTTAGACAGCCAAAATAAAAGTTGGCATTGGTTAGATAACATTAGTTAGAGTTAGTTACGCTTCAACGAGATGTTTCAGCTAAAAAAAATGCATTTTATATATATCAATGATTACACGCATTTTTACAACTAAACAAAAAAAAATATCATACGAGACAAGAATATAGATAATGTAAATCAAAAAAACTTAATGACTTGGTCTAACTTTGTATCGCTTGGGCATTTCAGCTCGGATAGCTTCAGTTAGGTTATCTTCCAAAGTCATCATCGCTTCATGATCTTTGTCGATTATGAGCTTATTTTCTTCCTTTTGTCTTTTCTTGAAAATAGCAAAGTGCTTGTCCTAATCAGTTGGGTCAATACCAATATACCTTGGGCAAATTCTGAAAGTTTGGTTGAAGTCAGACATCTGCCTTTCTTCAGCTAAGATTTTTGGATCTGTAGGTTCTGGAATAGATGCTCTTTGAAGAGGGATGTCAAACTGTTCAAGCAGTGCCTGAGAAGGTATTGGTAGATTTGGATACAGTGCTCTTGGAGGTTCTCTTAGCGTTCTACTAGGCGCTCCAGCAGAATCACTTATCCCAACAACAGTTATCCAAGATGGAAGACTTAGCACAGAAGAAGGGGATAGTAGCTGACGCTTCAACGGCGTAGGAGGTTCTTGAGCACTTGAACTGGACACTCTCTTCAGCTTTCCTTTCCATTTCTCTTCTCCCTTATTGCCATCATCACTCTTCAGAAAATGTTTTGTGAGTAAACTGACCTGATGAGCAATTTGAGACATAGAATCTGTAAGATCATCCAGACGCTTGTCGAAACGTTCCTGCAAAGCGAGGATCTTAGCGCTGGTAGCATCATTCAGTGAGGTCTCTAAGGAGTCTAGACACTTGTCAAATTGTTCTTTCGGGGCTAGTTGGTTGGCTCGAGTAGCGTCACTCATTTCTTGAAATTCTTTTTGACACTCACCAACAACCGCTTGAGCAGAACCCTTCATATGACCTATTTGAGCGTTCAAGATTTGGGATTCAATCTTTGCTAAATCGGTCTTAATCCAGTGAAGAGATTCTTCATTCTGAGTAGCGTGACTGCTTATCTCCTCTAATACAGATTTCAGCAAAGGTCCAAACATTTGACTCACATCCGATGGAAGCGCTTGAGGAGCCGGTCGCTTGAATCTGGATGTATGCTTGAGTGAGTCAAGAGGAGCTTCATATGCAGGATCAAAAATTGTACCGCATACATCAATTGAGTGATCTTCAGCAACATCAGCAGTAACAGAATCAACGAATTCAGGAGCGTTAGAAATATGCTCTGGTGGAGACGCTTGAACTGGTTCTTTAGCAGACGCCGGAATACTTGCGACTTCTGCTGGTTCAAATACTTCAACCATCTTAGCAGAGATTTGTCTTCAAGCACTGACTCTGGTTGGCGAAAATCATTGAATTGGAAGTTCCAATGTGCTGCATCGGCAAAAAAATTGGAAGCGACTTCCAGAAGTTCAATCAGATGTTGTAGAGGAAGGCAAGTACCTTAAATGAATGTGCGAAGTGGACTATCTATGGCCCTGATGTATATGCGACCAATGATATCCAGCACATGATTCGGGAAGACTTTGGACGGCGCTTGACAGATAGAGAAAATTGCATCTGGGCAGTAATCTCTAGAAAATCCAATCAATCTAACTGTTGGAAGATGTTGTAGACGTCGAGATTCAGGTACGTATGAATTGTAGTATTCTTCTAGATACGGATAGATAGCTTGAGCCAGTCCCTAATTTCTTTCTAGCAGTGAGAGGACAAACTCATAGTGATTGAGTACCTCTTTGCGAATAGAAAGGAGCCATGGATATCCTCGAAAAGAGTGGAGTACTGAGTCGTTCCATTGTCTGAGATTTGCAGTGAAGATGCGGTCCAAAAGAGATAGGGGAGTCATAATCCTCACCATCAATCTAAGATTATCTTCGTAGAGGCTTGGAGCGAGATTCAAGCAAGATACGGAAGAACTGCCACTAGTAGATGTTAGAGCATTGAAAAGTAGAGAAGTAATGGACAATCTATGAATCGCTTGACGCAAACACTGCTCAATCTGATGTCGAATGAGTGGGAGCTTAAGAGAAGGTCTAACTCTCTATTGACGCTTCGTTAGGCAATACTGCGCAAATTAACGCTTCTTGTCATGCATGCCTATGCCAAATAAGTGGGGAGCTTGAACTAATTCTGTGAAAGTATATCGATGACCCACATACGCTTCGACCTAGTTGACTTCAGTCAAACAGTAGTCTGGTCCAGCGTTGACCATAGCTCGAATGCCTTCATGATGAATATCTCTGATAGATTCAAAACGATATCTATCAGTTTGATAGTTGGCATGCCAGACGCTGTCAAAGTATGCATCAGCTTTAGTTTGGAGCAAATCCGTCAGAGATTCGAGATGCTCACGGGCATGAACCCCTTTATTCTTCCATAGTTGAAGAGGATTGGCAGACTTCTTGCTCTCAGCATTGTTTGCTATAAGAGGAAAATGTGTGTAACCTTCTCTGTTTAAGACTTTTTCAGAAGGGTTGACTTACTATGCCCATATTCTAGTAGTAGGCCAAATCCACATTGTACCTAGAAATTCTACCTCCTTGCCTAGTGTGTCAATCACCTGGGCAATCTCATTCTTAGCGGCAATGTATCTTTCTTCATTATAGCCAACAGGGATGAAATCTTCTTCGAGCGCTGGGGGCATATAGTTGATTGAATGATCAATCGTCTTCAGCATGTCCAGCTTGAAGAAGTGCCTTGGCTTTGGAACGTCTTCAGCAACGCTCTTACCTTCTGAGCGTGCCTCTGTTATTGCCGGAACAGGAATTGATGTTTGAACCTCTTTGGGAGCAGGTTCTTCAATTGCAATTGCAGCAACTTCTGCGGCAACGTCTTTGGCAATAACCACAACTTCTGTCATCTCAACATCGAAGTGGACGTCTGTTGATGCTTCAGTAGCAGCTGGAACTAAAGCTGTAATACATGAACTATCCTCTATAAGAGCAGGATCTTCTACAGATGTAGGAGTAGAAATGTTGTGGGAAGAAATAATTTTACCCTGAGAACTTGACTCAACAGCAATTCAAGCGCTTGGCTTATCCGCAATTTGAGCGCTGAGCTCAATAGCAGCAGCTTGAGAGCTTGGCTCAATCGTCTCAGGCTTCTCAGGAACAGATGCAGCTGTACGCTTGCTTGTCCTGGGATGCTTAAAGATCCTCTTTACATTGATTCCTTCAATGAGCGTGAGCTTTCAGCGAGAGGAGCAACAACTGGTTCCTCAAAGTCTATTTGTTTAATGATGCCTTCCAGCTTTCTCCGCTTGAGGGGTAACTTGTCCTTTGCAGCCTCCTCAGTTTCCTCATCACTCTTTTGGGGAGAGGGAACAACATTAGCCTTGGGCTTTCTGGGAGCCCTCTTCTTTGTTACAGCCGGACGCTTCACGGCTTCTTGTAGAACTGGGCGCTCAGCTTCCTCATCGAACGCTTGACGTACTTCCAGATGCTCAGATAGTGGCCTAGCAGCACCACCAACTTTGGAGGATTGAAGAGATTACTCAGAATCCGTTTTCCCAACAACTTAGTCTTATTCAGCGGTTGACCAGACGAGTATATACACTCTGAGTTGTACAGCAGGTCACTCAGAACAAGCGCATAAGGTTTATTCAGGGCGCTTAAACACTCCCAAAACCTTCCAAAAATATACTCACTCCAATTGATCTTGGTGTTGAGGAGTATCGTCGTCATCATCTGAAATTGTACTAGGTTTACCTTATCGAAGGTACCCACTCTGCATTCGATGATCTTGCTGCAGAACTCAGCCAACAGTCGGTATTTGGATACCAATTCTTTCTTTTGGAAATATTGTGTGTAGGGTACTCCATCGTAAGCACTCATGGTTGTCCATGCTTCTATGATTTGTGCCAAAGTAACGCAGTACAAAGCCTCACCTTCATTTGGGAGTTTGAAGTTCTTGGCAATGGAGGCAGCAGACAAACTGAATTCCTTGGAAGGCTCCTTCTTGGATAGAGGAATTCGACAAGAGATAGATTTCTTGTCCTCTGAGAGTTTAGCAGTTTTCCAGAAGGTGTCAATTTTCGTCGGAAACAGATAGGAATATTGAGTCAAGAAAGTTTTAAACCCAGCCTTGACTACCATATCCATCATATCTGTCAGGTTGATTTGAGGATGTTCATATAGAAATTTCTAGTCGACAACAAGGCCTTCAGTAACCTTGATGGTAGGCTCGGCGGAAGTAGCAGAAGATTTCTTTGGCGCCATTTTTAGTGAAAGAGATGAACTGAGTTTTGCTTTTTTCTTTGAGAAAGAGAGAGAAAGTAAGATTCGCAGAAAGCTTTGAGTGAAAGTGAATGATTTTTCTGCATAAATTGTATTTTAAATGACACAGTAATGAATTTGTTGAAACTTGTGTTCTCTAGTCTCTGTAGGATTTAAACACGTGGAAAAAGTTTTAATCTCAGCCATGAATTCATTAACTGTGGACACGAGTTTTGTGTATGAGACAGAAGTTACATTTGGTAATTCCCATATATAAAGATTTGACATCCGAGTTAAAATTTAAAAAAAAAACGTTTGGCATTTTCAAAGTGTAACACACGCGCCTGATGGTACACTGACACGTACACAAACACGTGCTATCTCTGAATTGTCATTTTGAAAAGTTTTTGATTACCCGCCAGTTTGATGTGATAGAAGTGTGTGAATAGAGTACACAATATACTTTTGAGTCTATCTACTACTTCAAGAAGCTTGCAAAATTTAGGCATAATTTTTTAAAAAAGACATTTTTATATTAAGTGTTGAATGGGATTGGTTCAACGCTTAACTGATACCATTGGTATAACACTTCTTGGTATTTATTATAACTGTTGTAATATCGACGCTTGAGATCAAAGTCCTTTTTATGTTTGAGCGTCCAATATTTTATGCATAAATAATACTGAGCGTTGATGATCATGCATCTGAAAATTTTGACCATTGATGCTTACAGTTATATTCAAGTACAATTTTAAGGTTCCCCCTAAATTTGATAACTTGTACAAATTTTTAAGAAAATCTTTTAGACATAAATCAAGTGGATTCCCCCTAGATTATATGTCTAATAAAGTATGACGCAAAGTGATTAAGCATTTAAATCAATCATACCTAATTCACTTCTCAAAGTGAGAAAACATTGTTCGTTGAGCGCTTTGGTGAAGATATCTGCCAAATGTTTGTTAGTTCCAATAAAGTGCATGGAGATATCTTTCTTTTGAACATGGTCGCGAAGGAAAGGGTATCTAATGTCAATGTGTTTAGTTCTGGAATGGAGAACGGAGTTTTGAGTCATGGCGAGAGCGCTTTTGTTATCACAATGAATGGGGGTTGGACCTAGGATTATACCATAATCTCTAAGCTGTTGCCCTCATCCATAACACTTGTGCACAACAACTTCCTGCAGCTACATACTCAGCTTCGGCTGTAGAGGTAGCTATGGATTGTTGTTTCTTACTATGCCATGAAACTAACCTATCACCTAGAAATTGACATGTACCACTAGTACTCTTACGCTCTATTTTGCAACCTGCAAAATCTGCATCTGAGTAACCAATTAGTTCAAAAGGAGAATCCCTACGATACCATAATCCCACATTTTTTGTGCCTTTTAGGTATTTAAGGATCTTCTTGGTAACAATTAAGTGTGACTCTTTAGGATCAGCTTGAAATCATGCGCACATGCATACCGAAAACATAATATCAGGTCTACTGGCAGTAAGATAAATAAGTGATCCAATGATACCTCTATAATTAGTGATATCAACTTTATTTCCACTTTCATCTTTATCTAACTTAAGCGTTTGGCTCATTGGAATTTTTGAATATGATGCATTCTCCATACCAAATTTCTTAATCATATCTCTTGTACATTTAGCTTGGTTAATAAATATGCCATTAGGGAGTTGTTTAACTTGTAATCCTAAGAAGAAAGTTAATTCACCCATCATGCTCATTTCAAATTGTTCTTGCATCATTTTCGAAAATTTCTCACACAGACGCTCGTTAGTAGAGCCAAATATAATATCATCAACATAAATTTGGACTAAGAGAATATATTCGTCATTGGTAATTTTAAATAACGTTGTATCAATGCTGCCT
The DNA here is from genome assembly GCA_019426215.1 of Buddleja alternifolia. Lineage (NCBI taxonomy): Eukaryota > Viridiplantae > Streptophyta > Magnoliopsida > Lamiales > Scrophulariaceae > Buddleja > Buddleja alternifolia. The sequence continues at coordinate 96,638 of WHWC01000082.1, read as the reverse complement.
TTTTAAAAGCCTTTACCAATAAGAAAGATAGAGAGAGTGTCATACCATGCTCGGGGTGCTTGCTTAAGCCCATAAAGTGCTTTCCCTAGCTTGCAAACCATACCCTTACCATGGTTGTTGATGAATCCCGGTGGTTGCTCCACATATACTTCTTCTTGGAGTTTACCATTCATAAAGGCACTCTTCACGTCCATCTGATATACCGTAAACTTTTTGAACGCTGCATACGCTAAAAACGTGCGGATTGCTTCAAGACGGGCGACAGGAGCATATGTCTCATCAAAGTCAATACCCTTTTCTTGGCAATATCCTTGAGCTATGAGTCTGGCCTTGTTTCTTATTACAATGCCATTCTCATCCATCTTATTTCTATAAACCCATCTAGTTCCAATGACTCCTTGGTCAGTTGGTCTTGGTACTAGCATCCAAAACTTACTACGCTCAAACTGATTAAGCTCTTCTTGCATGGCTTCAATCCAACTTGGATCACTTAGCGCTTCATCCAGTTTCTTAGGTTCCATTTGAGATAGAAAGCTTGCGAACATGGCCTCATTGAATGTAGCGGCTCTAGTTCTAACACGCGCTCCAATATCACCAATAATCTGCTCAGGAGGATGATCACGCAGCCATAGTCTATCTAGTTGGAAAGGGTTAAAAGGTTGAACAGGCGGTCAACGATCAGACGCTTGACTACCTTCTTGCGTAGGCGCCTCAAGTTCACAAATCCTTGTTTGCTCTTGATGATCACTCTCTTCATGATCATCAACATTTCTTACATTGTTATCCAGAGTAACCTCACGAGTAGTCTTAGGAGGTGGCACTGAGATCTCATCATCGTCAACAATGTCATCATCAATGGTGATCTTAGACGCTTGATGACATAGATCTTCAACTCCTACATCATTTATATCAACCTTACTCGGTTCTTGGTTAGCATCATCAAAAAAAACATGAATAGATGCCTCAACCTTCGATTTGATCTTATTTAGGATGCGAAAATTCTTTCCTTTCTTGGAGTAGCCTAGAAAGATTCCCTCATCCGCTTTAGGATCAAATGTCTTTAGTCTTTGGGATCCATTATTATGGATAAAGCATTTAGAACCAAAGACGTGAAAATATGAAACATTTGGATTACGTCCCTTCCATAGTTCATATGGAGTTTTTCCATTCTGTTTGTTGATCATGCAACGGTTTTGAGTATAACATGCAGTATTGATCGCTTCGGCCCAAAACCTAGGAGCAAGCTTGGACTCTGGTAACATAGTCATAGAGGCTTCCTTGAGTGTTCTGTTCCAGCGCTCAGCAACACCATTCTGTTGGGGAGTTTTGGGAGCTGAATACTCTTGATGTATTCCATTCTCTACACAAAACTCCTCAACAATCTTGTTAGTAAACTCAGTACCGTGATCACTTCTTATTCTTGCAACCTGATAAGTCCATATTTTACAGTATTTTATGCCCCATTGTAATATGATTTGATCGTTACTTTGATCATTTTTTATCCTTCATAATGCTTTGATTGGTATATATTTTGTTTTGTAGGATAAAAGTTGATTTACGCATGAAAAACGAGAAAAGAGATCCAAATTGAGCTTGAAATTGAAGAAAGAAACAAAAGAAGATAGTTGACGAAAGATTTTACACAATGCTCATATATAAATGAGGTTTTCGTCGTCTTACAGGCCGAATCATACTACGGTTTCTTCTTCAATATTGTAGATCTATTTCTTAGCTTCGCGTAGCAACTTGAATCAACTCAATCCGACATTTGTAGAGAGAGTTATGATCAAAATACGAAAGCTGTGAATTCTGTGTCAGAGGACCGCGGTCTGATAAGAGTTTGTGCCACGGTCCAATTCTCCCGAAGCCCTAAAATTAAGTCCGCCGTTTTCTCCCTTTATAACACACTTTTCTCTTGGAAAACACTTACACTTGTTCCAAAAACACATAGGGAAGCCATAGGAAGACCCAAGGAAGCTTGAGGAGCCATTTTCATCATCAAAAGCTTGGATTCACACCTTGTAATAGGGAGTAATTCAACTCTTTCTCTTTGATTAGTTTATCAACTATGTCTTATAGAATCGTTGAATCATTTGTTATTGTAAGTATGAGCTAAGCATCTTTGTGGTTGGGTTATGTAAATACTTTGTGATGTTTTGTGTTTAATGAATGATTAATTTTCGGATTTATTACATTCTTGTTACATGTTTGATTTTATGCTTAATGCTTTCACATGAATGATCACCATGTGTTTGATATAATGCTTTGTCTTGAGACCGAGAGGAGATAGATAAAGGGAGATCGAAAAATCAAACATCATAACGTAACAATTGACTAGAGATAGAATCGATTGCGTTGTGTGGCTTTTTGTGATAAGATGACCCGATTAAATGTAGGTGTTCGTAAGCAAGGAATTCCTTTGAACCTAAATGCATGTTAGTTAATTCAATCTTCACTATAGAGATATAGGAAGTTGTTAACTAGTATAGGCTTGTTATTTCAAGAGATTGAATAATAAATACATTAGGGGGTTTCGCCATAACAAGAGCGTTCTAAAAATCCGGATAATTGAGAGTTCATGAACATAGAATAGAACATAGTAGGATCATAACCCAATCACCTCTTTCCATTCGATTTATTATCTTGTTTATCACATAGTTGTCTTTGATTATTTTCATAGTATAATCAACCATCATCTTATAATTTGATTTAGCTTAGAGTTAGATAATATAGCAATTACGAGCATTGAATCCAATTGTCCCTGTGGAGACGATACACCCCGGGCTAAATAGTCCACTTTATTACTTTGCACAACCTAGTATACTTGCTAGGATTTCGTGTGTCACAACCTTAAGATTTTTCAATGTTTAAAGTTGCCGAATAAGCGTTGTTAACTTGTGACATGTCTCATCTTTGGATGAAAGAAATCTCACGCAAGTAAATCGAAAGAAATTATCTACTATCACCAAAGTTTACTTTTTAGCACTTACACTGATCGTTTGAACAGGTCCAAACAAATCCATGTGAATTAGTTCAAAGTATTCTAGAGTTAGATAGATGAGGCTTTCTGTTGAACGATGACTTGACTTGTTTGCCCATTTGACAAGCATCACAGAGGCGATCCTTGTGAAATGGTCCTTTTGGTAATCCCTCTATGAGATTTAGATTTATAAGCTGAGAGATTGTCTTAAAGTTCAGGTGATTCATTTTTCTACGCCATAACCAACCCATTTTAGATTCATTTTTAGCAACAAAACATGTTGGGTTGTTATCAAGTGTTGAACCCCAATCTACCAAATATACGTTGTTAGTTCTTTTTCCTTTCAATTTAGTAGACTTAGTCTTAACGTCATTTATATAGCAACAGTCGCTTCAGAATACGACTTCAAAGCCTTTATCACAAAATTGACTTATGATTAATAAATTGTGCTTTAGACCCTCAACATAATAAACATCACTTATCATGATGTTCCCCCTATGCATAGTACCTATACCTTTGGTTTTACCTTTGGAGTTGTCACCAAATACAACCTGAGGACCATTGGCAGCTCGACTGTTGATCAGAAGATCCTTGGAACCAGTCATGTGCCTGGACGATCCACTATCGAAATACCACACAGATGTATCGACTCTAGCTCTAGGTACCTGCACTCAAAAAGGGAAGTTCTATTTCTGTTTAGGTATCCATTGTTGCTTGGGTCCTTCAACATTAGTAACATTGTTAGTTTGAATTAGAACTTTAGGAACCCATATTTGCCTAATCTTCATTGTAGAAATATTGGCCTTTTTGGGTTTCACTTTGTGTTGTGTGTGCTTTTTGTTCACCTTGTGCTGTGTGTGCTTTTTGGGTGTATAATAATATCCTTGATTATAATAGTAATCATAATCATAATCATCATAGTAGCGATAATATGATCTAGACTTTTGTGGATATTGACGCTGGTATTTCCTGGGCGATGGCTTGGGATGCACTTTTGATGCTGGACACTTAGCGCTTGACTCTTAGTGATTAGGTTTATCCTTAGCCTTTGGATCGTTCGGATGAACCTTTCTTTGTGAATCATTTGCTTTTGCCTTTCCCTTGCCTGGGTTAGCTTTGGCCTTCTCATTTGTCCTCGTACCATTTTTGCTTGGTTCAACATGTGTTTGACTTTGTGAACCTTCTTCAACAAAGAAAACACCCTTTCTTTTGTTGTTTGCCGTAACATTAGGTTTGTTTGGTTGTTTACCAAATTTATTGCATCCTAAATCGGTCTTTTCACCAAACATTCTTTTTACCTCAGTCACATTATCCAACTTTCTTGAAGCTTTTGATCATGATGAGATGAGCTGCTCTGATTTGGCAAGTCCAGCGATCAGATCAGCTTCTCTCTTGACTATTATATCAAGATCGCCTTTTAATTGAATAATCTCACTCTCAAGTGATTGGTTCTTCTCAATGCATTGTTGCTGAACTTTTAACTCTGCTTTGAGAGTTACTTTATCTCTTGTGAGTGATGAGATACTAGCGAGATCATTTTGATATATTTTGGCGGCGTCTTGACAATTTTTATAATATTCATTAACTTTGTCAAGTAATTCTTCATAAGAGAGAGGATAAGATATCTTAGTGTTTACCTCAGGAGACACTTCATCATCTCTGGCCATGAGACAAATAAGCGCTGAGTCATCCACTGGCTCATCATCATCACTGCTCTCCTCTGAATACTCCAAATCTTCAGGTGCGGACGCTGGTTCTGATTCCGCTAGCAAACCTTGTTGATGAAGGTTGCTCCTGAATTGGTTTCTATCCACATAATCCTGCCTTGAGGACTTGGATACATTTGGATAAGGGCAATTTACCTGGTAGTGCCCTGGTTTCCTGCAATAATAACAAAGGTTAGTTTTCATCTTTTGTTCACTTGTTAACCTTGCAGTGTGTGGTTTTGAGACCATGGGCGCTGAGTGATTTTGAGTAGACGCTTGGTATTGAGCAGGCCCTTGGGGTGAAGGAACAGAATAATGAGGCGCTTGGTACTGTTGTTGTACTGGAGCGGGCGCATGATATGAACTCTGTCCTTGATGCTTAGGACTATTTCCTTTCTTTTCATAGCTCAAGAACTTTCTGAATCTATTCAGCAAGGCCAACTCCTCTTCCTCACTGATATCTGAAGCTTTTTCTTTATTACCCGATTTACCCTTGATTGATGTTACAAGAGCTCCAGACTCAATTACTGGACTGCTCACTGCATCACTAGCCGAATTCAACTCAAACTCAAATGCTTTGAGCTCTGAAAAAGCATCTTCTGGAGTTAGGCGAACCAACATATTTGATTCTCTCATAGCTGTTGTCTTCATCAAGAATCTACTAGGTAGACTTCTAAAGATTTTAACCACCATTTCTCGGTTCTGTAAATTCATACCCCAAGGATGTGAGTTCCGTAACAAGAGCTATGAATCTCATGTCCAGTTGCTCTAGAGTCTCATTGGTCGACATCTTAAAGTTGCTAAACCTTTCCTTAGCAATGGAAAGTTTGTTCTCTTTAATCTGAGCTGAACCACCACAGATCATGGCTAACTTATCCCAGATTTCCTTAGTTATGTTGCATGACTTAATCTTATTGAATAGATTGTCATTATCACCAATAGCTGTATACAGAGCATTCCGACCAACATTGTCCAAATTTGCTCTTCGACGCTCATCTGGAGACCATTCTTGTTTCGGTTTTTCAACGTAACCATCCGGAGTGTCTTCCGTGGCTCCAGGCACTCTTGTGATAACTTTATATATTTTGATTGGCTCATCTAAAATAATATCGCACATGTCATCATCACATGAACAGAGATATGTAAATGCTTTGACTTTCCATATGTCATATTTCGACTCAGTCAGTTTGGGAACTTTAGCAAATGCCTTAAAAACAATTTTAAAAGCAACTCGATTCTGAAAAAGGATCTAAACAAGCAGTTATGCTTGGAAATTTTTAAATTTCAACTTTTAACCTCTCTGAGACCACTTGTTGGTCCCAAGTGGCATACGAAAGGGTCTAGAAGGGGGGGGGAGGGGTTGAATAGACCCTGAAGTTTTTTTCGACTTCAAAATTTCGTATTAAAAAGGTTTTGGACGCTTGAAATGGTGACGCTTGACTGAACGTTTACTTGAAATATAGACGTTATGCTAAGCGTTTGATGAAGACTGTTTTTAGAAAGTTAACTTAGACTTCAAGATTTGAATACTTTAACCAAGTAGGTTTAAGCGTTCAGTTCTTTAATCAATGTTAGCACAGTGGAATAATTTTAGAGTCTTCTCTTTTGGAAATCTTTAGCCTCACAAGTTGTTTCTAAGTTGCTTAGCGTTTTATTGTGTTTTACTTAATCAATTTATGCAATGATATGATAGATAAGAGAATTGACTGTAAAGTAAAAGACACAATATTTCTGCTAAATGATAGATAAGAGAATTGACTGTAAAGTATCCAACTTCGATTTCACACAGATCGCGAGTCTTGGATGGGGTTTTCTAAATGGTTTGTTCGATTTTGATGAAGTTCAAACAACTGAAAATATCTCAATAGTAATGTGGTTTCTTCGAAAAGAATGTTTGAGATATTGGTTGACTGTCTCAGGAATTGAAAAAAAGCAAAGAGAATGTTTTCTTGAATATTCTGGCTTTTCTGAAAGTTTAAGGAAAGAGACTTCAATGCAACAGTAATTTGGCTTAGAAATTGATTGTATATTTGGCTTGTTGTTGAAGTCCTATTTATAGGCATTCTTGGAGAAAGTGTCCGTTTGACACATGTACAGGCGCGTGTCTCTCACTTCCGCGAGTGATCAACTTTTGTCCTTTTTCCTGAAAATCTGTTGCAGAAAAGTTGGTGCTGCAGTCTATGAATAGTTGACAGTCCAATAGGGTGGCTTCTCTGTACGTCTGAAAGTGCTTATCACATTTAATGCTCTTATCAGCATTTAATGCATTTGAATTAAATGCCCGTTGGCACTTAATGCGTTGAGAATATTTTCATTAAACTCCTTCCGGACTTCGAAATAGATTCAGGTGAAATCAGTCATTGATGGACGCTTATCCATCCTTGAATCAATTTTGTCCTATAAGGTAACGCTTGATATAGCTGGTCATTTGGACGCTTGGAGACTTTATCTTCATTCAGACTTCAGGCGCTTGAGTTTTAACTCTTTACTACTGATAAATTTACTCAGAAATTATCAGACGCTCAGCCTAAGACTACTTAGCCTAACAATCTAAAATAAAAACAAAACAAAGCCTATAAAGCCTATTACAAATCTAACGCTTCAAAGCTTATACAAGATTTCTTCTAAAAATCAAGCTTACATATTTTGGGGTCTAACATAAAGTCCTAATTGTCATCATCAAAACATCAAACATGAAATTCCTAACACCTTCACTGACGTATCCCGATCGAGTGAAAGTCATGAAATGTGTCAAACTCACAGGACTCGATGCTATGATAAGAATCATAGTAATATGAGATTATTAAACATTAGTTAGTTCATAAGCTTTGGTCAAAGAGTTTTCATCTCATTTACCTATGATCGCATAAGATACTTCTCATTTACTTTTGAGACAGTGAATTCCCTCTTAGCAATCACCTCACATGCTACTTGCTCATTGGAAGGAATTTCGAGGTTGACTCCACCAACGGGTGAATTAGGCCTAACTACTCTGATGACAAAATCCAACGTCACAAGCAGACTGTGACCGTGACTCTTTAGGTCTAAGGCTCTTGCATATCTTTATAATCAGTAATCCAATCATTGACAGTCACCGAGTAAAAACCCAAGTGATCGGATTACTACGAGCCGTGTTTAAATACACTAATCCCATTAATGTATCTGTGACCCAAAATCCCGCTATCCCATAGTATTCGACTAACACTCGTTTTTCAGAGCATGTGTCATATAAGTCCATACGAATCTCAATGCCCAATTGAGATTCTCCGACTTGCAAACCATTTAAGTGATCAAGTATCAAACCCTTCCAGTGGTCATCTCCTTAACTACTATAAGGAGAGCGAAGGTTTGCCTTGACACACATGGGCTAGTTGCTCATTTAAGACTTTATAGATGCCATCAAGAATTTATATGAACAACATACTATTGCCTTTATATTAATTAGAGGTTGCACAATATAAACTCGTGCCTTATTTCTAACTCCTCGTTCGCATCTAGGGAACATTCCCAAAAGTTGGCGTGTGTGGTCCATTGCCATTGTTATAGGTATAATTTATCATTTTTTTGTTGTTGTTTAGGGTTTCAGTTAAATATTCAATGCTTAATGAATTAATGTATTTATTTTTAACGGTTGTGAGACCAATCGAGGTTCCACGTGCAATGGCAGAAATTGATGCAAATAACATTGTGCAAGCTTCTTATGGTGCATGGTAATTTATCTAACTAGGATTTTTAATTCAGAAATACCCATTATTTAATATTTAATTGCATTATTGATGTTGTAGGTGGTATCGACCCGTTCATAATAAAAAAAAAACAATGTAAGATGTTTTAGTGGAAGCTAGAGAAGCATTAGATCAGATGACCTATCTTCATGTGAGTAAAAGATTATCTTCACGTCATTATATTATGAAGTTATATCATGCTCTCGTATTAAAAGTATTGTTCTTCAATTTTCTTATTTAAGTTTGTTTGGAACGTATACAACTTCGATGATCCCGACATTGTTCAATTGCTAAGTGAATGTTTAGCCCCTGTTGTGTGGAGAGCATCAGTTCCAATGGTATTCTTTTCAATTGTGGAGTATCATAGTCCAGAGCATGTTCTAGTTTGGATTCCGGCAAACTAGTCCTCACTTAGTTACATACCCATAATTTACGAGGGTGGACCCCGCTGGGAGAAAAAATGAGGATTGGTCCATTTTTAATAGGATCTTCATCGACCATTGGAATGACCGCTTATACCATGTTGTGGTAGGAGAAGTGAGTATGGGCACACCTTCGGGATACGGTGAGTGGTATGATAGAATCACACGTCATTACATTTCGAAGGAATTGGATAGGTTGAACATCGGCTACCAAATAGGGTCGGCACCTCTACTGCATAATGTGGTTAGTATATCTAATTGTTCTTTCATTACATTACCTATAAGTTTTACTTTGTATTATGCTTTTGTTTATCATTTACAGAATTATCATATTCAACAATTGCAAACCATTGTCCAAGATTCCACTCAAACGAGCAATGCTTCTGAAGAGATATTAGGGTTGGTGAGATCAGGTCTTTCCCATATTTCCCGCATCGTCACATGTAGCCAACATTCTGATGTAGTATCCGATGTTCATTTTGATCAGAGATGCAGAGAACACCTGCTTTCATAAAGGAGAAGTAGCGTTAAAAGAGAAGTTGATGATTTAGAGGATTTAAAGGATGATGAAGAACTAGGACGGAGTCACTCACGTCCGTGTATGGGTGAACCTTCGACTTCGACTCTAGTTCCTCCCTCCACTTTCGGACTATCGACTTCGACTTTTGGTGATCCCTCCACTACCGATGTTTACTATCCCAAGATGGTCTATCCACCACCCAAGCCAGACTTACAATACACATTTTAAGAGGAGGGCCCTTCAGCTTCAGCATGGGTAATGCCCTCCAATTTGTGGCCTCAAGCCTCACACGGATCTAAATCTGGAAATGTCGCATATTCCACCTCCCCTAACTAAGAATTCGCCTCCACTCTCTTTATAATTTAAAACATCCCCTGTTCTATTAAATTTTGTTAGGAACAAAACAGAAGAAGAAATTTCAGGGACTTAGTCGGTCTACGAGGACGGGGCGCCCTCCATCTTGTGGCACGAGGGGGGCTCGCGGCCAGCGGCCACATAGACAGTGTTTTTAATTTGTAGTTTATATTTATTGCAATTTTTTTTTAATTTGTAATGCTTGACAATGTGATATTTATGATATTGACGTAATTGTTTAATTGAAAGGCCGAAAAAATAGCATTAAATTAAGAATATATGAAATAAATTAACTATATGAAAACAAATAAACACCAATTATTCATCAGACATCTCAGTATTTGATCGATACTCAGGACCTACACTGAGCTCCCTCCTAGCTCTTGCTTCTTGCACATGACCAAATAATGCGTACTCTCTATATTTTTCCTGGTAATTAAGATGCCTCATATGCATAGCCATCCTATTATTCTCTTCACTTATCCTATTGAGGGCTAGTGTGTTTTCATGGTATGTTACACGAGGCATGATGATAGCTCTTCGTCTGGGGCCACGACTATGACTTTCATGATAATCGCTAACAAGTCTGTCTTGTTCTTGGTCACGAAACGTCCATTCATTTTCTATCGTTTGTAAATACACTTCCGAATATCTTTGTTGGTCCCAAGTGGCATACGAAAGGGTCTAGAAGGGGGGGGGGGTGAATAGACCCTGAAGTCTTTTCAGACTTCAAAAAGATTCGTATTAAAATTATGCTTTTGGACGCTTGAAGTGTCTAACGCTTGACTTAAGCGTTCACTTAAAATCTAGGCGCTTTGGTAAAGCATCTAACTAAGACTGTTTTTAGAAAGTTAACTTAGATTTCAAGACTTGAATACTACAACTAAATAGGTTTGAGCGTTCACTTCTTTGATCAGTGTTAGCACAGCTGAATGATTTTTGGAGTCTTCTCTTTGAAAGCTTTAGCGTCACAGAAAGTGTATTTAGTTGCTTAGCATTTGATTAAGTTTTACTTTATCAGTTTATGATATGACAATATAATGCTGAAAGTAAAGTAAAGAACAATACTTGTAAGGTTCGTTGGGTGGTGTAATCACAACTACGTCTTTCTTCTCCTTGAACACTTGGAGGCAATCCACTAAAATGATTCTCAAAGCATCACACAGAATCTTCTACAAATTAGGGAGAGATGGATGTCGATGACCTGAGCTCCATGATCACACAGATTTCTGCTCCAAATCACTTCAATCCCCCTGCTTCTTTCACCCAGAAACATGGCAAGTATCCAACTTCGACTTCACACAGATCGCGAGGCTTGGATAGGGGTTTTTCTAAAAGGTTTGTTTGATTTTGATAAATTTCAAACAACTTGGAATATCTCAGTAGTAATGTGGGTTTCTCCGAAAAGAATGTTTGACATATTGGTTGACTGTCTCAGGATTTGAAGAAAAGCAAAGAAAATATTTTCTTGTAAATTCTGGCTTTTCTGAGATTGTAAGGAACGGGACTTCAATGCAACAACAATTCGACTTGATAATTGTTCTCTGTGTTTGGCTTGTTGTTGAAATCCTATTTATAGGCATTCTTGGAAAAAGTGTCCGTTTGACACACGCACGAGCGCGAGTGAACAACTTTTGTCCTTTTTCCTAAAAATCTGCTGCACAAAAGTTGGTGTTGTAGTCTTTGAATAGTTGACAGTCCAATAGGGTGGCTTCTCCGTACGTCTGAAAGTGCTTATCACATTTAATGCTCTTACCAGCATTTAATGCATTTGAATTAAATGCCTGTTGGCACTTAATGCATTGAGAATATTTGCATTAAACTCCTTCTGGACTTACAAATAAATTCTGGTGAAATCAGTCATTGATAGACGCTTATTCAACCTTAAATTACTTCTATCCTATAAAGTGACGCTTCTAGCTGGTCATTCTAGACGCTTGGAATCTTCATCTTTATTCAGACTTCAGGCGCTTAAGTCTTCAAACTTTATTTCTGATAAACTCACCCAGAACATATCAGACGCTCAGTCTAAGACAACTTAACCTAACAATCTAGAATAAAAATAAAACAAAGCCTATTACAAATCTAACGCTTCAAAGCTGAAAACAAACTTACATATTTTGGGGTCTAACAAAAAGTCCTAATTGTCATCATCAAAACATCTACCATGAAATTTCTAACAATTTCCCCCGTTTTGATGATGGCAATACCTACTCTTTTATAGTTCAAGAGTTAGATAGCCAAAATAAAAGTTAGCTTTGATTAGATACGGTTAGTTAAAGTTAGTTGCGCTTCAACGAGATGTTTCAGCTGAAAAAATGCATTTTATATATATCAAAGATTACAAGCATTTTTACAACTAAATAAATATAAGAGACAAGAATATAGATAATGCAAATCAAAAAGCTTTAATGACTTGATCTAACTTTGTATCGCTTGGGCATTTCAGCTCGGATAGCTTGAGTCAGATGATCTTTGTTGATTATGAGCTTATTTTCTTCTTGTTGTCTCTTCTTGAAAGCAGTAAAGTGTTTATCCCAATCACTTGGATCAATACCAATATACCTTAGACAAATTCTGAAAGTTCGGATGAAGTCAGACATCTGCCTCACTTCAGCTAAAATTCTTGGATCTGAAGGTTCTGGAATAGATGCTCTTTGAAAAGGGATGTCAAACTGTTCTAACATTGCTCTTGTAGGTATTGGTAGATTTGGATATAGTGCTCTTGGAGGTTTCCTTAGTGTTCTACTAGGCGCTCCAGCAGAGTCACTTACTTTAAAAGCATTTATCTAAGATGGGAGACTTAGCGCAGAAGGAGAGGTTAAGACTTGACGCTTAAGAGGCGGAGGCTCTTGAGCTCTTGAACTAGACATTTTCCTCTTTTCTCCTTTCTTCCTCTCTTCCCCCTTATTGCCATCATCAGACTTCAGAAAGTGTTCTGTAAGTAAACTAACCTGATGAGCAATCTGAGACATAGAGTTTGTAATGTCGTCCAAGCGCTTGTCGAAGCGTTCCTGCAGTGCGAGAAGCTTGGCGCTGGTAGCATCATTCAAAGATGTCTCTAAGGTTTCGAGGCGCTTTTCTAACTCTTCTTTCATGGCTAGTTGATTGGCGTGAGTGGCATCATGCATGTTTTGAAAAACTTGTCTGCACTCACCAATAGCCGCTTGAGCTGAGCTACGCATATGAGCAATCTGAGCGCTCATAACGTGAGACTCAATCTTTGCCAAATCTTCTTTAATCCACTGAAGAGATTCTTCATTCTGAGTAGCATGAGCACTGATATCCTCCAGAACGGATTTGAGCAAAGGACCAAAAGATTGACTCTCATCTGATTGAACCGCTTGAGGAGTCGGTCGCTTGAATCTGGATGAGTGTTTCAAAGAGTCAAGGGGAGCTCGATATGTTGGATCAAAGACAGTACCTCGTACGTCAAGAGAGTGATCCTCAGCAATATCAGCATCAACAGGTTCAGGAGCGTCAGGAATATCCTCTGGTTGAGACGCTTGAATAGGTTCTTCAGCAGACGCTGGAAAACTGGCATCTTCAGAAGTGGACGCTTCAATTTCCTTAGCAGGGGTTGCCTCTAGCGCGCACTCTGTTTGGCGAAAGTCATCGAATTGGAAGTTCCAATTTGCTAAATCGGCAAGAGAAGTGGACGAAGCTTCCAAAAGTTTAGTGAGTCTGGATCTAGAACAGCAAGAGCCAGAAATAAATGTGCGAAGAGGACTATCAATGGCCCGGATGTGCATGGGACCAATGATATCAAGCACATGATGCGGAAAGACTTTGGACGACGCTTGACAGATAGAGAAAATGGAATCTGGAGAGTAATTTCTAGAAAATCCAATTAAGCAGTCAAAGGGAAGAGACTTGAGACGCTGATCGTCAGGCATGTAAGCAGCATAGTACTCTTCTAAATATGGATAGATTGCTTGAGCTAGTCCCTGATTTCTTTCTAGCAGTGAGAGGACAAACTCATAATGATTGAGTACCTCTTTGCGGATAGAAGGGAGCAGTGGATATCCTCAAAATGCATTGATGACGGAGCCATTCCATTGTCTGAGATTGGCAGTGAAGATTTTGTCGAAATGAGATAATGGAGTCATAATCTTCACCATCAAGTTAAAATTATCTTCACAGTGGCTGGGAGCGAAATTCAGGCTAGTAATTTTAGTACTGCCGCTGGTAGACACTTGAGTGTTGAAATGTAGAGGAGTAATGGACAGTTTGTGATGCTCTTGACGCAGACATTGTTCAATTTGATGTCTAATTAGTGGGAGCTTGAGAACAGGTCCAACTCTCTGTTGACGTTTCTTCAGGCAATACTTGGCGAAATGACGCTTCTTGTCATGCATGCCTATGCCGAACAAATGGGGAGCTTGAACTAATTCTGAGAAAGTGTACTTGTTTCCCACATACGCTTCAACCCAATTGACTTCGTTCATGCAGTAGTCTGTGCCAGCGTTGACAATAGCTCTAATGCCTTCATGGTGAATATCTCTGATAGATTCAAAATGATATCTATCAGTCTGATAGTTAGCATTCCAGATGCTATCAAAATATGCATCAGCTTCAGTGTGGATCAGATCTGTGAGAGATTCGTGACGCTCACCGGCATGAACCGCTTTATTTTTCCATAGGCGAAGTGGATTGACCAAAGCTAGATTTTCAGGATTATTCGCAATATGAGGAAAGTGTGTGTAGTCTTCTCGGTTCAAGACTGCCTCTGATGGATTGAGAAAGCTAGGGCGAAGTGGCTCATACACACGAATATTGTAGTCTCTGAGAGCAAAACCTGTAGGCTTGTTGTGGCCATAGTCGAGGTAATACGCCAGATCTACATCACATCTAGGAGTTGTTCTTCCTTGTCTGTCTTGTTGACGAATGAGAGAGGATGGTATTTGACCAGGAATTTTTTGTAATTGAATGGCCATATAATATTTTCTCTCTATTTCTTTCATCTCAGTGTGAAACACTATATCCTTGATTTTATTGTCGATATCAGTCAGCAGGGCAATCTCATTCTCAGCAGCAATATATTTGTCTTCATTATAGCCGGCAGGAATGAAATCTTCTTAGAGTGTTGGAGGCATGTAGTTGATTGAATGATCAATCGTCTTCAGCGTGTCCAGTTGGAAGAAGTGCCTTGGCTTTGTAACGTCTTCAGCAACGCTCTGACCTTCTGAGCGTGCCTCTGTTATAGCTGGAACAGGGATTGATGATTGAACCTCTTTGAGAGCAGGCTCCACAGTTTCAATTACAGCAGCTTCTGCGGCAATGTCTTTGGCAATCGCCACAACTTCTGTCATCTCAACATCTAGATTGACATCTGTTAACGCTTCAACAGCAGCTGTAACATATGAACTATCCTCTATAAGAGCAGGATCTTCTACAGATGTAGGAATAGTGACACGCTAAAACTTAACGTGCTATGATAGCAAGTGCACTAGACGTGTGTAGTAATAAGTGGACAAAAAGTCCGGGTTGTCGAACCACGGAGACTTGAATTCTAGTTCATGATTTTCGATAAAAGATAAGACAATTAAAGTAAAGTGCAAGAAAAAGATTAAGCAATTAACGAACCAAAGAGAAACGTACTATAGATTTAATCTCACGTATGATAAAATGACTAAGGCACATGCTACAACCGAATCTACTCGTCAATATATATGAGTTACTCTTCGAATTATTAGACTCCTATTGCTTTGGTGGAAACTCCTAAATTAACTATTACCCGATGTCTCGGCACATAATAATCCTATGATTAATTGACGGTTCTCTAAATATGTCTATCCGAGAATCTAATCAAAAATCACGCATTAACGTTCTAGAGCTTCCCCGAACGAATCCGGCTAACAACACCCGGGAATCTTTACCTATTTCTAGGGCAATCCCTCATTTGTTTCGGATGATGTGTTAATTCCCTTGCACCCTAATCTATTTTCTCTCGAACAACTAGATTAGGCAAGATAGCAAGCATATGGTGATCAAACACATGATTGGAATAAAAGCATAGAATTAACACACAAAGCAATAGGAGAATTAATACAAAGAGCAACTTCACATATATTGATTCATAAATTTGGCCTTCACATGGCCTTAGTTCTTCAATATTAGCCTTTCATCAAAGCCTTAAGAAAATCTAATACAAACATATACATACTCATGGAAATAAACATGTAAATGCAAATAATTAAAACTCCCTCAATTGATTGATGATGGATCTTTGCTCTCTTGATCTTCAATCCTTAGCTCCTCTCTCTTTGTTCCCCTCCAAAAGTGATGAAGAAAATGGTGATGAATGATGATGAGTGAAAAGTGATGGATAAAATGCCTCTCTCTCCCTTCTCCTCAAGATGATCCTTAAGAAGACCACCACAAATCAGCTCCTCATGTGTATGTCCCCCCTAGTGTCCCCTCCACTACTCTTAAAGTGAGTAGTATAAAATTCCCTAAAAGTAGATCTAGTAAGAAACATACTTATGACATCCCCCCCATACATGTGATGACCTCTTGGCTTTAAATGTTCCATTCCCCCATCAAATGATGATCTTTTGGCTGAAAGGAATCAAATCTCGGATGTGGGCGCGCCTAGGCGCGGGTTTTACGGCGCTCGGGCGCCCAAATCAGAATGTTGGGAGTATTTGCCTCTGTCTTGCGCAGTAATTGTATTTCCTTCATAACTCTCTCCAAAAAACTCCGATTTGGATGATTCAAGTCCTCATTTGAAGCTAACACATAGTTCTACAACTTTGTAGAAGGGAACTTCATCCAATTCGGTCTCTAAACATACGGAAAAAGCGCTCGAACGTGGAAAGTGGTGCTGAAACGGCGCCCGGGCGTGGGCAAGATGGCGCCTAGGCGTAGGGGTGCATAGAAATTTGGCCTAAACTTGTTTTATACGTCATTTTCATCCCGTTCTTTGATTGTATCCATTTAAGACCTGAAATCACTTAATGCACGAATTAAACGCACATGTGGCAAGAATCAAGCGATAAATGAACCTAAGACATAAACGCAAAGGGGCTTAAAAACACGTAAAAATGCCTCTTATCAACACCCCCACACTTATCAATTGCTCGTCCTCGAGCAATAAGAGTTCTAAGATAAGGAAACATCATCAATCAAAGAGAGAAACAAAAAGAAAACTACCTAACTCACTTTCGTGGAGTAAACGGTTGCATTTAGCGAATGCAACAAGCCTTTGAACCATTGAGTTACCTCAAGGACGAGTTATAGTCTCGTGAGGGTTTGCAGACGATATACCCACAAAATCGAAAGATTTTCAACCCCGATCACTCAACGTAAATTACAATGATTAATAGCACACAATGGTATGAATTCATCTGTTTAAGCTCATATTACAAATATATACACATCACACATTTGCTCATGTTACGCCTTAACATTGAAAAGATCATCCTAAGGGTGTAGTGTAATAAATCTCAAGTATTATAGTCAAGTGGCATTCTTACCACTTTTCAAACATTAACCCCATATTTATCAACTTTTGATTATTCACATGGTACGAGAATTGAATACAACTTCATAGCCACTTAAAAATTTATCACTTCATTCCACTTTCGGATTTATCTTATGCACTTTCAACTCGAAACATTAGAGGCTAGACCATGTGCAATGTTTGATCCTCTTAGGCTTTCTATGACACCCGTGTAACGAGTTTTAGGCCAATAACTCCTAAACCAGATGGCTTTAGGGTATCAAATGTGGAGACATTCCTAAGGGCTTAATCACTCGAGTGTCAAAGGCCACAAAATCAAACTAGGTCCTTATTCACTTAACACTTACATTGGCTTGAGCTTAGCTCAAATTAGCAAAATAGTACAGTATTCTAGGCATGGTGCTCTTCGCCCCCAGTATCTATTAAGCCTGACTTTTTTTCAGTCATACCAATGTTCAACCTCTTTTTATTATTATTAAGCACACGAAGTTAACGTTCTCAACTCATAACACATGTGAAAATTCTAAGTTGATATTTCCGGGATCAAGCCTTTAAGTGTTTCAAAATGATTGCCCACTCAACTCCTCTACCTTCGATTTAGGTGCATATGTGAATCATCTTAAGGTTAATCTAGTCTAGTTAGGATCCCATAAGCAAGGAACGATGTGTATAGCCATTAAAAACCAAATTGATAGAGAAAACATACCATGTATTCAAATTAACCATGCTCAATGCCTCAAGTGAAGGGTTGAAATTCTATCCAAAAAAATAAATTAAAATTGCACACATTTCACATGTAGAGGTACAGCACCCCCCAAACTTGACCAAACTTGGACCGAAATATGTAAAACATGAATCAACATGACTATAATGGATCTAGTATACCCCCCACACTTATCATGAACATTGTCCCCAATGTTTGAAAAAGAAAAGGGCAAAGTACACGTCACCATAGGGAAGCTGAAAAGCAAACCCGAGTCCACTTAAGGCAATCAAGTCCACGGATGGCAATCACTGTGTCGATCACTACATAGGTAAACAAATGCTAGACATACAGAGCATCAAACATTGGATAGAATAGAATAAAACAAAACGAGATAAACAAAAAAATGAGAAACATGCATGGAAGGAAAACATCAAGCATCCAAACATCAAACATAAAATATCAAACATCCCAACAAACGATATCCAAAAAAAATAAAAAGAAACATGCATGGAAATAAAACAAGATAAGCCTAATCGGTGGTGCCAAAACGGTCAATGTAATCCTCATCCTCGCCGCCTAGATCATCCAAATCAATCAACGGGCTACCCTCATCATTATGAGCCTCATCATCACCTCCGTCAGGAACGAGAGCACCTGACTCGTGCATATCTGCGGGCTGCTGAGGCGGGGGGTGCGGGTAAGGTGGAGGAGCAGAATAATCAAACGGCCCCCAACCGACAAACGCATCATGCTCTACAAAAAGCTGACGGAAATAAGCACAAGTGTCGGACATGACCACCCTCATCTCATCTCGCAACTCCTCCCTCAATTCATCCTTTAATTGTCTAATGGCGGCGGCATCCATAGGTGGAAACTGTGGGGAGCTAGTAGACTGGGATGAAGATGGGCGAGGCCTCTTTGAAGTAGCTGGTGGTGGAGGAGCCTGGGAGTCGTCATCTACCACGGTGAGATAAGAACCAGGAAGCTCAGTACGCTCCAAAGGAAATGTGGGAACCTTAGCCGCCTTGCATAAAGCTGTGATCAGTGACGGGAGAATGATGGGAATCTTCCGAGTGGGACCTTCTCCCTTTTGCTTAGCCAATTCTTTGTTAATCAATGGCCCTAACTCATTCTTCAACTTTCTAAAGTGGTCCGTCAAAGACTTGTGGATTACCCGGGCAAAGTCCACAGCTTTCTTGGACATAATAGCGTAGATGAGGGTGGCCCGTTCCTTGTTTGCCTCTGATCGATTGGTACTCGGCATTAAATTGAATCTGATGAAGTCGAGCCAGAAAGCAGCCTCGGGTAATAGAGCCCTACGGGGGACATGAGCTTCTCCGGGTACCCATTCCCACCCCTCTCGGCCAATAACCTGCAAAATATCCGACAGGCTAACTCGGAGGCGCCCTGAATTGTAAAGAGCGGTGAACTCGCATGTCTGAGGGGTCGGGGTGCCTATGCTCTCCCTAATCTGTCTCAACTCATAATTGACATGTTTGCCCCGGACCAAAAGGGTAGTCCCCAGCCATCCTCGTGTCTCAATCTCATCATAAACCCCGGAGCTGAAGAATTCCAGAACCCAAGGAAGATGAATGGCCTCGGGCTTTTGACAAAAAAACTGTAAGCGATGAAATTGTATCAATTCGTGCACAGAGGGCTGTCCCCGGGTGGTTAAATAGTGCTCCTTAATAAGGGTGCGGGGGGTGCTCAAACTCTGACACATAATTTGGACTTGAGGGTTTTCAAAACGGGTACTATCGGGAGTCTCGGGCTCATTAGAGGAACCCTCACCCACTTTTTTCTTACCCTTTGACGGCCTGTTGGTAGTTCTCGTCATTTGCAACAACAATTATCAACTTCTTAACTACTCAAATCGACCCAAATGCAACCAACCAAATACAACAATCTTCAACGCCCAACACACACCAAAATCAGAGCAACCCACACTTGGCAACAATCCACAAATTCAATTTCAACCCACAAATTGATAATAACCCACGGATTTAGCAACAATAGACCATCCAATTCAACAACATCAACCCCCAATTTTTTTTGATTACAACCCACACTTTCAATTTCAAGCTCTCAAATGCAATAACAACTAAAAATTCAATCAACAATCGGCCAATGCCCCAATTAATCCTCAATATATAACACAAGGCACCTACGCGTCGGCTATGAATCGGAAATGGAAGGAGGGTAAAGCCAAAACTCACCTTTTATCCCCAAAATTTTCGCACCGAGTCGATGTGAAAGACGAGCCTCTTGTGCAACGAATGATGTTGATGGAAGTGGCGGTGAAATCCGGTGGAAATGGCCGGAAATGTTGAGGAAATCGCCGGAATTCGAGTGGGAGAGGAGTTGTGAAGATTTTGGGGAATTTTGACCTTTTTTACCCATATATTTGTTAGATTCAGAATCGGGCGCCTAGGCGCGCGTGTTTGGGCGCCTAGGCGCGCGATACAACTTACCTCGAGTCCTTTGGTTGGTAATGCGGGCGCCTAGGCGGGCGTTTCTCGGCGCCTGGGCGCCCTTTCAGAGTCGGGCGCCTAGGCGCCTGATTTCTCGGCGCTTGGGCGCCCGTTTCAGAGTCGGCGCCTAGGCGCCTGATTTCTCGGCGCTTGGGCGCCCGTTTCAGAGTCGGGCGCCTAGGCGCCTGATTTCTCGGCGCTTGGGCGCCCGTTTCAGAGTCGGGCGCCTAGGCGCCTGATTTCTCGGCGCTTGGGCGCGGGATTCTGAATAGTTTTGTAACGAATTTCATTTCCTGTTTCAAAAGGGAAGAGACAAAACACTTAAAACACAAACTAACAAAGATGTAAGGTTAGAAAATAAAGCAACAAACGGAATAATAAGGGAAAAAGAAAAGGAAACGGAAAGAAAACATGGGTTGCCTCCCAAGAAGCGCTAGTTTAGAGTCATTAGCTCGACTGAAAGCGAAGAATCACGAAGGGTCCGCGAGGATGAAGGACTCTTTGTCTCTTGGCCCATCCATCCCTAAGTAAGGTTTTAGACGTTGAGCGTTGACCAAGAAAGTATGTCCTTTATCTGTTGTAAGTTCGACGGCGCCGGATGGATAGACCTGGGAAATCAAAAATGGTCCCGACCATCGAGACTTAAGCTTCCCGGGGAAGAGTCGGAGTCGAGAGTTGTATAGCAACACCCGCTCTCCCTTGTGGAATTCCCGGGGGAGAATATGTTTGTCATGCCACATTTTGGTCCGCTCCTTATAGAGTTTTGCGTTCTCATAGGCAAGATGACGCCATTCTTCGAGTTCGTTGAGTTGTAGCAAACGTTGTGTACCTACACTTTGAGAGTCAAAATTTAGAAACTTAATGGCCCAATAAGCACGATGCTCGAGTTCAACGGGCAAGTGACATGTTTTACCAAAAACAAGACGATACGGGGACATGCCAATTGGGGTTTTATAGGCGGTCCGATAAGCCCAAAGAGCATCATCCAATTTAAGGGACCAATCCTTTCTTGATGCATTGACCGTTTTTTCTAAAATACGCTTAATCTCCCTATTCGAGACCTCCACTTGGCCACTAGTTTGTGGGTGGTATGGGGTCGAAATTTTATGCTTCACCCCGTACTTGGTCAATAAAAGTTCAAACTGCCTGTTGCAGAAGTGGGTGCCCCCGTCACTAATGATGGCTCGGGGAGTTCCAAATCGAGTAAAAATATGTTTCTTCAGAAAACGAGTGACAACCCGAGCATCATTAGTAGGCAAGGCCACGGCTTCCACCCATTTGGAGACATAGTCTACCGCAACAAGGATATATTTATTTGAACAAGAACTGGGGAAAGGGCCCATGAAATCCACACCCCATACATCAAACAACTCACACTCTAACATGCTATTTAAGGGCGTTTCATGATGTTTAGAGATGTTCCCCATTCGTTGACAGCGATCACAAGATTTGACATAATGATGTGCATCTTTAACAAGAGTAGGCCAGAAGAAACCTGATTGGAGGATCTTAGCTACCGTTTTGGAAGGCCCAAAATGGCCACCTACCGCCATATCATGACAATGAGATAGGATAGCATGCACGTCCGTTTCGGGTATGCAACGTCGAATTAAACCATCTGCACAAACTTTGAATAAAAAGGGTTCGTCCCAAAGATATTGCTTTACATCAGATAGAAATTTCTTCTTTTGATGAAAAGTGATATCCGGGGGAAGACGGCCCGTGACAATGTAATTGGCAAAGTTAGCATACCAAGGTGAAATTTTTTCAGAAATAGCAAGGAGGTGTTCATCTGGGAATTCCTCACGAATTGGTGTCTCATCTAACGGATCATTCACTAGCTCTAATCGTGAGAGGTGGTCGGCTACTACATTTTCGGTGCCTTTCTTGTCTTTTATCTCTAAATCAAATTCTTGGAGTAACAAAATCCACCTAAGGAGTCTTGGTTTAGCATCTTTCTTGGCAAGCAAATATTTTAAAGCCGAATGATCGGTGTAAACTATCACTTTGTTTAGCACGAGGTAAGAGTGGAATTTATCGAATGCAAAGACTATGGCGAGTAATTCTTTTTCCGTGGTGGCATAATTCAATTGTGCGTCGTTAAGAGTTTTACTAGCATAGTAAATGGTTCGAAATACCTTTTCCTTCCTTTGGCCAAGGACCGCTCCAACCGCGGTGTCACTCGCATCACACATCAATTCGAATGGTAAGCTCCAATCGGGGGATGACATGATAGGGGCGGAAACTAAGCGTTCCTTCAAATCAAGAAAGGCCTGCATACAAGAAGAATTGAAATCAAAAGGTGCATCTTTAACAAGCAAATTAGACAACGGTTTCGCAATTTTAGAGAAATTCAAGATGAATCGCCTATAGAAACCAGCATGCCCGAGAAAACTCCTAACAGCTTTTACCGATGTGGGTGGGGGAAGTTTTTCAATGACCTCAATCTTGGCTTGGTCCACTTCGATCCCTTTTTGAGAGATCTTGTGGCCAAGTACAATCCCCTCTCGGACCATTAAATGGCATTTTTCCCAATTCAAAACAAGGTTGGTTTCTTCACAACGTTTAAGCACAACATTTAGATGAGCAAGACAAATATCAAAAGTTGTTCCGAAAACAGAAAAGTCATCCATAAAAATTTCAAGGAAATCTTCAACCATATCATGAAAAATAGCCATCATGCATCTTTGAAAAGTGGCCGGGGCATTACACAAGCCAAATGGCATCCTTCTATAAGCAAATGTGCCATAAGGACAAGTGAAAGTGGTTTTCTCTTGGTCCTCAGGATCTATGGCAATTTGATTATAGCCGGAGTAACCATCTAAAAAACAATAGAAATCATGCCCGGCTAATCGTTCAAGCATTTGGTCAATAAAGGGGAGGGGGAAATGATCCTTACGTGTGGCATCATTCAACTTACGGTAATCTATACATACACGCCACCCACTAATTATACGAGTTGGGATAAGCTCATTATTCGCATTCTCAATTACCGTTATTCCCCCTTTCTTAGGCACCACTTGGGTAGGGCTCACCCACGCACTATCAGAAATAGGATAGATTATACCTGAGTCGAGCAGTTTAATCACTTCCTTCTTGACTACCTCTTGGATTTGTGGGTTTGATCTCCTTTGGGGTTGGCGTGTAGGCTTGGTGGAGTCCTCCATAAGTATTTTGTGCATACATATCGCTGGACTAATGCCTTTGATGTCCGCAAGTTTCCACCCAAAAGCCCGTTTGTGAGATCTCAACACCGTCATTAATTGCTCTTCTTGTGATCCTGAAAGAGATGAGGAAATGATCAATGGGAGTGTCTCGTCATCGTTCAAGTACACATATTTAAGGTGGGAGGGGAGGGGTTTGAGTTCGAGAGAGGGGGGTTCTTCAATAGATGGGCGAGGTGATCCTGACAATGATCTATCAACTTTGATGAATCCTCCCGAATGAGAGGAAGATTTGTACTCTAAGCTTAGAACCTTTCCACTAGATCATCTTTCTCCGAGTCCACTTGCATGGATTTCATAAGACTCTGTTCGAGAGAATTTTCAATTGTATTGTCCTGTAAATACTCAACAATCAAATGGTCAAATGTATCAATTCGATAACACGAGTCATGATCAAAAGGATGTTTAAGGACTTTGTAAACATCAAAGGTAACTTTGTCATCGCCCACATTCAAGGTAAGCTTACCATTAGCAATGTCAATTACCGCCTTACCCGTGGCTAGGAATGGTCTCCCTAGGATTAATGGTACTTCCACATCCTCTTCCATGTCGAGTACTACGAAATCAACGGGAAAATAAAACTTGTCGACTTGGACAATAACGTCTTCGATTATCCCCTTGGGCCTCTTGATCGATCGGTCGGCTAGTTGAAGGCTCATTGAGGTCGGCTTGGGATTTCCAAGGCCTAGCTTTTTAAACAGTGAGTATGGAAGAAGATTGATGCTGGCCCCCGAGTCACATAACACCTTCTTGAATGATAAGGATCCAATTGTGCATGGGATTGTGAGACTCCCGGGATCTTGGAGCTTAGTTGGCAATTTATTGAGTAATACGGCGGAGCATTCTTCCGTGAGGCACACCGTCTCATTCTCTTCCCACTTCTGCTTGTTGGAGAGTATGTCCTTGAAGAACTTCACATAATTCGGCATTTGGAGGATGGCGTCAATAAACGGAATATTAATTCTCACTTCCCGAAGGATTGCCAAAATTCGAAGAAAGCTCGGATCCATCTCCTTTTTCTTCTTTTTGTGAGCATTTGGGAAGGGGAGACGAACTTCGATAGGGGGAGAAAGCGTTGGATTAGACGGATGAAAACCTACCGAAGCAGTGGGCGGCGCCTGGGCGCGTGTATCGGCGCCTAGGCGCGGATCTTCTGGCGCCTGGGCGCGCATATCTGGGCGCTCGGGCGCGGGATGCAGAGAGTTTGCATCTGGCAGGTTTGTGGTTGGCGCCTGGGCGCGTGTATTGGCGCCTAGGCGCGGATCTGCTGGCACAAAAACAGTGGGCGGCGCCTGGGCGCGTGTATCGGCGCCTAGGCGCGGATCTTCTGGCGCCTGGGCGCGCATATCTGGGCGCTCGGGCGCGGATGTACTGGCAGTGTCATTTTCCAATTGTTTGCCACTTCTCAAGGCTATGGCATTGCATTGGGCCTTCGGGTTCTTTTCCGTGTCGCTTGGGAGAGTCCCCGGGGCTCTACCGTTAACCGCATTAGAAAGTTGCCCTACTTGTGTTCGCAAATCCTTCATCTCCATACACATATCCTTTATCATATTCCGAAGTTCGTTGAAAGATGTATCGGACTTTTTCATGTGAGCATCCAGTTTCTCATCGATTGTGGGAGGTCGCATTTGCACTTGACCTTGACCTTGTCCATTGAAATTGCCTTGCCTCGGGGGTGGGTTATTGAAGGGTGGTCGTGGAGCTTGATAGATCCCCGGTTGTGCGTTCTGTGCGGGGTTGGGCCTTTTTGGAAAATTCTCGGGTATATGAAAGTTCACCCGAGGTTTATTTTGATTCCCCACATAATTAACATTGCCAACCTCCGGTTCCAAGAGTACTACTTCCTCAACTACTTCCTCAATACAAGCAACTTTTTTAGAGGATGAGGCCTCTTCATCGTCGGGGTAAAGCTCGTCTTCTCGGGCCAACTGTTCGACTTTGTCCCATACACTTTGACAATCTAACCCAAGGAGATCTCCTCCCGCACCCGCGTTGAGTCTATGCCGAATACGTGACCTAACCCCATCATAGAAATGGAGTACTTGTTCATTCAACCCAAAATTATGATCGGGACATTTACGGAGCATGCCCTTATATCTAGCCCAAGCCTCGGCTAAAGATTCATTGCTTCTTTGCCTAAACCCTTTTATATTACTCCGTAGCTCATTTATTTTTGAGGGTGGAAAGAATTTATTTAAAAAGGCATCGACCAACTCACTCCATGTTGTAATAGATTGTGGAGGTAAGGATTTGTACCATGTTGTCGCCCTATCCTTCAATGAGAAATGGAAGACTCTTAGACGAATCGCATCAAGATCACGTGGGTGATATTGAATGGTCACAAGAGCCTCATCTATGGTTTCCAAATGAGCGTGTGGTGATTCGTGTGGTTCTCCATAGAAAGGATCTCCTTGCACCATATTAAAAATGTGAGCCGGAATGTGGTAGTTTGGTGTGATGAAATTAGGCACGACTACAGGCCCCGGAATGGTATGGACCCTAGGTGGTAAGCTACCCCGAACCGACGGGAGTTGTGGAGGAGGTACCGCTTGCATGGCTTGTAGAACACCTTGTAACCACTCCCTAGTTTCCGGTGAGTTCATGTCCGGGAAATTTCCATTTGGGTTTTGGTTGAGATTATTGGCCATTTCTCTTGCTCGCCTACTAGTCCTAAGAACTCTTTCAATTTCGGGCTCCAACTCGTATAGAGGCTTGCTTGAGGAGCGGGTCATGCACCTCAAGAACCTAACAATTAAATACAAGAACAAAATTAGACTAATCACGAAAATAAAAGAAAATCAAGAAATGGACGAAAACTAAGAATTATTAAAAATGTAAACTAAAATAAACAAGTCCCCGGCAACGGCGCCAAAAACTTGACACGCTAAAACTTAACGTGCTATGATAGCAAGTGCACTAGACGTGTGTAGTAATAAGTGGACAAAAAGTCCGGGTTGTCGAACCACGGAGACTTGAATTCTAGTTCATGATTTTCGATAAAAGATAAGACAATTAAAGTAAAGTGCAAGAAAAAGATTAAGCAATTAACGAACCAAAGAGAAACGTACTATAGATTTAATCTCACGTATGATAAAATGACTAAGGCACATGCTACAACCGAATCTACTCGTCAATATATATGAGCTACTCTTCGAATTATTAGACTCCTATTGCTTTGGTGGAAACTCCTAAATTAACTATTACCCGATGTCTCGGCACATAATAATCCTATGATTAATTGACGGTTCTCTAAATATGTCTATCCGAGAATCTAATCAAAAATCACGCATTAACGTTCTAGAGCTTCCCCGAACGAATCCGGCTAACAACACCCGGGAATCTTTACCTATTTCTAGGGCAATCCCTCATTTGTTTCGGATGATGTGTTAATTCCCTTGCACCCTAATCTATTTTCTCTCGAACAACTAGATTAGGCAAGATAGCAAGCATATGGTGATCAAACACATGATTGGAATAAAAGCATAGAATTAACACACAAAGCAATAGGAGAATTAATACAAAGAGCAACTTCACATATATTGATTCATAAATTTGGCCTTCACATGGCCTTAGTTCTACAATATTAGCCTTTCATCAAAGCCTTAAGAAAATCTAATACAAACATATACATACTCATGGAAATAAACATGTAAATGCAAATAATTAAAACTCCCTCAATTGATTGATGATGGATCTTTGCTCTCTTGATCTTCAATCCTTAGCTCCTCTCTCTTTGTTCCCCTCCAAAAGTGATGAAGAAAATGGTGATGAATGATGATGAGTGAAAAGTGATGGATAAAATGCCTCTCTCTCCCTTCTCCTCAAGATGATTCGGTCAATTGCCCCCTTAGGATCCCTTAAGAAGACCACCACAAATCAGCCCCTCATGTGTATGTCCCCCCTAGTGTCCCCTCCACTACCCTTAAAGTGAGTAGTATAAAATTCCCCAAAAGTAGATCTAGTAAGAAACATACTTATGACATCCCCCCCATACATGTGATGACCTCTTGGCTTTAAATGTTCCATTCCCCCATCAAATGATGATCTTTTGGCTGAAAGGAATCAAATCTCGGATGTGGGCACGCCTAGGCGCGGGTTTTACGGCGCTCGGGCGCCCAAATCAGAATGTTGGGAGTATTTGCCTCTGTCTTGCGCAGTAAGCCAAAAGTCTAAAGAGACGTAAAAATATGAAATATTTGGCTTACGTCCCTTCCATCAAAATCTGAACATATGGGTATTGATCCATCTGAATGGGATCGATGGCATAAAATGTATGAAACAAGGAGAAAAAGGGAAAATCGCTTCGTAATTGACAAAGATCATCACATAATAATCACCCTTCAAGATCTCATCGAAGAAGCCATCAGAACAGAAATGATCAGACGACGAAATCTTACCAGAAGAAAGTAGATCATGATAGTTCTTTGTAATTTAATCTTCTCTTTTGTTTCTACACAGTTTGTAAAATGTATGAATTCTCCGAATAGATATAAAGTACATTTTTCATCTGAAACATCTCGTTGAAGCTTAACTAACTCTAACTTACTAACATAACGCTGACTAACTTTGGTTGTCTTTACTCTTGAACTATAAAAGAGTGAGTATTGCCATCATCAAAAAGGGGGAAATTGATAGGAAATTTCATGTTCAGATTTTGATGATGACAATTAAGAATTTTGTTAGACCACACAGTTATGTACGCTTAAATTTCATAGATACTTGTATAAGCGTTTGAACATTAGAAATGTATAGGCTCTATTTTATCTTTTACTTTTGGCATTCTTAGATCAAGAAGTCGGTTAGATTAAGCATTTGATACTTTCTGAGTGAGCTTATCAAGACGGCAAAATCTGAAGACTTCAAGCGTCCAAGAAATCAATAGTGAATGAAGTTTGAAGAAGTAACGAAGACTGAAGACTCCTCAAGCGTCTGCACTTCTAAATGAAATCTGAAGACTTTTCGAAGCGTCTAAACGTTAAATAGTCCTCCAGATTAAATGGAACTTTCTTCTCATGAATGAAGCGTCTATCAAAAGACAAACATTCTCCTGAAGCGTCAGATCGGAAGGAGTTTAATGCAAATATTCTCAGAGCATTAAAATCCAACGGGAATTTATTTCAAATGCATTAAATGCTGATAAGAGCATTAAATGTGATAAGCACTTTCAGACGTACGGAGAAGCCACCCCATTGGACTGTCAACTATTCAAAGACTGCAGCACCAACTTTTGTGCAGCAGATTTTCAGGAAAAAGGACAAAAGTTGTTCACTCGCGGAAATGAGAGACACGCGCCTTTGCATGTGTCAAACAGACACTTTTTCCAAGAATGCCTATAAATAGAACTTCAACAACAAGCCAAATACAGAGAGAACAATCATCAAGTCGAATTGCTGTTGCATTGAAGTCTCAATCCTTACAATCTCAGAAAAGCCAAACTTTCAAGAAATTATTCTCTTTGCTTTTCTTCCAATCCTGAGACAGTCAACCCAATATCTCAAACATTCTTTTCGAAGAAACTACACTACCACTGAGATATTCTCAGTTGTTTGAACTTCATCAAAATCAAACAAACCCTTTTAGAAAAACCCCAATCCAAGCCTCGCGATCTGTGTGAAGTCGAAGTTGGATACTTGCCATATTTCTGGGTGAAAGAAGCAAGGGGATTGAAGTGATTTGGAGCAGAAATCTGTGTGATCAAGGAGCTCAAGTCATTGACATCCATCTCTCCCTAATTTGTAGAAGATTCTGTGTGATTCTTTGAGAATCATTTTAGTGGATTGCCTCCAAGTGTTCGGGAGAAGAAGGACGTAGTTGGGATTACACCACCCAACAAACCTTACAAATATTGTGTCATTTACTTTTCAGTCAATTCTTTTATCTATCATATCATTGCATAAACTAATTATTTAAAACACAATCGAACGCTAAGCACTAAGAAACTTTTTGTGACGCTAAAGCTTTTAAAAGAAGACTACAAAAAATTATTCCGCCGTGCTAACACTGATCAAAGAAGTGAACGCTCAAACCTACTCGGTTAACTTTATAAAAACAGTCTTCGTTAGACACTTCACCAAAGCGCCTATTTTCTAAGTGAACGCTCAAGTCAAGTGTTAGACTCTTCAAGCGTCCAAAAACAATTTCAGTACGAAATCTTTTGAAGTCGAAAAAGACTTCAGGGTCTATTCAACCCCCCCCCCCCTTCTAGACCCTTTCGTATGCCACTTGGGACCAACACAAAGAGAATATTTTCTTGAAAATTCTGGCTTTTCTGAGATTGTAAAGAACTAGACTTCAATGCAACAGCAATTCGACTTGATAATTGTTCTCTGTGTTTGGCTTGTTGTTGAAGTCCCATTTATAGGCATTCTTGGAAAAAGTGTCCGTTTGACACATGCACGAGCACGTGTCTCTCACTTCCACGAGTGAACAACTTTTGTCCTTTTTCCTGAAAATCTGCTGCACAAAAGTTGGTGCTGCAGTCTTTGAATAGTTGACAGTCCAATAGGGTGGCTTCTCCGTACGTCTGAAAGTGCTTATCACATTTAATGCTCTTACCAGCATTTAATGCATTTGAATTAAATGCCTGTTGGCACTTAATGCATTGAGAATATTTGCATTAAACTCCTTCTGGACTTACAAATAAATTCAGGTGAAATCAGTCATTGAATTACTTCTATCCTATAAAGTGACGCTTGGTGTAGCTGGTCATTCTAGACGCTTGGAATCTTCATCTTTATTCAGACTTCAGGCGCTTAAGTCTTCAAACTTTATTTCTGATAAACTCACCCAGAACATATCAGACGCTCAGTCTAAGCCAACTTAACCTAACTATCTAGAATAAAACTAAAACAAAGCCTATTACAAATCTAACGCTTCAAAGCTGAAAACAAACTTACATATTTTGGGGTCTAACAAAAAGTCCTAATTGTCATCATCAAAACATCTAACATGAAATTCCTAACAATCTTTGATTTGGATTTAATGAGTAATAGTAATCATCATCCAATTGCCAACTACGCCCCATGGCATGAAAAATATCAGCAGGAGTGTAGTGCAATTTCAGAGCTCTAAACGGCTCCATTTTTGTAAGGTTAACTCGATTCACAAAGTCTCGTTACATATATAGTTGCTTAAACCCTAATGAATCATCAAACCGATCACGTAAGTAGGGCAGAGAAATTATGACAATGAATCGTCACAATCCATCTACAGTTACATGGACCATAAAAACAGAGACATGTGATGTTTCAGAATCATCAAATCAATCACGTGAGTAGGGAAGAGAAATTATGACAATGAATCGTCACAATCCATCTACAGTTACATAAACCATAAAAAATAGAGACAAGTGATGTTTCAGAATCATCAAATCGATCACGTGAGCAGGGCAGAGAAATTATGATAATGAATCGTCACAGTCCTTTTACAGTTACCTAAACCTTAAAAACCATAGACATGTGATGTTTTAGACTCATCAAATCGATCATGTGAGTGGGGCAGATTCATCAAATAAAAATAAGACACGTGAATGATCAGAGACGAAGTCATAAATGTATAAATTAATACGAATCAACAAGACAAATTCGTCATAATACATAATTCTCAGATTCAACTGAAAATGGAAGAGAATCAAAACTCTAGAGCCCAAAGTACATGGTTATTAAGAGAAAAAAATGATGAATACGAAGCAGTTCGCTTTGAAGACCCAATTGAGTATTATTGTGGACTCAGGAGGGAATGGTCTCATCGAATTATCGAATCCGAGGAGTTGGTGAATAATCTTCTAACACTTGGTGTTCAAATTCCACTGCGTCGATCAATACTAATGCTGAGAAATGGTGTCAAAAATTGTAGGAACGCTGTTTTCAAAATAAGAATCGAAAACAACAAAATGCTTTTATGTCGTTCTAGATATCTCACATGCTTTAACTAGGAGAAGAACTTGCATTTGCAAGAGGCCAAAGACTCACATGTCGTGGAATTTGTAATGTTTTGACTCATCGCCAATATAAGTCAAACTATTACATGTCGGATGAGGATGAATAAATTTAATGTATTTTTGACTTATTATGTAAAAGATATTTTTTGTTTTTGCCAAAAAAAAAACTACTCAAATGTGTCTTTTTTACTTTATCATATTTCTTCACCCAATTGTCAAAATGAATCAATTCTCATACCGTTAGAAGCTTTGTGAGTCAATCTACAATTTATGTGTTCAAGTTAAAGCCTGAAAATGTACAAAAAACGTAGAAAAATCATCCCGAATTGAGGGAAAAGATATTTTTCTTGAAAAAAAACTGCTCAAATGTGTCTTTTTTAACACGTCATATTTCTTGACCCGGATGTCGAAATAAACCAATTATTGCACTGTCAGCAACTTTTTGAGTGAATCTATAATTCATATGTTCATGTCAAAGCCCGAAAATGTACAAAAAATGTCAAAAGATCATCCTGAACTGACGAAAAAACATTATTTTTGGAAAAAAAAAACTGGTCAAAAAAATAATTTTTTACATATCATATTTTTTCACCAGGGTATCAAAATAAACCAATTTTCACACCGTTAGAAACTTTGTGAGCCATTTTACAATTTTTATGTACAAGTTGAAGCCCGAAATTGTCAAAAAAATCATCCCAAACTAACGAAAAAACATTATTTTTGCAAAAACAATTGCTCAAAAAATTAGATTTTAACATGTCATTTTTCTTCACCCGGGTTTTGAAATAAACCAAACCTTATACTGTTAAAAACTTTATGAGTCAATCTAAAATATATGTGATCAAGTCAAAGCCTAAAAATGTACAGAAAATGACAAAAAATGAGCCCGAACTAAAGAAAAAAACTTTTTTCTGCAAAAAACCTGCTCAAATCAAAATAATCATAAAGTGGTATAATTTCAGCAACAAATACGCAACATCAATTCCCAATTGTAACACTCATAACTACCGGTCCATCTCATTAGGAATCCGAGTACTCACATTTCTGCCTATACGTCGTTGTATCCTCAAATCAGGGTCGTGGACCATCTCAAAATTAGGTGCATCCCAAAAATGAGCTTCATGCAAGGGATGAACCCTCCCTTCATATGTTTTCTGATACTCAATGGCGTGGTAATAATTTTCAACCAACAAGACCGACCTCATTACCAATTTTTGGCATAACATAATCGCATGTGAGCACGAAATTCTATGTGTGGTCCATCTTCCACATGAACACTATTTTCTATTGATGTTGACAGCATACTTCAGACTACGATATCCAAGTTGCGCTTTGGTGTTAACTTGGCCATTTATGTCAAGATGACTGAAGTTTCTGATAGTGTGTATTGTGGATACTTCTGCCGACACCGAGTACATATTATAGCCATGTGTTGTCAACCCAGAATCCCCCTATTGTCAGAATAGATTGCAATCTTTCATAAAAATAATCTACACAACAATGCAATATGCATTCCACAATAGCTTTACGCAATAGATGGTGAGCACCTTTCAACACGCCATTTAAGCTCTCTCCTATGTTTATTGACATACTCCTTTGGCGCACCCCTCCTGTTGGGATCGGTACAATCCCCGGGGACGCTGGCGCAATGGAAGACATATAATTTTAAAAATTAAAGCGGCATCCTTGAAATTAGGGCTAGGTAGACATGGTACCATCGGATTTAAAAACCATCCTAAAGGAAGTTTACTCTTGTTTACCTCTTGAAGACCAAAAATCAGCAACGTCTTTTTAAGCAACTTCCAGCTACACCTCTACGGATGGGTTTGCTCTAGCGCCCCAAGTGTTGCGCCTCTAAGTTTATCCACACCTTAGCTCATACCCTCGATTATCTCCACCAGTGCTAACAAGGAGAATATCGAATCTTGGCTTATGAAAATTGGGTAGGAATATATTTTGGTGTTCTTCGTACTCAACACATGAGTTGGAAGAATATTTTGAAAGTGGTGGAAGAGTTGGAGAGAAAGTATTGAAACATTAAACCTTGTTTTTATCTTAAAAAATTCTTGAGAGAAACTTAAAATTAGTTGAATTATTCCTTAAAAAATAAACAACACACACACACACACACACATATATAGGCATACATGCCCAACACACACACACTTTTAGTATGTGTGTGTTCACACGTGATATATATATATATATATATATATATATATATATATATATATGTTATTTTATTTAGTTTCCATTGTTTCTCAAACTCTCTTCCCTAATTAATTGGATATCTTTCCAACTAAAAAGATATTTCCATATATTTGATACATATAAAATATATCATATCTTTTCAAGTAAGATATTTCCATATCTTCAATATTTATCCTAAAATATATTCATAAGATCCTTCCATATCAATTAGTTACCTAATTAATTAGAATAGATCTACCAAATATATTGTAGGATAGATATGTTAAATATATATATTTATATATATAAATACATAAACTTGGTGAACAAGATAAAAAATCCTCTACCAAATCTATACATATATATATATATGCGCCTATATGCATATATCTATATCTATATATATTTATTTTCTCTTTCACATATTAATTAATTAGACCACTAATTAATTAATTAGTCTTTCCCAATTTAATAATCCAATATTAAATGATAAGACTTTTATTAATTAAGACCACTTAATTAATTTATTCCTTTTCCCAATAAGTTAATTCCAATTAATTAATCTCTTCATTAATTCACAAAGAATTAACTAGCCAATAGGTACTACACTAAGTATTGTGTGTGACCCTTTAGGCTCATTAACAAGCTAGCAATAAGTCCGTCCATAGGTTAGATTAATTATTCATAATAATTAACTAGGCCTTGGATTAATTTCACCAATTAACCCAAGACACCTATTGGTTGTGGTGCGATGTCTAGCAACGTCCCACGACTTCCTAGATATTAACGATAAAAAGGCACACCTCTCCAAATTTTGATCTTTGTGTGAGTCGAATCCCTTCATCTTTTTCCCGTCCAAGACATTGGGTTTGGCGATGATCGAAACCCTAATAGCCTCGGAAACTATGACTATGTTAGTTCAACTAATGATCCGGTCTTCCAAGAAGGGATCGCCAATCCCCTTCTAAGACAATGCTCTGGCTAGAGACTTTTCGATCATTCAGTTTTACTCAACAGCATAGAAACTACCGGGTACTCGTGACCCTGGATGAATCCCCTCTGACTGTCAATTGTTCCGCTGTAACTACCAGAATACACCCAACATACACGCCGTATGACTCTCCAGTAGTGCACGTGCATATCAAAGCAGAGTGGGTAGCACCCTTCCCAATGACATCTCAAGTCTAAGGATTATCTCACACTACGAAAACCTAAGGACTCCAAGTTCGATAGCACCAATGAGGAATCCTTGTGAGGCCGTTCAATTCCATAATCCAGTATGAATCTTCATACATGTATTGACATACAAGGCATCGACAATGGAACGCGTCAACCTCTCAAAAGAGTTACATGCATGAACAAGTCTTGACAAGGCCAGTGACATCTCACATCTCACAGCCTCTATGACTTGGAACAATATTTAAGATTACAATCTTTGAGAGCATTCATTATGTTTTGCTTGACCGCCTCCCCTAACCATATGTAATCCATGGGATCTTTATCTATACTATCACTAGTTATAACAATAAAGAAGCATTCCCTGACAGGTTTGATATAATCTAAATGATATGACTGACACGGTGTTAATGTTCAAGCCAACAAATGGCTCGCTGGGCACATAACACTTTCAATCTCCCACTTGCCCAAGAGCCTGGTTCCCACACAGGTCCATCTTCCAAATGACCTATTCATCACAGCTACTACTCAAGGGTTTGGTGAAAAGGGGTTTGCCACGTTTCCGTAGAGTTGACTTTGTTCCACTTGAACGTCGACTCTGATCAAATAATCTCTTAGAACTTTTCCACTAGGTATGTCTAGATAGTTGGTGAGACCATTGCTCATTATTAAGAGCTTACACCCTTATCAATAATCAAAGTACTTATGTACTTGATATTCGGTTGGCAGAACCTCATAGGTTCACCTACCTAACTACCTTTTATCACCGCATTCTCATGCATGACCTAAATGGTAGAGTTAGCCTCTATCTCTTCTCAAGAGACATCCATAGCCTTTACTTTCCTATTTGGCATAAAACAAATCCTCGATCATCACTTAAGTTCATATCTTAAGACTAGAGCTTCTAGTTCCAATTCTCCCATGTTGTCATCCAATGAACAATACCAATCTAATCTATTGGATCAAAATAGGAGTTAGACTTTATACATGAGATGTATTAGTCAACACCTATTAAAACTCATAGAATCGCACCTAACTTTTGGTTTATGCTTTACAGGATGAATTGCCTTTTAATTCTTCCATGTTGAGCTTAGTCAACATATTATCTATGGGCTCGGACTGAAAAAGATTATGGCAACGCAATGGCCTGCACATATTGCTACCTCGTGCAATTGGGGCGCCTTTTCCTTTTCAAGTCCATTTTTGGAAAATTGAGATGATGATCACATGTATGTTACTCAGGTAACGTCATCAAAATATGACACTAACAAGCCAGTAGTATACCTATTGACCTTTAGAACTTTTGTTCAGAAAAGATTCAACCACTAGATTGATCTTTGAAGCACTTATGTTGTTAGGTCTGCTTCCACTACTTGTCTAGATATATTGACTTTCGTCATATCCACCATCAGCATTTTTTGGCTAGAAGGATATGGAATTGTGTTGATACGTTTATAGATTTTCTAGGCTATTCAATTTAACTGGCAGTGGTGTTTATGTTTATTGTGTCCTTAGTTTTTCATCACTATCCTCATTCTTTCATAAAAGAACTCCTTCACCTTGAAGGCAGGATATTATGAAATGATCCTTATCACTCCAAGTGTAATGAACACGAAGATACTCATAAACACAAGACAAGAGGATCTATATACTCTATTGCTCCCACTGTTTGCTTGACATAAGCAATACCTTTCACATCCTTGATGTGTGTGGTTTCTATGTCATGTCTAATGTGACCATTTTAGGGTTACACTCGTTATTCTATGTCTAATAATTGCAGAACCAGTGGTTTCCTTGATATGCCTGCCTAGGTTATTACCTTGGCAGTTAGATCGATGTATACATTTGTCGTGTGATATGAGTCAAATGTTGTGAAGATAGCATGTTACAAGAATTAATTGCAAAACCATAAATAATAAAAACGGATTTTAATAAAACTTGAATCTCCACCCATAAATGTCCCGACCTCATCCCATGACTCATGGTCAATGGGTGGCAACATTGAACAAGCACGACGACCCCATCCACATCCAGGTGGATCTCGAGATGTTTGCCTCACATTTCATGTTGTTTCCATCAAGAGTTGTTGCAATCAACAACTTAGCCTTGTACGTGCTTATAGATGTGTCCCATCAACGCAAATGACTCTTCGACAATGTTTGAATCCATCTATCCATGGCTTGAATGCGCAAAACACATACATCAAAATTTTTGGATTTTATTCAATAATTGTGCACGGATTCCACTTCTGGACACCTCCGAAGAACTTAGGTAACTATGTATTAGAATCCTCCCAAGTCCCGTATACAATCTCATTTGCACATTTCAAGTAGTACCAAGCCTTGCCATATGAAATATTGCATGTCCAATTATCCAAATCTATTTGTACTATTCGTGCGATCTTGATTGACGGATGTATTTGAACTTCTCCAAGAATTTCATTGGCGATTATATTCATGTCCAAATTATGGTGGTTTTTAGACACTTTGTCAAAGAGACATTCATGTGGCCATTTATACTTCAATATAACCCAATAATTTGTTTTCCCGCTAAAATGACCTCGAAGTCTAAAACAGAACCTTTCCCTTCTGCCCTTGTGTTTGCATTCCAAACAATAAGTTGTTGGGTTACTGATTGTCACTGTAAACTCACGTTTTTCATGCGTTATGTGGTAGTCTTTCACCGCTCTTTGCAAGCTTACTTTGTTTTCAAATGTCAAGCTTAAACCAAGATTACCTATCCATTGCTTCACTTGGTTGATCTAATTAGTCTCCTTCTAATTCTTGATATGATGTGGAGTAGAATGGGAACACATGATGAAGTCGTGGTTCATTCCCTATTAGAGGAACATCTCCCTCAACATTTTCCTCATAAGTCGGTTCGTTGTTGAGTTGTTCATCGAAGTCGAAGTCTGAATGCTCATGGACAGAACATGGAGAATGAATAGTGTTATTGTAATCCTCATAGTGATCGTTCTCAGGTGGTATCGAACTACTCACCCGTACATGATGAGAAAAATGAGCATTGTGGTTGGCTTCTTCAAAATGCCCAAACTCATGATGATTGAGTGTAGATAGACCTATGCGTACAAAAAATTAAAATCAAAATAAGATTCATCATAATACATGATGATAGAATGCAAAAATAAAGAATAACATAAAATAGGACTAAAAATTTATGCAAATGCGCAGACGATTCTTTATTACCTCCATGTACATCTAATTGGAATAGGTCCCTGAACCATGAGTCACCAAAGGAAAATTTGGTATATTTTCAACAACTTCAAACTCATGACCCAATGTAGAACATCCTAAAAAGACAATCACAACAAAGAAAACTATAAATAAAGGATACAAATAAAAAAATTTATAGCAAAATCTAGACAATTATAAAATTTACTAAAAAATATGATGATACAAAGTAAAGATAAAAACAAAATTACTTGTATACGCATCGTAAATTGGATAACTATTGTTGGTCCCAAGTGGCATACGAAAGGTTCTGGAAGTGGAAGGGGGTTGAATAAACCCTAAAGTGTTTTTCGTCTTCAAAAATTTCGTACTCAAAATATTGTGGATGCTTGAAAATGTAGGCGCTTGGCTGAGCGTCTATTTGAAGACTGTTTTGATAAAGTTAGCTTCGACTCAAGATTTGAATATAGACCAAATAGGGTCAAGCATTCAGTTCTTTAATTAGGGTTAGCACAACGGAATAATTTTAAGTTTTCTCTTTGAAAGATTTTAGCCTCACAAAGGCTTTCTTAGTTGCTTTCAACTTTTAAAAGATTTTATTAATGTGTTTACTTAACGGATTATGCAATGATATGACAAAAATGAAATAGACCATAAAGTAAAGAACACAATGTTTGAAAGGTTCGTTAGGTGGTGTACTCCAACTAAGTCCTTCTTCTCCTATAACACTTGGAGGCAATCCACTAAAATGATTCTCGAAAAATCACACAGAAACTTCTACAAAATAGAGGAGAGATGGATTTGATAGCTTGAGCTCCTTGGTCACGCAGATTTCTGCTCGAAGACACTTCGATCCACTTGCTTCTTTCACCCAGAAATATTGCAAGTATCCAACTTCGACTCCACTCAGATCGCGAGGCTCGAAAAGGGTTTTGTCAAACGGTTTGAAATATCTCAATAGTAGTATAGGGTTCTTCTGAAAAAGATGTTTGAGATATTGGTTGACTGTCTTAGGGATTGAAGAAAAGCAGAAGGAATGTTTGATTTGAATATTCGAGCTTTTCTAAAAGTTTAAAGATTGAGACTTCAATGCAACAGAGTTTTGGCTTGTAAGCTTGTTGTTGTATTTTTGCTTGTTGTTGAAGTCCTATTTATAGACTTTCGTAGGTAAACTGTCCATTGGACACATGGTCAAGCGCGTGTCTAAGACTCTCGCGCGTGAATGACTTTCGTCCTTTTGTTGTGATTCGGTCTAGCGAAATAAAATTTTAATCCGAATCACACCCGAGAATCCGATTCGGGGATATTCATGATATTATCATATAGATCAATTAAAGAGAATCAACAAGAGTAATCGTATTACCTTTTTTGTCTATTGAATTTCGAATTATCAGTAGCAGCCCCAGACTCCTGCCTCTAGATAATCACGTGGAAGAAAAATTATCCAAGAAAAGCTCGATCTCCTCCTCGGCAGCTATTGCAAGCGGCTAGAGTGGATGGAGAGGGAGGGATTTTTCATTCCTAATGCTCTTGGTTTATTTTGGCTCTGTGTCAAATTCTAAAACAATGACTTTTCTGTTTAGAGTTCTGACACTGACTGATTACTTATACCAAGTAAAAGACTCTCCCAGGGTTACACAGTAGGGAGCGGCCGAATCAGGCCTTGGAGTTGGGCTTCGGGCTTTGTTTTCACTTAGCCCATGTGTAATTAATTAAATTCAAGTCCAATCAAACTGGTAATTAATTAAATCATGCCATCCTTTTTGTCAGTCAATTCACATCAAATGTGATTTTACCAAAATACCCTTAACTTAAGGAAATATTCCTTTTCGTCACATAGCGCGACTCTCTAGGCTCGATTCAATTGGCAATGAGAGGATTCCAAAGGATAAGGTTTTCACCTAGCCAACACCGTGGAACCAAATCGTAACCCAATTGAAAATGAGATGATCATGTCATCACGAACCTTGACTACGAATACCATATGTGTATAAACTTTTCACCGACGTGACCTGATCAAGTAAGGGCCATGGTTTAGTCAAACTCATAGAACTTGATACTGTACTAAGAATCATAATAATGTGAAATTACCAAACTACCCTCAGTGACAATCACGGGATAGTTTATATGCTTTGGCCAAAGGCTTATAATTTCAATTACTTACGATCGTACAGGTCACATACTCATTTATTGTCGAGACGGTGAATCCCGTTTTGGCAAGTTATCTTATAGCATCAAATGCACTATTGGATCGTACTTCGAGGTCGACCCCACCTATCAGGTGATACGTGTCTAACTACTCTGATAACATATCCAATACTATAAACATGTTATAAATGACTCCTCAGGTCTAAAGTTCACACATACTATCGCAATCTTAATCCCAATCATTGACTGTCAATGAGTAAATACCAATGTGATCGGATTAATGCGAGTCAAGTTCAAATATGTTAATTCTATTAATCATATTCTTGACACCAGCTCCCAGTATCTAATCAGTGTACAACTGGCACTTCCTTGTCAAAGAAAGTGTCATATGAGTTGAATATTAATGCCCAATTAATATTCGTTAACTCACAAACTCCCAGTTTTAGAGATTAAGTACTGGATTGTTCCAGTGCCTCCTCTTGTCCATAAGAGGTGGAAAATCTATCTTGAAATCTCTTAGACTAATTTGTTCAATACATATAAATGCCATTAGATTTACATGAACAACATCAAATCCTTTATTATATAATTAGAAACATCAAATGTTTTGTACAAATAACTTATCTAAACCCTACACAATCTAATTCCTCATAGACATTGAGGGCATACACCTAACAATCTCCCACTTGCACTCAACGACAATCACTATGGTATTTGATTCCCATCTTCTCAAGATGTTTATCTAGCACTGCCTATGATAATGGCTTGGTGAGTGGGTCTGCCACGTTTTCGGCTGAGGCTATTTTCTGCACGGCTATATCGCCTCTTCCAATGATTTCTCGTATTATATGATATTTTCTCATCACGTGTTTAGATTTGTTGTAAGACCTTGGTTCTTTAGCTTGCGAAATAGCTCCGTTGTTGTCACACCATAGTGGCAATGACATTTCCACGTTCGGAACCACTCCAAGTTCGGCAATGAACTATCTCATCCAAACCGCTTCTTTGGCTGCCTTAGAGGCTGCCATATATTTTGCCTCCGTTGTGGAGTCTGCAGTTGTGCTTTGCTTGGAACTTTTCCATGACACTGTTCCTCCTCAGAGTGTGAATATGCACCCAGAGGTAGATTTAAGGTTATCCGGATCAGATTGGAAATCTGAGTCGGTGTAACCATCCACCTTCAATTCTCCATTCCCATATATTAGTAGCATATCTTTAGTTCTTCTTAAGTACTTTAAGATACACTTCACTGGTGTCCAGTGAGACTCTCCCGGGTTAGCTTGAAACCTACTGACCATGCTCACAGTATGTGCCAGATCTGGCCTCATGCATAACATTGCGTACATGAGACTACCCACAACGGATGCATAGGGTATATTCCTCATTTCCATTCTATCCTTGTCCGTTTTGGGACTCATAGATTTGGAAAGATGAATGTCATGTCTCATGAGCAAAAGTCCTCCCTTAGAGTTATGCATTTCATATCTCTTAAGGACTTTCTCTAGGTCGAGCGCTTGAGAGATACTAATCATTCTATTCGCTCTATCTCTATAAAGGCGAATTCCTAGAATGTAGGATGTTTCTCCCAAGTCTTTCATAGAGAATGTACTTGAGAGCCATGTCTTGACCGAAGTCGATAAGCCAATTTCATTCCCTATAATTAGTATGTCATCTACGTATAGAACCAGGAATGTCAACTTTCTTCCACTAACCATTTTATAGACACACGGTTCGTCTTCATTCTTGATGAAGCCATATTTCTTGGCTTCTTCATCAAACCTCAAATTCTAACTCCGAGAGGCTAGCTTCAGTCCTCAAATGGACCGATTATGTTTCCAAACTTTATGAGAGTCGGCTTCGGATATAAAGCCCCTGGGTTGTTTCATATAAATGTCCTCATCCATGTGTCCATTTAAGAATGCAGTCTTTACATCCATTTGCCAGACTTCATAGTCTAAGTTTGCAGCTATGGCTAGCAGAATTCTAATAGATTTGATCATGGCTACTGGTAAAAAGGTTTCCTCATAGTGAATGCCCTTTTTTTTACTATAACCTTTTACCACTAGCCTGGCCTTATAGGTGTCCACCTTGCCATTCGGACCCATCCTTTTCTTATAGATCCATTTGCATCCAATTGGTTCCACTCCATTTGGTAGATCAGTAAAAGTCCTGAGTTGTTTCTAATACATCGAATCAATATCTGCTTTCATAGCCTGAAGCCACTTAGAGGTCTGTCGCTGCTTCATCACAGTCAGAGGGATTATCTCCATGGATACCTTCTGCAACGACATACAAATAATCGGTAGGCTTTTCTTGACATTTACCCCTTCGATAGGCTTTAACGCTTTAGCAGGAGCGTCAGGGATAGTGGGCTCTTCTTCAAAATTGATCCTTTTAATAATAGGGACCAACTTCCGCCTCTTAATTAGTGGAATTTTATCATCCACGTCCTCATCAGTTTTCTCATCATCATCGTCCTTGGGAGGAGATTGAACTTTTGGAGCCTTGGGCTTTCTAGAAGCATTCTTCTTTTTCTCAGTCGGACGCTTCACGGCTTCCTTTTCGACTGGACGCTCAGCCTCTTCATCTGAAACTTCCTAAACTACTTAGCGCTCAAATAGGGGCTTAGCTGTTCCATCAACTTTGGAAGGGCTGAGGAGATTTATCACTATCCTCTTCCCCAAAAACTTAGCCTTGGCCAGAGGTTGGCCAGCTGAATTAATGCAATTTGCTCTTAATAGCAGATCACTTAGAACCACTCCATAGGGATTGTTGATAGTGTCCCAACAATCCCTGAATCTTCTGAAAATGTAATCACTCCAATTGACCTTGATATCCACAAGAATAGTTGTCATCATCTGAAACTGCAATAGAGTAACCTTGTTAAATGTTCTGACTCTGCATTGAACAAACTTGCTACAGAAATCTGCTAAAAAAGTGTACTTGGGCAGAATATCCTTCTTGTCGAAGTTGGGGTTATATTCTGTGACGTCATAATAACGAATCTTTGCCCAAAATATTTCATGGCTTACAGAGATAGATTCCAAAGCCTCACCCTGATTTGTCAATTTGAAGTTCTTGGCAATGGTCTCTATCGATAGAATAAACGTCCGAACAAAATTTTTCTTTGGAAAGGAGAAAGAGCAAGAGA
The DNA here is from genome assembly GCA_019426215.1 of Buddleja alternifolia. Lineage (NCBI taxonomy): Eukaryota > Viridiplantae > Streptophyta > Magnoliopsida > Lamiales > Scrophulariaceae > Buddleja > Buddleja alternifolia. Next base: position 53,270 of record WHWC01000082.1, on the reverse strand, counting down.
TAAAGGTCTTGTCTTCTGAGAGTTTTGCAGTTCTCCAAAACTCAACAACTTCATCAGCAAAGTAGTAGGAATATCTGGTAAGAAAAGTTTGCAGGTCGGCTTTGCCAATAGAGTCCAGCACATCCCTCATTAGAATATAAGTCTGATTGTACAAATAATTCCAGTCCACCATGAGGCCCTCAGTGACCTCAATGGTATCTTCAGTAATATTGATGAATTTCTTTGGTTCCATTATGCTTTAGAGAGGGAGTATTTTTGCAGAGAGTATGTATAAAAAGTGAAAGTAATTTTTCTGCAAATTTTGTTTTAAATGAAACAGTTGAAAATAGTGGTTTCTCTCATCAATATGATTTTGCCACGCGTAAAGATGATGAATCTCAGCCGTTTCAAGATTTAACTGCGGATGTGAAATTCCAAAAAGTAAGGTAAGTTACATTTGGTAACTCCCATGTATAAAAATTTTCACGTCCGGAGTAATTTTGAAAACGTTTGGCATTTTCAGAGTGTGATGCACGCGCTACTCGTACACTGACATGTATACAAACACGTACTGACTCTGAACCGTCATTTTGAAAAGTTATAATTACCCACCAATTTGATGTGATAGGGGCGCATGAATAGAGATCAAAATGAATCTTTGAGTCTATCCATCACGTCATTGAAGATTTTGAAATAATGCATGTTTTTATAAATACCTTTACTAAGTGTTGAAGGGCATGGATTCGGCGCTTAATAAATATATATGATAAAGTTTATATTGACGCTTGAGTTCAAGTCTTTCAATTTTGAACGTCCAACTTATCATGCACAAATAGTGAGCGTTGATGATCTATGCAAATAGGAAACCTTTTTGATCATTGACGCCTACTGGGCTTGTAGAAGTACAATTTTAAGGTTCCCCCTAAATTTGATAACTTGTAACAACTTTTCAAAAACCTTTCAGACAAAAATAAAGTAAATTCCCCCTAAATTGTATGCCTAATAAAGGATGATGCATAATGATTAAGCATTTAAATCGATCATACCTAGTTCACTTCTTAAAGTGAGAAAGTGTTGTTCATTGAGCACTTTGGTGAAGATATCTGCTAGTTGTTTGTTAGTTCCAATGAAATGCATGGAGATATATTTATTTTGAACATGGTCACGAAGAAAATGGTATCTAATATCAATGTGTTTGGTTCTAGAAAGAAGAAACAGGTTTTGAGTCATGGCTAGGGCGTTTTGGTTATCGCAATGAATAGGGGTTGGACCTAGAATTATACCATAGTCTCTAAAGTTGTTGCTGAAAGTGCTATATGCCCAACGAGCCATCTGATGGCTTGAACATTAACACTGTGTCAGTCTTATCATTAAGATTACATCAAACCTATTACGAAATGCTTCTTTATTGTTATAACTAATGATAGTATAGATAAAGATCTCATGAATTACATATGTTTAGGGGAGGCGGTCAGGGAAAACATATGGAATGCTTTCAAAGTCCGTAATCCTAAATATTGTTCCAAGTCATAGAGGCTGTGAGATGTGGGATATCACTGGCCTCGTCAAGACTTGTTCATGCATGTAACTCTTTCAAGAGTTTGACGTGTTCCATTGTCGATGCCTTGTATGGAAATACTTATACGAAGATTCATATTGGATTATGGAATTGAACGGCCCCGCAAGGATTCCTCGTTGGTGCTGTCGAACTTGGAGTCCTTAGGTTTTCGTAGTGTGAGATAATCCTTAGACTTGAGAAGTCATTGGAAAGGGTTCTACCCACTCTGCTTTGACATGCACATGCATTCCAGGAGAGTCATACGACGTGTATGTTAGGTATAGTCTGGTAGTTACCGCGTAACAATTGACAGTCAGAGGTGATTCATCCAGGGTCACGAGTACCCAGTATTTCCTATGCTATTGAGTGAAGCTGAATCATCAAAAATTCTCTGGCCAGAGCATCGTCTTATAAGAGAGATTGGTGATCCCTGCTTGGAAGACCGGATCATTAGTTGAACCAGCATAGCCATAGTTTCTGAGGCTATTAGGGTTTCGACCATCGCTAAACCCTAGGTCTTAGACGGGAAAAAGATGAAGAGATTCGACTCACACAAAGATCAAAATCTGGAGATCTTTGCATTTTCACTGTTAACATCTAGGAAGTCGTGGCGACGTTGCTAGACATCGAACCACATGACCAATAGGTGCCTTGGGTTAATTGGTGAAATTAATCCAAGGCGTAGTTAATTATTATGAATAATTAATCTAGCCAATGGAAGGACTTATTGCTAGCTTGTTAATGAGCCTAAAGGGTCACACACAATACTTAGTGTAGTACCTATTGGCTAATTAATTCTTTGTGAATTAATGGAGCGACTAAGTAATTGGAATTAATTAATCGGGAAAAAGAATAAATTAATTTGGTCTTAATAAGTAAAAGTCTTATAATTTAATTTTGGATTATTAAATTGGGAAAGACTAGTTAATTAATTAGTAGTCTAATTAATTAATATGTGAAAGAAAAAATAAATATATATAGATATAGATATATGCATATAGGCGTGTATATATATGTATAGATTTGGTGGAGGATTTTTTATCTTGTTCATCAAGTCTATGTGTGTGTGTATATATATATATTTAATATATCTATCCTATAATATATTTGATAGATCTATTCTAATTAATTAGGTAACTAATTGATATAGAAAGATCTTATGAATATATATCAGGATAGATGTTGAAGATATGGAAATATCTTATTTGATAAGATATGATATATTTGATATGTATCAAGTATATGGAAATATCTTTTTAGTTGGAAAGATATCCAATTAATTAGGGAAGAGAGTTTGAGAAATAATGGAAACTAAATAAAATAACATAAATATATATATCACAAGTGTGAACACACATACTAAGGCATGTGTGTGTGTGATGTTTTATTTTTTAATCAATGATTCATTCAACTAATTTTAAGTTTCTCTCAAGAAGTTTTTAAGATAAAAACAAGGATTAAAATTTCAATACTTTCTCTCCAACTCTTCCACCTCTTTCACGATATTCTTCCAACTCGTGTGTTGAATACAAAGAACACCAAAATATATTCCTACCCAATTTTCATAAGCCATGATTCAATATTCTCCTTACTAGCACTGGTGGAGATATTCGAGGGTACGAGCTAAGGTGTGGATAAACTTAGAGGCTCAACACTTGGGCCGCTAGGGCAAACCCATCCGGTGAGGTGTAGCAGGGAGTTGCTTAAAAAGACGTTGCTGATTTTTGGTCTTCAAAAGATAAACACGTGAAAACTAATCTCTAGGATTGAATCTGATGGTACCATGTCTACCTAGCTCTAATTTCGTGGATGCCGATTTAATTTTTTAAAATTATATGTCTTCCATTGCGCTGGCGTCCCCGTGGATTGTACCGATCCCAACAATTGCCTCATCCATAACTATATACTTGGCTTCACCTGTAGAGGTAGCTATCGATTGTTGTTTCTTACTATGCCATGAAACTAACCTATCACCTAGAAATTGACATATACCACTAGTACTTTTTTGATCTATTTTACATCCTGCAAAATCTGCATCTAAGTAAGCAATTAGTTCAAAAGGAGAGTCCCTTGGATACCACAAGCCCACATGTTGTGTGCCTTTTAGGTATTTAAGGATTCTCTTGGCAGCAATTATGTGTGACTCTTTAGGATCGGCTTGAAAATGTGCACACATGCATACCGAAAACATAATATCAGGTCTACTAGCAGTAAGATAAAGAAGTGATCCAATGATACCTCTATATGTAGTGATATCCACTTTCTTCCCACTTTCATCTTTATCTAACTTAAGCATTTGGTTCATTGAAATTTTCGAAGGTGATGCATTTTTCATACCGAATTTCTTAATCATATCTCGTGTATATTTAGCTTGGTTAATAAATATGCCATTAGGGAGTTGTTTAACTTGTAATCCTAAGAAGAAAGTTAATTCACCCATCATGCTCATTTCAAATTGTTTTTGAATCTTTTTTGAAAGTTTCTCACACAGACGCTTATTAGTACATCCGAAAATAATATCATCAACATATATTTGGACTAAGAGAATATCTTTGTCATTGGTAATTTTGAATAACGTTGTATCAACGCTGCCTTTTGAAAAGCCTTTACCAATAAAGAAAATAGAGAGAGTGTCTTATCTTGCTCGAGTTGCTTGCTTAAGGCCATAGAGCGCCTTATCTAGCTTGTAGACCATAGTTGCTGATGAATCCTGAGGGTTGCTCCACATAAACTTCTTCTTGGAGTTTACCATTCAGGAAAGTAGTCTTCACGTCCATTTGATATTGTGAACTTATTAAATGCTACATATGCTAGAAACATCCAAATTGCTTCAAGACAGGCGACGGGAGTGTATGTCTCATCAAAATCAATACACCTTTCTTGGCAATATCCTTGAGCGACAAGTCTGGCTTTGTTCTTTATAAAAATACCATCTCATCCATCTTATTTCTATAAACCTATCTAGTCCCAATAAGTCCTTGGTGAGTTGGGCTTGGTACTACCGTCCAAACCTTACTACGCTCAAACTGATTAAGATCATCTTGCTTGGCCTCAATCCAACTTGGATCACTTAGTGCTTCATCCACTTTCTTAGGTTCCATCTGAGATAGGAAGCTCACAAACATGGCCTCATTGAATGTAGAAGCTCTAGTCCTCACAGGAGCTCCAATATCTCCAATTGCTCTGGTGGATGATCACGTAGCCATAGTCTATCTGGTTGGAACGGGTTTAGATGTTGTTGGGGCGCTTGATCTTGCATTGCATTCCCATTAACCTCTTACACAGGTGCTTCAAGTTCACAAGTTCTATTTTGCTCTAGATGATCACTCTTTTCATGATCATTAGCATCCTATTCGATCTATCCCTATAGATCTTCATACCGAGTATGTAGGACGCCTCTCCCATATCTTTCATGGAGAATTTATTAGAGAGCCATACTTTAGTTGACTGCATCATCCCTACATCATTTCCAATTAGTAGGATGTCATCGACATAAAGTATGATGAACGTGACTGCGCTCCCACTGTCTTTCTTATACACACATGCCTCTTCAATGTTTTGAACGTATCCATACTCTTGTATGATAGTGTCAAAACATTTGTTCCAACTTTGAGAAGCTTGCTTAAGACCATAGATGGACCTTTGGAGTTTACACACTTTGTGTTCGCTCCCTTTGGATGTAAAGCCCTCTGGCTGTTGCATGTAAATCTCTTCCTCAATTTCTGCATTTAGGAATGCAGTCTTTACATCCATCTGTCATATTTCATAATCAAAATATGTTGATATTGCAAGCATAATCCTAATGGATTTCAGCATTGCCACTGGCGAGAAGGTTTCCTCATAGTCAATCCCTTGTCTTTGAGTAAATCCTTTTGCCACGAGGCAAGCCTTATAGGTGACTACCTCTCCATCGACTCCAAGCTTTCACTTGTAGACCCACTTACAGCCAATGGGCTTGATGCCCTCAGGTGGGTCAACCAAGGTCCATACCTTGTTGGAGTACATGGAGTCCATTTCGGATGTCATGGCCTCTAGCCATCTTCTCGAATCAATGTCAGACATTGCAAGCTTAAAACTCTTCGGATTAGAGTCTAGAGGAGGATCTTGAGTGCCCTCCTCTTGCAATAGGCCTAGCCATCTTTCAGGTTCCTTTGGATCCTCTTTGATCTCCTCAAAGGTTGTGTGTTTTCAGTGGGTGCCTCTGATGTAGCCTCATTGGTGTCGGGTGGGTTAATTTGTATCTCTTGACTTGATCCATTCTCATGGACCTCATCAAGTTCTACAGCCTCGCCTTTCCTATCTAGAAGGTGACCCCTATCCAAGAAATTTGTGTTTCTCGAAACAATAACCTTTTATTTCGTTGGGCTGTAGAAGTAATATCCAACAGTTTCCTTTGGATATCCTACAAAATAGCACAAAGAGGACTTGGGGTCCAATTTATCTCCCACTAAGTGCTTTACATAAGCTGGACACCCCCATATTCTCAAATAATTATATGAGGGCGTCTTTCCACACCAACTTTCATATGGGGTATTGGGCACCGTCTTGCTAGGCAATCTATTCAACAGATAGACAGCCATTTCAAGAGCATAGCCCCACATGGACTTAGGAACTTTAGTGAAACCCATCATGGATCGAACCATATCTAGCAATGTTCGATTCCTACGCTCAGCTAACCCGTTATGTTGAGGCGTGCCGGGCGGTGTCCATTGTGAGAGAATTCCATTCTCCCTAAGATAATCAAGAAACTCGGCAGACAAGTATTCTCCTCCTCGATTCGATCGAAGAGCCTTAATACTTCTACCAAGTTGTTTCTCTACTTCATTTCTGAACTCCTTAAACTTCTCAAAGGATTTAGATTTATATCTCATAAGATATAAGTAACCATACCGTGAATAATCATCGGTAAAAGTTATGAAGTAGATTTGGCTGCCATGTGTGCTCACACTCATTGGCCCACACACGTCCGTATGGACCAAGTCCAATGGTTTTGTGGCTCGTTCCGCTTTCCCTGAAAATGGTAACTTGGTCATTTTTCCTTTAAGACATGATTCGCAACTTGACAATTCATCTAAGTCATTTACAGCTAAATGTTTTGCCATTGTTCGAATTCTTTCTTTGGAAATATGTCCAAGTCTTTCATGCCACATTTGTGCGTTTACTTGATTATCTTGTTTACGTTTGTTACTTTGTTGAATATTGAGATTGGAAATTATTGGGGATATTGTATACATTCCATCCTTCATTTTCGATTCCATAACAAGAGACGATTTATAAAACAAAAGCAAACTTTTCTTACGAATCTCAAAACAATATCCTTCTCTATCCAAAACCGGAATCGAGATAATATTTCTTATTATTTTAGGAACAAAATAAACGGAATGTAAAACTAATTTCCTATCTCCTAACTCTAAGTAGATTGTCCCCACAGCTTTGGCAGCAACCAATGCTCCATTCCCCATCCGCAGGGTCATATCTCCTCTACTTAGCTCCTTGGTTCTTTTCATCACCTGCAAATCATTGCAGTTATGAACACCACATCCAGTTTCAAAAACACAAGAAGAATCGTTAACAGTGAAGTTAACTTCAACAAAGAACATACCTTGAGCCGGAGGCTCTTTGCAGTTCCTTTGCCAGTGCCCAAATTTCCCACATTTGAAGCACTCATCAGACTTTTTAGACTTAAGACTTCTTACCCTTCTTCACACTACCATTACCTTTAAGCTTCTTAGTCTTATTCTTCTTCTTGTTGCCCTTCTTGGCTTTTGATGAAGAATTCATAAGAAGCACCGGTTTATCCTTCTTGATGAAGAATTCACATGCTATGACCAAATCCACTCGTCTATATATATGAGCTACTCTTCGAATTATTAGACTCCTATTGCTTTGGTGAAAACTCCTTAATTAATCATTACCCGATGTCTCGGCACATAACAATCCTATGATTGATTGATGGTTCTCTAAATATGTCTATCCGAGAATCTAATCAACAACCACGCATTAACGTTCTAGAGTTTCCCCGGATAAATCCGGCTAACCGCACCCGGAAATCTTTACCTATTTCTAGGAGCAATTCCACATTAGTTTCGGATGATGTGTTGATTCATTTGAACCCTAACCTATCTTCTCTCGAATGACTAGATTAGGCACAATAGCAAGCATATAGAGATCAAGCATATGATTGTGATAAAAGCACAAAATCAACACACAAAGCAATTAGGAGAATTAATACGAAAATTAACTTCACATATATAGATTCAAGAATCCGGTCTTCACATGGCCTTAGTTCTACAAGATTAGCTCATATTCAATAGCTCAAGAAGGTCTAAAACAATCATATACATAGTTATTAACATAAACATGTAAATGAAATGCAAAAGAAACTCCCCAAGTCTTGAATGATGATGAATCCTTGCTTGTAGCTTCAATCTCTAGCTCAATCCCCCTTCTTTTGCAATCTTCAAAATGATGAAGAATGGTGATGAATGATGATGGGTGAAGAGAAATGGCCAGCTGCCTCCTCTCCCAAAGTGTGATCGGTCAAGAGTCAAGAAGATGCCCCTTTTGGACAAGAAATGATGGCCTCTTTATTCTACTCCAAACCCCATCATGGTGTGCAATAAACAATTCCCCTTCCCCTCTTGCATGTCCCCAACACATGTGCATGACATCTTGGCTTTAAATATTCCATTCCCCCATCAAATGATGAACTTTTGGCTGAAAGGAATCAAAACTCGGGTGTGGTCACGCCTAGGCGGGGGCATGACGGCGCCTAGGCGTCGTCGACAGAATGCTGAGCGTATTTGACTCTGTCCGGCGCAACAATCGTATTTTCTTGATAACTCTCTCCATAGAACTCCGATTTGGATGATTCAAGTCCTCATTTGAAGCTAACACATAGTTCTACAACTTTGTAGAAGGACACTTCATCCAATTTGGTCTCTAAACATACGGAAATAGCGTTCAACCGTGGAAACTAATGTAGATACGACGCCCAGGCGTGGACAGGATGGCGCCTAGGCGTGGGTGGAAAGGCGCTTGGGCGTAAGGGTGCGTAGCAATTTGGCCTAAACTTGTTTTATACGTCGTTTTTCATCCCGTTCTTCGATTGTATCCATTTAAGACCTGAAATCACTTAATGCACGAATTAAACGCACATGTGGCAAGAATCAAGCGATAAATGAACCTAAAACATAAACGCAAAGGGGCTTAAAAACACGAAAAAATGCCTCTGATCAACACCCCCAAACTTATCTATTGCTCGTCCTCGAGCAATAAGAGAAGGCATAGGATACGAACTCATCATCAAAAACAGGGAGGTAAAAGAAAAGAAACTACACAACTCACTTTCGTGGAGCAAGCGGTTGCATTTAGCGGATGCAACAAGCCTTTGAACCCTTGAGTTACCTCAAAGGACGAGTTATAGTCTCGTGAGGGTTTGCAGACGATAAACCCACAAAATCGAAAGATTTTCAACCCCGATCACTCAACGTAAATTACAATGATTAATAGCACACAATGGTATGAATTCACTTGTTTAAGCTCAAGTTACATATATATACACGTCACCCACTTGCTCATGCTACGCCTTAACATCGAAAAGATCATCCTAAGGGTGTAGTGTAATAAATCTCAAGTATTATAGTCGAGTGGCATTCTTACCACTTTTCAAGCATTAACCCCATATTTATCAACTTTTGATTATTCACATGGTACGAGAATTGAATACAACTTCATAGCCACTTAAAAATTCATCACTTCATTCCACTTTCGGCTTTAACTTATGCACTTTCAACTCGAACATTAGAGGCTAGACCATGTGCAATGTTCGATCCTCTTAGGCTTTCTATGATACCCTTGTAACGAGCTTTAGGCCAATAACTCCTAAACCAGACGGCTTTCGGGTATCAAATGTAGAGACATTCCTAAGGGCTTAATCGCTCGAGTGTCAAAGGCCACAAAATCAAACTAGGTCCTTATTCACTTAACACTTGCATTGGCTTGAGCTCTAGCTCAAATTAGCTTAATGGTACAGTATTCTAGGCATGGTGCTCTTCGCCCCCAGTATCTATTAAGCCTGACTTTTTCAGTCATACCAATATTCAACCTCTTTTTATTATTATTAAGCACACGAAGTTAACGTTCTCAACTCATAACACATGTGAAAATTCTAAGTTGATATTTCCGGGATCAAGCCTTTAAGTGTTTCAAAATGGTTGCCCACTCAACTCCTCTACCCTCGATTTATGTGCATATGTGAATCATCTTAAGGTCAATCTAGTCTACTTAGGGTCCCACAAGCAAGGAATGATGTGTATAGCCATTAAAAACCAAATTGATAGAGAAAACATACCATGTATTCAAATTAACCATGCTCAATGCCTCAAGTGAAGGGTTGAAATTCTATCCAAAAATTTGTTATGCTTGATTTTCACAAAAAAATAGCACAAAATACATGTAATAGCGACGATTCCCCCAAACTTAAGCTAAAAACAAAGATCCACGACATATAGATACCCCCCCACACTTAAACTCAACATTACCCTCAATGTTGACGCAATTATACATACTCACAAGGGGAGTAACCGAGAGTACTTACAACAAGGGTGCCGAAAAGCAACCCTCAATCACGTGAGGTCCGCTCCAAGCTCAAATCCGCCACGAAAGATATTCCAAAGAAAAACTCGTCTACTACATGTTATGCACTCACACACAAACCATCAAGACATAAAGAAAAACATGCCAAAAGTTCATGCTTGAACACAACACAAGGAAACAAACTAAACTAAACAAAAAAAAAAAAAAACAAGAGCAAAACAAAAAGAAAACTTACAAACTTGGGTTGCCTCCCAAGAAGCGCTTTTTTATAGTCATTAGCTTGACTTTATCGGGTCGGCTTAAGGAGGATGACGTATGAATGCTTTGTTTACTCTCCAATCAAGAATGAAACATGGCCCGGTGTTTGTGAGAAGTAGCTTGAGTATGGGCCAAGAAATCGTCATTTCTTCCCCATGTGTCGGGTGATGATATAAACTATTCTCCAAGCTATGGACAGTAGATCTTTTTCCTTCACCCATCGAAGTGATAAACTTGGAGTTTGTGAGGTAGGACTCGAGTAGATTATTGGTTATCCTTTCCTGAAAAAGCTCAACACTAAAAGGATCAAAAGCATCAATGCGTAAAGATAATGTAGAATCAATTGGATGCTTAAAAACCTCATAGTTATCACAAATAACCATGTCATCTCCTACACTAGAGGGCAACTTACTGTCATGGGCACTAATGACCTCTATACCCGTGGAGAGGGAAGAAGATACCAAAGAAGCTTCTGGTAAAGGCTCGAGTGTCCTTTCCTTCAACGTCGGCTTCTTTGATATCAATTCTTCAAAAAAAATGGGGCCAGGTATCGCTTGAATGTTAGGTGTGCGACGCTGAGGCGATGACACCTTCATAGAAATCCTCTCATTTTTCATTTCCTCAATGATCATTAGAGCTTCCTTAATTGGTCCTTCATACAAAGCATCAATGGCTTTGTGTACCAATTTCATACTTTTCGGCTGATCCAAATCATCTAGTGTGAGTTGTATGCCGTATAGGAGTTGTCGAACCCATTCTCGTTCCTCCAGAGTCGGGGATAAATGATATCCCTCCTGTATGGTAAAGACGCTGGATGGTAGACAATCCCAGACCGACTGAAGTGGTTGAGAAGGAGGCGGTTGCATAGTTTGGAGAATGCCTTGTAACCACTCCCGATCCTTCGGTAAATTCATATCTGGGAAACGTGCATTCGGATTTGGTTGATAGATATTGTCCGCCATCTCTCGAACTCATCTACAAACCCGGAGCACATGTTCAAAATAAAAATAACAAAATCAAGCAAAGGCTCATTTGAGGAGTGGGTCATGCACCACAAATCTAACCTATCAATTAAGCACAAGAAACAAAATTAGACTAAACACGAAAATAAAAGAAAATCAAGAAATAAACGAAAACTAAGAATTATGAAAAATGTAAACGAAAATCAAAAACTAAAATAAACAAGTCCCCGGCAACGGCGCCAAAAACTTAACACGCTAATACTTAACGTGCTTTTAATAGCAAGTGCACTAGTCGTGTGTAGTAATAAAAGTGGACTAAAAGTCCGGGTTGTCGAACCACGGAGACTTGAATTTTAGTTTAAGATTCGTAATGAAGGTAAAGACAATTAAAGTAAAGCAGAAGAAAAACAATTAAGTAAACGAAAGATCAAAGGAGGGAACAAGCTATGAATTAAACCTCACGAATTGGTTAAAAAGACTAAGGCACATGCTATGACCAAATCCACTCGTCTATATATATGAGCTACTCTTCGAATTATTAGACTCCTATTGCTTTGGTGAAAACTCCTTAATTAATCATTACCCGATGTCTCGGCACATAACAATCCTATGATTGATTGATGGTTCTATAAATATGTCTATCCGAGAATCTAATCAACAACCACGCATTAACGTTCTAGAGTTTCCCCGGATAAATCCGGCTAACCGCACCCGGAAATCTTTACCTATTTCTAGGAGCAATTCCACATTAGTTTCGGATGATGTGTTGATTCATTTGAACCCTAACATATCTTCTCTCGAATGACTAGATTAGGCACAATAGCAAGCATATGGAGATCAAGCATATGATTGTGATAAAAGCACAAAATCAACACACAAAGCAATTAGGAGAATTAATACGAAAATTAACTTCACATATATGGATTCATGAATTCGGCCTTCACATGGCCTTAGTTCTACAAGATTAGCTCATATTCAATAGCTCAAGAAGGTCTAAAACAATCATATACATAGTTATTAACATAAACATGTAAATGAAATGCAAAAGAAACTCCCTAAGTCTTGAATGATGGTGAATCCTTGCTTGTAGCTTCAATCTCTAGCTCAATCCCCCTTCTTTTGCAATCTTCAAAATGATGAAGAATGGTGATGAATGATGATGGGTGAAGAGAAATGGCCAGCTGCCTCCTCTCCCAAAGTGTGATCGGTCAAGAGTCAAGAAGATGCCCCTTTTGGACAAGAAATGATGGCCTCTTTATTCTACTGCAAACCCCATCATGGTGTGCAATAAACAATTCCCCTTCCCCTCTTGCATGTCCCCAACACATGTGCATGACATCTTGGCTTTAAATATTCCATTCCCCCATCAAATGATGAACTTTTGGCTGAAAGGAATCAAAACTCGGGTGTGGTCACGCCTAGGCGGGGGCATGACGGCGCCTAGGCGTCGTTGGCAGAATGCTGAGCGTATTTGCCTCTGTCCGGCGCAGCAATCGTATTTTCTTTATAACTCTCTCCACAGAACTCCGAGTTGGATGATTCAAGTCCTCATTTGAAGCTAACACATAGTTCTACAACTTTGTAGAAGGACACTTCATCCAATTTGGTCTCTAAACATACGGAAATAGCGCTCAACCGTGGAAACTAATGCAGATACGACACCCAGGCGTGGACAGGATGGCGCCTAGGCGTGGGTGGAAAGGCGCTTGGGCGTAAGGGTGCGCAGCAATTTGGCCTAAACTTGTTTTATACGTCGTTTTTCATCCCGTTCTTCGATTGTATCCATTTAAGACCTGAAATCACTTAATGCATGAATTAAACGCACATGTGGCAAGAATCAAGCGATAAATGAACCTAAAACATAAACGCAAAGGGGCTTAAAAACACGGAAAAATGCCTCTGATCATTAGTCTTATTCTTCTTCTTGTTGCCCTTCTTGGCTTTTGATGAAGAATTCATAAGAAGCACCGGTTTATCCTTCTTGATGGTGCTTTCAGCAGTCTTCAACATGTTCAACAACTCAGGAAGCTTTGCTTCAAGTTAGTTCATGTTGAAATTGACCACAAATTGATCATAAGAGTTAGGCAATGACTGTAGGACCAAATCCATAGAAAGCTCATTGTCAAGTGCCATGCCCAGACCAGCCAATTTTTCAATTAGCTCGATCATTTTAAGTACGTGCACACTTACATCAAAGTTTTCAGTCATTCGAGCTTTGAAAAGCTCCTTGGAGATAGCATATCTTTCTCACCTAGTTCTAGTGCCATACAACTCTTGCAAATGAAGGAAGATCGACGCAGAATTCTCGATCGTCTCATGTTGTCTTTGCAACTCGTTGCTCATAGAGGCCAACATGAGACATCGCACTTGCATGTCATCTTCCTTCCATTGTTGGTACTGGAACTTTTCATCATCAGATGAATCCTCTTTCATCTCATCTTGCACTGGTATGTCAAGCACATATTGTCTTCTTTCAGACGAAAGGATAATCTTAAGGTTACGAAGCCAATCGTCAAAGTTTGATCCAGTCAGTTTGTTTGTTTCAATTAGGGTTTTGAAAGGATTATTGGCCATTTTCGTTTATCTACAAAAATGCATAACAGACAATCAATAACGGATTTTCAAATAAAGTCCTTATTCAATTTGGTCTTTAATTGTACAAGTCTCCCACTATTTTTCTCCAATTATACCACCCTCTTGACATGATTCGAAGAAACGTTAGTTTCTTCAGTGCGCTTGAGATGCATTCTCACTTCATCATATGCCTCATTTTCTGAGCTAACATACGATGATTTTGAATAGTAGCCTTACCAGACCTTCTATCTTTTTAGATAGTTCTCAAGATGGTTTTCCTCATCTCCCACATGTGCCCCATTTTTTGAGCTAACACATGAGGGACGATGTTAGGCTCGACCCATCAAGTATGCCATGTATAACCATCAATTTCATTGCCCCCATTTTCTAAGCAAAGCAATGAAACCAACCGATTTCCACGGGGCACCGTAGTGCTTAGTAAACACTCACAGCCTACCTCGGATCCAATCCACCCCATTTTCTGAGCAAAAGGATTGAACCTTTAGCGGCGTTTCACATGGTGTATACTTTTGATGGAAGGCATGATAATAGAATTCCATTCTTAATATCATATAAGCTTAATATTTCCACAGGAGGGAATTATAACATGCTTATTGGGGGGGGGGGGTCTCATCAGATTTAATTATCTTGTTCTAATTATCTATCCTATGCATGAATTACATCACATAATCATCATAGACAGATAAGTAAAACATCCACAAAGCGGTAAAATTGAGGATGAACCACCTCGAGCCCTAACCTAGCAACCCACTCGAGCCAAAGTGGGTTTCGACATTCTAGAAAATAAAAAACACAGCCTAGACTATTAGAGTGGTATCGTCTCAGCATACAAGTCTTCAAGTCTTGGCTCCGTCTCCGATTACATAGAATATTAAAAACTACTAATCTACTATACGAAAAGGAAAGAGCCAAACCGGCTATTATTTACAACTCTAGAATAATTACATACATAGTAAACCAACACTACGACTAGGCTCCCTTTTATCACATAAACATGCCAAGCAACAAACATACATGTGATAAAGTAAATTTTACCCATTCATCATTCAAACTAGATTGTAAATATCATTGGGATAAGTTCGATATTGATTTCTAAAACCTTTCTCAGAGTTTACAAGTCTCAAACATCATAGGTAAGGTCTTTGGGTCACCCGCCTTCAGAAAGTACGAAGAAAGGAAAAAAAAATTATTTAACTTTCTGTTGACCAAGCCTGGGCGCTGCGTGCAGCGGCTGTTGCTGTTCGCATTTTTCAAATCAGTTTTTTGCACGTTCGTGATTGTTTCGAGTTTCGATTAACGAATCTGAATTCTCCTAAGGTCTGAGTTTTATTACTTGATGATTAAACCTTCGGTTCAACCATCTCGCAACACCCCACCAAAGGTGATTTCATAAAACTAGATCAATACCTTCGAAAACAATCATATACCCAAATTTCAGATTTCATGATTTTTAAAACCAATGACTTTTAAACATTAAAATCATAAAAATCAAACAACATCCCAAATCAAAATCAATCCTAGTCTAACAATGAACATATTGATTATCATGCTTTCGATTTTACAATTAAAACGTAAAACAAACATGCATAATCACATAAAAATTCGATCGAGCCAAACCATGGCACTGATACCACTGTTGGGTTGACTCATTCCCTCGGGTGGCTCGTGGCAGTGGAAATTAAAATTTTACAAAAGTAAACGTACAACCACCTGAAAACGGGAATATGGAATTGGTTCGGTCGAATTTGATAAGGAGGTAAACGAAATTATACCTTTCGAAAATTTTGTTTCACCTCGTACTTTGGATCTTAGCAACCCTGTGGTGCAAATCCACACAATTTCCCTTGGGTGAGAAATTGCCCGTCGTTTTTCGTATCTCCCAGTTTAGAGTGCTCCAAGCGTCGCACCTCTAAGATGTATCCACACCTCGTTCAAGTCACCAATCGTCTTACCTTGTGTGCTAGACAACAAAACGATTCTAAGCTTAACTTAGGCTTGATTATGTGAAGGGTAGGAATATTTTCTAAGTCGTTTAATTCAACACATGAATAGAACGACGTCCTGTTGGAAAGGGAGAAGGTGGCCGATTTTTAGGTTAGGGAGGGGGGGCGGATTTTCCAGCAATTATTCATCATCCTTTTAGTCTTCTTCATCTCTTATTTATATAATATTTTAACTAATTTAGGTCATAATTTGATTTAATATTAAAATTGAGAACTGGGGTTTAAATTGATAGAAATTATAAACATTTAAATCATAAACTCCAAATTGACATAATTAACTAACTCGAAAATGTATTCAACAAATTAATAACATAGAATAGAAAAATAATCTTGAAATTTAGGGATAAAATGCTTGAAAATGGGACGAAGAAATTGGGGGAGAAGCAGAGGGAGAGAGGCGGAGGAGAAGCAGAGGGAGGGAGAAAAAATAAGTTTCTTTTTTTAATATTGTGACTGGGTATGCCTTTGGGAAAGGCATACCCAGTCACAATTAAAAAAAATTATATTAACTGGGTATGCCTTTGCCAAAGGCATAACCAGTCACATTATTTAAAATAATAGAAAATGGGGGGGAGGGGGTACGCCTTTGGGTAATCTGTGTCTCAAGTGGACATTCCTTTCCCAAAGGCGTGTTCTACTACTTTCTGATTTTTCTTTTGTGTATTGTTTATATTAATAATACGAAAAGCTATTATTATTTTAAAAAACCCGATAATCTTGGACGCTTGTTGACAAATATCTACAACACCTACACCTTAAGCATTAACCTTACTCAGTTCTTAGTTGGCGTCATCAAAAACAACATGAATGGATCTCTCAACCTTATTAGTTCGACTATTTAGGATGCCCAAATTCTTTCCAATCTCAGAATAGCTTAGAAAGAGTCCCTCTTCCACTTTAGGGTTGAATGTCCTAAGGTTTTGTGAACCATTATTATTAATTAAACATTTTGAACTGAAAACGAGAAAATATGAAACATTTGGCTTACGTCTCTTCCAGGGTTCATATACCATGTTGCTTATTGATCCTGCAGCAGTTCTGAGTATAGCAAGCAGGGATGATAGCCTCAGCCCAATACCTTGGAGTAATCTTGGACTCTGCCAATATTGTCCTGGCTATTCAGGCTTTTCCCTTTAAGGTATTGTTGCATCGCTGGACAACACCATTCCACTAAGGAGTTCTAGGAGCTAAATACTCATGATTATTATAGTTTTTGTATTAAACTTCTCATCAAACATGTTAGAAAACTCAGTATCATGATCGCTTCTTATCCTTACAACTTTAAGGCTTTTCATGGTTTCAAGTTGGCGAATAATTGTTGTGAGCTTAACGCTTGTTTCATTTTTAGATGCTAGAAATTCTACCCATGTATAGCACGATAACTCATCCACTATCACTAAAGAATACTTTTTACCGCTCACATTTATTGTTTGAACAGGTCCAAATAAATTCATGTATAGTAACTCCAGTATTCTAAAAGTAGATAGACTAGGCGTTATCTTAAAAGATTATTTAACTAGTTTACCCATTTGACAAGTGTCACATAAGTGATCATTATAGAAAAGTCCTTTTGGTAATTTCTCTACAAGATTTAGCGTTACAAGCTGAGAGATTGTTATAAAGTTGAGGTATTTCATTTTTCTATGCTATAACCAACCTTTCTCCGATTCATTTTTAGCCACAAAGAATGTTGGGTTGTTATAAATGGTTGAACCTTAATCTACGAAATAAACATTATTTGTTTTTTTACCTCTCAATTAGGTGGATCCAGTCTTAGCATCATTTATATAGCAATAAGCACTTGAAAAAACAACTTTGAAACCTTTATCACATAATTGGCTGATGCTTAATAAATTATGATTAAGACCCTCAAAATAGTCACTAATAATGATGTTCCCTCTATGCATAATACCTATACCTTTGGTTTTACCTTTGAATTTGTCACCATATACAACCTGAGGACCATTGTTACTACGGAAGTTGATCCAGAATTTTTTTGAGCATATCATGTTCCTTGACAGCCCTCTATCGATGTACCTAACATATGTATCGGCGCTGGATCTAGGTACCTAGTGAGTCTGAAGGCGCTTCATCATCTCTAGCCATGAGACAAATCAGCCCTGAATCGCTTAGTAGCTCATCATTGCTACTTCGCTCTGAAGACTCCAAATCTTCGAGTGAGGATGCTAGTTCTGACTCCGCTAGCATACCTTGTTGACGAAGGTTGCTCCTGGATTAGTTTCTATCCATGTAATCTTGCCTTGAGGGCATGGATACATTTGGGTAAAAGGCAATGTAGTTCCCGAGTTTCCTGCAATTATAACAAAGATTAGTTTTCATCTTTTGTTCAATTGATGATCTTGGTTTACCCAGTGATTTTGAAACCACGGGCGCTGAGAGATTCTGAGGAGGAGACACTTGGTACTAAATCGATGCTGAGGGTTAGGAAGCAGAATACTGAGGCACTGAATACTGTTGTTGAACAGGAGGAGGGATTTGATAAGATTTTTGTCCTTGTGTCTTTGAGGCTTTTCCTTTCCTCACATATTTCATAAATTTATTAAACCATATTAGGTAACGCTCTCTCCTCATCCTCATTGGATTCTAACACCTTGCCCTTACTTGCCGATTTATGTTTAACTGATGCTAGTAGCACTCCTGAATCTATCATTGGACTAACTGCATCACTCACTGAGTTTAACTCAAACTCAAAAGACTTAATTTTTGAAAACGCATCCTTTGGAGTGACAAAGTCTCACATGCTAAATTCCCACATAGCAGTCGTCTTCATCAAAAATCTACTTGGAAGACTTCTGAAAATCATAATCAACATCTCACTAATCTAGAAATCCATACCTAGAGATGTCAGTTCTATAACAAGAGTAGTCAACGTTATGTCCAACTGGTCTAGTGTCTCATTGGTCAACATCTTAAGGTTGTTGAATCTTTCCTAGGAAATGGAGAGCCGGTTCTCCTTTAGTTGAGTTAAACCACCACAGATTATGGCCAACTTATTCCAAATTTCGTTGGTAGTTACACATGACTTAACCTTATTGAAGAAATTCTTATTATCACCAATGGTTGTCTAGAGAGCATTTTGTTCAACATTGTCTAAATTTGCTCTGAGTCTCTCAACTAAAGACCATTCATTTTTAGGTTTTTCTGCATAACCATCAGGAGTAGCGTTTGTGGCTTCAGGCGCTCTGGTGATGACCTCCATGATCTGAATAGATCCATCTAAAATGATATCACAATTTCATTATTGGGATTCGCGAAAAATACTCAGCGGAAGAGATTATAACCCACAGTTTCTCATCTTGATTTACATATATGAATCTAAAAGCACTAAAACGTACCCATTAAAGCGAAGTAGTTGGAGAATCCGGCTCTTCTAAATTTTCCAGATTTTCTGCAGAGTCGAGATCTCCAATTCTTGTAGTATCCAGTCTTCTTGAATTCATTATAGATTTCTGGAAGTCTGATCCAAACAATTAAACTACTTTGTCTTTAAATAATCACGTGGATTAATGAAGAAAAATCTCCTTGTTTTGACGGTTAATGGTTCTTTTGAGAGAGGGAGGAGTTTTTCTTTTTCTTTCTAGGAGAGTTATGAATGAATGAAATTCACTTACGCTAAAAGTCTTAAGTGATGTGTATATATCACTTAACATATTGACAAAGATAAGACTCTAGAGCCCATGTTGGGCATCCAAGTGGACGCAACTTGCCCACTATAGACGTCCAAATGGACACCCTTCCTTGGCCCGGTTCGTCATGTGTTTTAATTAATTTTCTATTATTTAATTGATTATTTATTATATCCAATAAATAAATTAATTAATCAAATAACCAAATTAATTAGATGAATTAATTCATTAATTTATTTCATCAAAAAATATATAATAATTAATCTTATCCATTTAATTAATTATCTCATCTAATAAGTAATTAATTAATAATATTTAATTTATCCAATAAATTCAATCTCCTAGTTTTATATAGAAAAGTGCTTTTGTGTTTCTTTATCAATTCCTTAGCACGACTTTTTAGGTTCATTTCGTTCGGCCATGGGAGGAATCCAAAGGAAGTGGGCAACACCTAGCCAGTCACGTGGCCCACTTTGTAGCCCAAACGAAATCAAATGAATGGATCATTCCACAATCTTCCAATCGTAAATACCGTATACGTATAAAGCTTTTCTTCACGTGTCCCAATAGTGTGAGAGTCACGGTAAAGTCAAACTCGATAAACTTGACCATATGTGTAATTATGATAATACGGAATCATTGAGTTCGATTTTGTGCCTGGCAAAATCGACTCTTTTGCTTTGGCCAAAGACTTTGATTTCTATTATCTATAATCACGTAGGACACTTTCTCAATCACCTATGAGAGAATAAATCACATATTAGTTATCAGCTAAGACTACCACTTGCCCATCAAGCCGCATTTCAAGGACGACCCCACTAGCGGGTGAATTAGGTTTAATTACTCTTGTGACAAACTTGATGTCACAAGCGCATCTTCAGCTTGATACTTTCGGTCATAGGTTCACTTATACTTATCATGAATAATTAGTCCTATCATTGACATCATAAAGTGAAAACTTATGCGACAGAACCGATGCGAGTCGTGTTCGAGCATATCAGTTCCACTGATGTGCCTACAATCTTAAGCTCTTTCCATTAAATGTGTTCGATTGGACTCCCATGTCAAAGCTCTGATTGTACAAGTATTCCAAGTCTTTATTGTCTATTAAAGACTTCATGTTACTTGTGAACTAATTAAATAATCAAGACCAATCTCTCTAATGTCCATCTTCTTATCTCATAGGAAGTAGACAGATTGCACAGAAAACATGGACAAACATTTTACACTACTTACAGATGCAAATAAGATTTATGTGAAAATAAATCAATGCATTTTATTATAAAATATGAATAATTCTTTTACAAGTAGAATGCCCTATAATTCGATCTTCTATGGTATCTGAAGGTATAATCCTAACAATTTCCCACTTGCACTCAATGCTACTCTTTGTGGTATCTTATACCCATCCTTTCCAGGTGTCGGTCCAAAACCACCTATGGTAGTGGTTTGGTGAACGGGTCAGCTACATTATTAGCTGAGGCTATTTTTTGCAGTGCTATCTGTTGGGTTATTATACATAAAACGCAGCGGAGTAAAATTTTCCCACGGTGGTTCATCTCCGATTTCACATATATAAGCCATGATTAGAAACGTGTACCTTTCTTTGAGTTATTGAATTTTCTGAACCAACATCTAATTCTTTTTCCAGGCATCGAATTAGCCAATGCCTCTAAATCACCACGCCTGAATTGAGAGCAAAAAATCCCTTCTTTTTTCCCTCCTTGGACGGCTAGAGAGAGAGAGGGAGAGAGAGAGAGAGAGGTGGGGTTCTTTTGAGTCGGAGAGAAAGATAATAGTTGAGGCTAGGGTTAATTACTTCTACTAAATAGTATTTATACTACACAAGGAAATAATTAAGCATAAAACACTAAGGCCTAGGCGTCCATAATGGACGCCCACTTGGGCATTTTTAAGCCCT
This sequence comes from Buddleja alternifolia, assembly GCA_019426215.1. Taxonomy (NCBI): domain Eukaryota; kingdom Viridiplantae; phylum Streptophyta; class Magnoliopsida; order Lamiales; family Scrophulariaceae; genus Buddleja; species Buddleja alternifolia. The sequence continues at coordinate 31,749 of WHWC01000082.1, read as the reverse complement.
CGGGCTTAGTCCATATATTTGGTTTTAATTTAAATAATTATTCAATTAATATTATTTATCCAATAAATAAATAATTAAATAACTATTTAATTGAAGTTAATTCTATAATTAATTCCTTGAAGAAATTTATTAACACATTAACATAATTAATTAATAAGATCATCCAATGACTAATTAAATAATTAATTACAGTATCAAATACCGAAAAATCTCTCAAGTCTTAAACCATTATTTTTCCTTTGCAATTCCTTTAAGCGCAGCTCTTTAGGTTCGTCTTCAAACATCAACTACGTTCTACCTCGACATTTCTGCAAAATATAAATTATTAATTTATAGTTAAAAAACAAAAATTATATTCAGAATGATATAAAAAACCTACAAATATCATAAACACTAAATTCAATAATACAATTCAAAATTATACCTAAAAATTATAAATTGTACCTAAAAATATTATATCAAAATTCAAACCATAAAAATACTACATTCGAAATTAGGGTCCAAATTATGCCAAAATTTGAAATTCTAAGTTCAAAATAAAAACTAAAAAATTAAATCAAAGTTCATAGCTTAAACACTAAATTCAACATTATCCCTAAAATTGAAAATTATATGTATAATTTACACCTAAAAGTAGAATACAATAACAATATATATAAACCACATACTGAAATACTAATATTTAAACTAATTTAGGTCATAATTTGTTTTAAAACTAAAATTGAGAACTAGGGTTTAAATTGACAAAAATCAGAAAAATTGAAATCATAAAATCCAAATTGAAATAATTAACTCAAAAATGTATTCATCAAATTAATAACAGAGAATAGAAAAATTACCTTGAAGTTTAGGGACAAAATGCTTGAGAATGGGACCAAGAAATTGGGGGAGAAGCAGAGGGAGAGAGAAAAAATAAGTTTTTTTTTTAATATTGTGACTGGGTATGCCTTTGGGAATGGCGTACCCAATCACAATTAAAAAAAAACTATATTGATTGGGTAAGCCTTTGCCAAAGGCGTACCCAGTCACATTATTTTAAAAAATAGAAAATGGGGGGTACGCCTTGGGAAAATCTGTGTCTCAGGTGGACACGTCTTTCCCAAAGGCGTGTTCTACTACTTTCTGATTTTTTTTTTGTATATTATTTATATAAATAATAATAAAAACTATATTATTATTTTTAAAAGCCCGATAATCTTGGACATTTGTTGACAAATATCTTCAACTCCTACACCTTTAGCATTAACCTTACTCGGTTCTTGGTTTGCGTCATAAAAAACAACATGAACGGATTCCTCAACCTTATTAGTTCGCGTATTTAGGATGCAAAAAATTCTTTCCATTCTCAGAATAGCCTGGAAAGAGTCCCTCTTCCACTTTAGGATCAAATGTCCTAAGGTTTTGTGAACCAGTATTATTAATTAAACATTTTGAACCAAAAATGTGAAAATATGAAACATTTGGCTTACGTCTCTTCCAGGGTTCATATGGAGTTTTACCATGTTTCTTATTGATCATGCAGCGGTTCTGAGTATAGCAAGCAGTGTTGATAGCCTCGGCCCAATACCTTGGAATAATCTTGGACTCTACTAATATTGTCCTGGTGATTTCCTTTAAGGTACTGTTCCATTGCTCGACAACACCATTCTACTAAAGAGTTCTAGGTGCTGAATACTCATGATGTATTCTATTTTTTTTATTAAACTTCTCCGCAAACATGTTAGAAAACTTAGTACCATGATCGCGTCTTATCCTTACAACTTTAAGATTTTTCATAGTTTCAAGTTGCCGAATAATTGTTGTGAGCTTAACGCTTGTTTCATCTTTAGATGCTAGAAATTCTACCCATGTATACCACGATAAATCATCTACTATCACTAAAGAATACTTCTTACCTCTCACACTTATTGTTTGAACAGGTCCAAATAAATTCATGTATAGTAGTTCAAGTGTTCTAAAAGTAGATGGACTAGGTGTTATCTTGAAAGATTATTTAACTAGTTTTCCCATTTGACAAGCATCACATAAATGATCCTTATAGGAAGGTCCTTTTGGTAATTCCTCTACAAGATTTAGCATTAAAAGCTGAGGGATTGTTTTAAAGTTGAGGTAATTCATTTCTCTATGCCATAACCAACCCTTTTCAGATTCATTTTTAGCCACAAAGAATGCTGGGTTGTTATAAATGGTTGAACCGTAATCTACAAAATAAACATTATTTATTCTTTTACCTCTCAATTTGGTGGATCCAGTCTTAGCATCATTTATATAGCAATAAGCGCTTTAAAAAACAACTGTGAAACCATTATCACATAATTGGCTTATACTTAATAAATTATGTTTAAGACCCTCAGCATAGTATATGCCACTAATTATGATGTTCCCTCTATGCATAATACCTATACCTTTGGTTTTACTTTTGAATTTGTCACCATATACAAATTAAGGTCCATTGCTACTACGAAAGTTGATCAAGAAATCTTTTGAGCTTGTCATGTTCCTTGACAACCCTCTATCGATGTACCTAACAGATGTATCTGTTGGGTTTTGTACATAAAAATGCAGCGGAAATAAAATTCCCACTGTGGTTTCATCTCTGATTTCACATATTCAAATCATGTTGAGAAATATGTTCCTTTTTCGCGTAATTAAAATTTCTAAACCAGCTTCTTGATTCTTTTTGGAGCAATAATAACGTCACTGCCTCTAAATCACCACGCCGGAACCGAAAGCAAAAATTCCTTTTTTCTTTTCCTCTTGGGCGGCTAGACAGATGAGAGAGAGGTGGAGAGTTTTTCTTGGAGAGAAAGTCACAAGTGAAGCTAGGGTTTAATTATTCACTAAGTAGTATATTTATACTACAACTAGAATAATTAACTTAGTTAACTAAAGGCATGGGCGTCCATATGGACCCTCAACTTGGGCATTTTTAATGCCGTCCGGGCTTAGTCCATTTTGTTATTTATTTAATTAATATTATTTATCCAATAAATATATCAATTAAATAACTAACTAACACATGTTAATTCCAAAATTAATTTCACAAGGAAATTAATTAACACTTTAACTTACTTAATAAGATCATCTAATGGTCAATTAAGTAGTTACGATATCAAATACCGAAAGATCTCTCTCAAGTTTTATTCCATGATTTTTCCTTTACAATTCCTTTAAGCGCGGCTCTTTAGATTCATCTCAAAAGGCAATTGGGAGGAAACCAAAAGGATGTGGATACCACCTCGCCAGTCCCGTGGTCTACATCCTAGCCCAATTGAGAACGAACGTATAGAATCATTCCAAACATAAACTCTTTATTCATATATCCTAATCAAGTTAGAGTCATGGTTTAGTCAGACTCACTGGACTTGACTAGATGCTCAGCTTATATTGAATCGAGGTCACTGAGTATACTTTCATGTCCAACATCAGTATCTCTAATGCTTTGGCCAAAGTCTTTGACCTCACTCATTCATGACGGCATAGGATATTTAGCTAATTCACTTATGAGAGAATAAAGCCCATTTTGCTAATCAGTTAATATTGTTACTTGCCCATCAAGCCGCACTTCGAGGTTGACCCTACCAACGGGTGAATTGGATCTAACTACTCTAATGACAGACTTTGATATCACAAGCACATCTTCAACGTGATTACTCAGGTCTAAGGTTCACGTGTATCTATTACAACTTATCAGTTTTGTCATTGACTGTCATTGAGTGAAAACCTATTTGACAAAACTGATGCGAGCCGAGTTCGAATACACCAGTCTAACTGATGTGTCTATGATATAAGTTCTCACTAACATACTCATAGTGTTCGACTGGCACTTCCCTTTCAAAACTTATATCATACAAGTCTATGTCCAATAATGATGTCCAATCAATACTCTTTTCGACTTGCGAACCAATTTAGATATTAAGGATCAAAGACTTCTAGTGCCATTCTCCCTAACCCATAGGGAGTAGAATGCTCGCCTTAATATCAAGGACTAATTGTTGTTTATTTAAACCTTCAAATGCCTATAAAAAACAACATCAAAAGCCTTTTATTAAAACGAGAATGTTTAAATACAAGGTAATGCCCTATAATTCCATCCTCTTATAGTATTTGAGGGCATAACTCTAACAGTATCGGCACTAGATCTTGATACTTAGTGAGTCTGAAGGCGCTTCATCATCTCTAGCCATAAGACAAATCAGCCCTGATTCGCTTACTAGCTCATCATCGCTACTTTGCTCTGAAGACTCAAAATCTTCGAGTGAGGTTGTTGGTTCTGACTCCGCTAGCATACCTTGTTGACGAAGGTTGCTTCTGGATTGGTTTCTATCCATGTAATCTTGCCTTAAGGGCTTGGATACATTTGGTAAAAGGCAATGTAGTGCCCGGGATTCCTGCAATTAAAACAAAGATTAGGTTTCATCTTTTGTTCATTTGATGATCTTGCTTTACCCAGTGATTTTGAAACCACTGGCGCTGAGAGATTCTGAGGAGGAGGCACTTGATATTGAATCGATGCTGAGGGCTAGTAAGCAGAATACTGACGCAAGGAATACTGTTTTTGAACAGGAGAGGGATTTGATAAGATTTTTGTCCTTGTGTCTTTGAGGTTTTTCCTTTCCTCTCATATTTCATAAATTTATTAAACTTATTAAGTAACGCTACCTCGTCATCCTCATTGGATACTAACACCTTGCCCTTACTTGCCTATTCACGTTTAACTGATCCTAGTAGTGCTCCCGACTCTATCATTGGACTAACTACATCACTCGCTGAGTTTAACTCAAACTCAAAAGCCTTAATTTTTGAAAACGCATCCTTTGGAGTGAGAAAGTCTAAGATGCTAAATTCCCTCACAGCGGTCATCTTCATCAAAACTCTACTTGGAAGACTTCTGAAAATCATAATCAACGTCTCTCTATTCTAAAAATCCATACCTAGAGACGTCAGTTCTATAACAAGAGTACTGAACCTTATGTTCAACAAGTCTAGGGTCTCATTGGTCAACATTTTAAAGTTGTTGAATCTTTCCTAGGAAATGAAGAGCTTGTTCTCCTTTACCTGAGCTGATCCACCACAGATTATGGCTAACTTATTCCAAATTTTGTTGGTAGTTACACCTGACTTAACCTTTCATTTTTAGGTTTTTCTGCATAACCATCAGGACTAGCTTTTGTGGCTTCAGGCGCTTTGGTGATGACCTTCATGATCTAAATAGATCCATCTAAAATGATATCACACATTTCATTGTTGGGTTACGCGAAAAGTACTCAGCGGAAGAGATTATAACCCACTGTTTCTCATCTCGATTTACGTATATGAATCTAAAAGCGCTAAAACGTACCCATTAAAGCGAAGTAGTTGGAAAATTTGACTCATCTAATTTTTCCAAATTTTCTATAGAGTCGAGATCTCCAATTCTTGTAGTATCTAGTCTTCTTGAATTCTCTATAGATTTCTGGAAGTCTGATCCAAACAATGAAACTACTTTGTCTTTAAATAATCAAGTGGATTAATGAAGAAAAATCTCCTTGTTTTGATGGCTAATGGTTCTTTTGAGAGAGGGAGGATTTTTTATTTTTTTTTCTTTCTAGGAGAGTTATGAGTTAATGAAATTCACTTAGGTCAAAAGTCTTAAATGATGTGTATATATCACTTAACATATTGACAAAGACAAGACTCTAGAGCCCATGTTGGGCATCCAAGTTGACGCAACTTGCCCACTATAGCGTCCAAATGGACACCCTTCCTTGGCCCAGTTCGTGTTGTGTTTTAATTAATTTTCTATTATTTAATTGATTATTTATTATATCCAATAAATAAATTAATTAATCAAATAACCAAATTAATTAGATAAATTAATTCATTAATTAATTTCATCAAAAAATAAATAATAATTAATCTTATCCATTTAATTAATTATCTCATCTAATAAGTAATTAATTAATAATATTTAATTTATCCAATAAATTCAATCTCCTAGTTTTAAATAGAAAAATCCTTTTGTTTTTTTTCATCAATTCTTTAGCCTGATTCTTTAGGTTCATTTCGTTTGGCAATGAGAGGAATCCAAAGGAAGTGGGTAACACCTAGCCAGTCACGTGGCCCACTTCGTAGCCCTAAAGAAATCGAATCAATGGATCATTCCACAACCTTCCAATCGTAAATACCATATATGTATAAACCTTTTGTTCACGTGTCAGTAAAGTGAGAGTCACGGTGAAGTCAAACTTAGTAAACTTGACCTTGTGTGTAATTATGATAATACGAGATCATTGAGTTCACTTTTGTGCCTGGCACAATCGACTCTTTTGCTTTGGCCAAAGACTTTGATCTCTATTATCTATAATCACATAGGACACTTTTCTCATTCACCTATGAGAGAATAAATCACATATTAGTTTTCAGCTATGACTACTACTTACCCATCAAGCTGCATTTCAAGGTCGACTCCACCAGCGGGTGAATTAGGTCTAACTACTCTCGTGACAACTTGATGTCTCAAGTGCATCTTCAGCCTGATACTTCCGATCATAGGTTCACTTATACCTATCACGAATAATCAGTTCTGTCATTGACAGTGATAAAGTGAAAACCCATGTGACAGAACCTATGCGAGTCGTGTTTGAGCATATCAGTTCCACTGATGTGCCTACAATCTTAAGCTCCCGCCAGCAAATGTGCTCGATTGGCACTCCCATGTCAAAGCTCAGATTGTACAAGTATTCTAAGTCTTTATTGTTTATTCAAGACTTCATGTTACTTGCGAACTAATTAAGTAATCAAGATCAATCTCTCTAATACCGATCTTCCTATCTCGTAGGAAGTAGAGAGATTGCACAGAAAACATGGACAAACATTTTACACTACTTACAGATGCAAATAAGATTTATGTGAAAACAAATCAATGCCTTTTATTCTAAAATAAGAATAAATCTTTTACAAGTAGAATGCCCCATACATTCTATCCTCTATGGCATCTGAGGGCATAATCCTAACAATCTCCCACTTGCACTCAATGTCACTCTCTGTGGTATCTTATACCCATCCTTTCCAGATGTCGGTCCAAAACCGCATGTGGTAGTGATTTGGTGAAGGGGCAACTACATTATCAGCTGAGGTTATTTGCTGCAGTACAATCTGTTGGGTTATTATACAGAAAAACGCAGGAAAATAAAAATTTTCCATGGTGGTTCATCTCCGATTTCACATATATAAGCCATGATTAGAAACGTGTACCTTTCTTCGAGTTATTGAATTTTCTGAACCATCTTCTAGTTCTTTCTCCAAGCAGCGAATTACCCACTGCCTCTAAATAACCACGCCTGAATTGAAAGCAAAAAATCCCTTCTTTTCTTCCTCCTTGGACGGCTAGAGAGAGAGAGGTGGGGTTCTTTTGACTTGGAGAGAAAGATAATAGTTGAGGCTAGGGTTAATTACTTCCACTAAGTAGTATTTATACTACACAACGAAATAATTAAGCTTAAAACACTGAGGCCTGGGCATCGATAATGGACGCCCACTTGGGCGTTTTTAAGCCCTCGAGCTTAGTCCACATATTTGGTTTTAATTAAATAATTATTCAATTAATATTATTTATCCAATAAATAAATAATTAAATAACTATTTAATTCAAGTTAATTCTATAATTCATTCCTTAAAGAAATTTACTAACTCATTAACATAATTAATTAATAAGATCATCTAATGACTAATAAATTCATTAACTACGGTATCAAATACCAAAAAATCTCTCAAGTCTTAAACCGTTATTTTTCCTTTAAGCGCGGCTCTTTAGGTTTGTCTCAAAAGGCAAATGGGACGAAACCAAAAGGATGTGGGTAACACCAAGCCAGTCTCATGGCCCACGTCATAACTCAATTGAGAACGAATGAATAGAATCATTCCAAACCTTTCACGTTGTGAATACCATATGAGTATAAACCCTTTATTCTTCTATCCAAGTTAATTCTATAATTAATTTCTTAAAGAAATTTATTATCACATTAATATAATTAATTAATAAGATCATCCAATGACTAATTAATTCATTACTATGGTATCAAATACCAAAAAATCTCTCAAGTCTTAAACCAATATTTTTCTTTTGCAATTCCTTTAAGCGCGGCTCTTTAGGTTCATCTCAAAAGGCAAATGGAACGAAACCAAAAGGATGTGGGTAACACCAAGCCAGTCTCATGGCCCACGTCGTAACTCAATTGAGAACAAATGAATAGAATCATTCTAAACCTTTCACGCTGTGAATACCATATGAATATAAACCCTTTATTCTTATATCCAAGTTAAGTGAGAGTCATAGTTTAGTCAAACTAGCAATACTTGACAATATGCTTAGCTCATAATGATTTGAGGTCACTGAGTATACTTTTATGTCCAAAATAAGTATCTCCATTGCTTTGGCCAAAATGTTTTCTAACGCCCAAATTTAAGGTGGCACGATAACTAAAAGATAGGTTCCCATAAAGACAAAGTCTAGTAGCGGACACAAGTACACAAATATATCATCATTGTTTAGCTTAGTACAAAACCATACCACTACAGATAACAGTCATGTATCAAGTCTAACATGTCAATAAGGTTGCTAACGACGGAAGTCAAAAGATGACTATTACAAAAGTTCCACAAAAGGTAAATCATGTTATTGCCACCCGCTCATGCCCGTGACTGGAAGAAAGGAAGAAAAAATATGTAAGCAAAGGGCTTAGTGAGTGCTAGTGATCGTGTGATGAGTATTCTCTTTTAAATGCAAAAGATCGATCTTAAAAGTTTCAAGCATTTGAAAGTCATAACATTATACTCAATGATCATTGGAGCAAAATGCAAAATCCTTGGATTACGTTCTAAAAAAAATAAATTCACTTATTTAAAAATTATAAATGCGATGCTAAATTTTTTGTTCATGCAAGTATACAATATGCGTAAAACGAGTACTTGTGCATGCCCTTTCAAAATACGCTTTTCACTCAATAAAATGAGTAACTACTACGCAATGAAACACACAAGTCCTGTATAGGTGAATCACGATAAGATTTACACATGTCACGTTTAAGCCGAAGGGGGTCGTGTAGCGATATCACTGCATCCCATGACTCGCCCATGACACTTTAGGTCCCGTAGCTTCTTCCTTATCACCCCTGAACATGCAACGTTTATAGCCCACACCTTATACCTTCCCACGCAGGCTCGCGATGCCCGATTTGGTCATATCCAGAATATGCCACACGAAAAATGAACCATGCACCCTCAGAGCACTCCGTCCTAGGTGCATAGATTTGGACGTGGATAGCGGAAACTGTTTAAGACCGCAAGCCCATGCTTGACCGGCCGAACCCTGCCCTATCCATTGCCCGACCTTGGGCCCAACACAACCACGTAAGATGCAACACGTCACAAGAACACCATCACAACAAATGATCACGATATAAGACCACGTGAAATGATTTTTGAAATCCCATGATTCAATGTCTAAGTGGTAACCATGCTTTTAAAATGTGCATTTAAAATAATCATTAATTTGCGCAACCAGTTATGCATAAATTCTCAAAATGGTCACTATTCGGTGATAATTGCATATTCAAAAGTATTATGCTCCAATCTCTTTTTGAAATGTGAATTTACGATAGACACATATATAAGCATTAATATATATATATATAGCACATTTTAAAACAACTTCCTTCCAGTTTTGAAAATAGTAATAATTTCTTTGAAGGCAACTCACCCTACGTCCAAGCTACACCGCATCGTCCTCGTCCGTCTCACCAACAATACTTGCTAAGCCAAAACTATATCAGAAACTTTTGTTTTCTAACTCGTCCAAAGTCTACCCGGGATAGCCTATGTGGTCCTAATAACTGTACAACCATGCGCAAAAGTTATCTTAATCAAAACTAGGCTTAACTTCAAATCTTCACCTGAGAACAACTCCGGGTAGTGTCTTCGCATATACTCCTCGGTTTCCCAAGTTGCTTCTTATAGGTTGTCGTGATTTTTCCATAACACCTTCACCATCGGGATACTTTTAGTCCGTAGCTCACGTACTTTCTTATCCACAATCTGTATCAGTTTTTCTTCATAAGTTAAATTACTCTGAACTGGTTTCATATCTACTTTGAGTGTATGCCCGGGATCAGGTTGATATTTCACTAATCTACTAACGTGAAAGACATCATGTAATCCAGAAAGTGTTGGTGAGAGTTCCAATCGATAAGCTACCTTTTCGATTCTCTCCAAAATCTTGAAAGGTCCAGCATATCTCGGGCTTAACTTCCCGCCTTTCTTAGGCTGGATCATGCCTTTTTGTGTGGATAGTCGTAAGAATACTTCATCTCCCACAGCAAATTCCAAGTCCCTTCTCCTTCGGTCTGCATAACTCTTCTGGCAACTCTGCATCGTTCTTATTCTCTCTCGTATGAGTTGGATTTTATCAATAGCTTCATGTACCAAGTCCAATTGTGGGGGTGCTGGTTTTACCGTAGTCTTCCTTTTTGGAATCCATTTATCCTCCATTTCCCAATGGATTGGTGATTTACATTTCCTTCCATAGAGTGCTTCATACGGTGCCATTTCTATCGTAGCTTGATAGCTGTTATTATAGGCAAATTCTGCGAGAGCTAAGTATTGATCCCAATTTCCTTTAAAATCCAAAACACATGCTCGCAGCATATCCTCTAGTATTTGGATGACTCGTTCAGACTGTCCATCAGACTGAGCGTGAGCTGATGTGCTAAAACTAGGCTTCGTTCCCAATTCAGCATGTAAGCTTTTCCAAAATCTCGAGACGAACCTTGGGTCTCTATCAGAGACAATATTAACTGGAATACCATGAAGCCTCACAATATCTTTTATGTATAACCGAGCTAACTTATTGAGAGGATCTACCTTTCGCATAGGTAAGAAATGAGCTGATTTTGTGAGTCTGTCAACAATTATCCAAACAGAATCATGACTACTCGAGGTTTGTGGCAAGTCAGTTACAAAATCTCAGGCATTTCCAAGGGCTGTAAAAGTCCAGAAGGTCGTTGGTGTTCTGCTTTCACTTGTTGGCAGGTCAAACATCTTGCGACATATTCTGCGACTTGGTTCTTCATATTAACCCACCAATAATGATGCTTCAAATCCTTGTACATTTGATTTCCTCCAGGATGTATGGTATATTTGGAGCAATGTGCTTCGTCCAAAACCAACTTCTTCACATTAACCTCATTTGGTACACATACTCGGTTCTTAAACCGTATCAGACCGTCTTTTCCGATATTAAATTCAGGTCTATCTTCATGAAGGATTTTCTCTTTTAAACTCTTGAGCTTAAGATCTTCCTCTTGTGCAATGTTTATCCTTCCAAGAATATCGGGTTCAACTCTGATATTAGAACACCTAATATGTAACTCAGATTCCCTTGGATTCCAAAAGCTCATATCCTCTAACATCCTCCCTTCCTTAACCATTAATCTTGCAACAGTTGTTTTACGACTTAACGCATCTGCTACCACATTAGCCTTGCCAGGGTGGTATTGAATTGAACAATTATAGTCCTCAAGAAGTTCCATCCACCTTCGTTGTCTCAAATTCAACTCCTTTTGAGAGAAGAGATACTTAAGGCTTTTGTGGTCGGTATAAATTATGAAGGATGCTCCGTATAGGTAGTGTCTCCACTTCTTTAATGCAAAGATAATGGAAACTAACTCTAGGTCATGGGTTGGGTAGTTTTGCTTGTAGGGTTTGAGTTTACGTGATGCATAAGCAATCACATTACCATTTTGCATCAGCACACATCCAAGCCCTTCCTTCGAGGCATCACTATAAACCACAAAGTTATCAATTCAATCAGGGAGAACTAAAACTGGTGCTGTTGTGAGCCTTCTTTTTAACTCGTGGAAGCTAGACTCACATTTCTCATTCCATTCAAACTTAGTTTTCTTCTGAGTCAATCGAGTCAATGGTCCAGCTATTTTAGAAAAATCCTTGACAAATCTACGATAGTACCCTGCCAAGCCTAAGAAACTCCTTATTTCCGTGACATTCTTAGGCCTTTTCCACTCAATAATAGATTCTATTTTCGAGGGGTCGACACAAATTCCATTACCTGAAATCACATAGCCTAAGAAGGCAACCTTAGTTAACCAAAACTCACACTTGCTAAATTTTGCGTAGAGCTTGTTATCTCTCAAGGTTTGCAACACCATCCTTAAATGTCGTTTATGATCTTCTTCGCTCTTAGAATAGACAAGGATGTCACCTATAAATATCAGCACAAATTGATCCAGATAAGAATGGAATATCCTATGCATAAGATCCACGAAAGCTGCTAGGGCGTTAGTCAACCCAAATGACATTACTACAAACTCCTAGTGTCCATATCTTGTTTGAAAAGCAGTCTTAGGTACATCCTCCTGATGAATTTTTAGCTGGTAATATCCTTGCTGTAAATCGAGCTTTGAATATACCCTAGTTCCTTGAAGTTGATCAAATAACTCGTCGATTCGTGGAAGAGGGTACTTGTTCTTTATTGTTACATTGTTCAACCCACGACAATCAATACATAACCTTAATGATCCATCCTTCTTCTTCACAAATAACACAGGTGCTCCCCATGGCGAAGTACTAGGTCTAATGAATCCAATCTCCAACAACTTTTGTAGTTGATCTTTCAACTCCTTAAGTTCAATCGGTGCCATCCGGTATGGGTTCTTAGCTATTGGGGTAGTTTCGGGTAAAAGTTCAATAGAGAACTCGATTTCCCTATCTGGTGCTAAAGAAGTTAATGCTTCCGGAAATACATCAAGGAATTCAGACACTACAGGTACTTCTTTAACATTCCCTTTATCATTTGGCTTGTTGATCATGAACGCTAAGTACGCCTGGCTTCCCTTCCAAAGTGCTTTTCGTGCCCTGACAGCCGAGATGAATGGTGCTATAGTAATCCTTGCACTTCCCGCGAATTCTATATCTGGATTACCAGAGGCACAAAACCTAACAACCTTGGTATGGCAATCCATCTGAGCATGGTGGTAGGACAACCAATCCATTCCTAGAATGATATCATACTCTTGTATAGGTAATATTATAAGATCTGCTGGAAAGGATTTCCCACTAATGATGACATCACAAGCCTTAATGACAGAATCAGTCACAACGCTACTACCCATTGGTGTCGTGACTTCTACACCATAGGGTAATAATTCAACATTTTGATGCAATTTTGTTGCATGATGAGTGTTAACAAATGAATGTGACGATCCCGGGTCAAATAAAACTTTAGCTTGACAACCACAGACAAGAAGCATACCTTCAACCACATTTGTATCTTCTGGTACCTCTTGTCCTGCTAAAGCGAATGCTCGAGCGTGAACCTTAGGCCTTCCCACGTTTCTCCCAGGTCCAGCTTGGTTTCCTGTCTAATTTTCTCCTTGAAATGGCCCACGATTGTTCCCATGTGGTGCTATAGAAGGACATTGGTTCGCCTTTTGTTGATCACTCCCACATATGAGACACCTTCCCAACTTATGCCAACATTGAGATGGATCATGTGGTCCCTTATAGCAGTAAGTGCAGAGTTTTCGGTGTGGTCCTCTAACTTTTGCTTTTCCACTTTCCTCCACCATTCTTGTGGTTGTTTTTCTGAAACTTCCTCTCGTCCGTGCATCACATTTGATGGTGGTGGTCTAAATTTACTGCTTTGCCCCATGCGAACACCAAGACGTTCAGTCCCCTTCTCGATCCTAGTTGCGGCTTTTACAGCTGCCATGTATGAGTCTAGTTCGATTGATAACAGTTGGTCTTGAAGATCATTTCTGAGTCCCCTCACAAACTTGTACAATTTGTCTTCCTCTGTGCTCACCAGATTCGGAGCATACTTAGACAATCAATGGAACTCAGACTCATATTGAGCTACAGACATGCTTCCTTATTTCAAGTGATAAAACTCATCCCTTCTAGCTTCTCGAACCACTTGTGGAATGTATTGCTCCTTAAACTCTTGAGTGAAATGGGCCCAAGTTTTTGGTGTGTCCTTTTTAACCCATTTTTCTTGAAAAGTCCTCCACCAGCATCCGCGTCTAAACGAAACACTGTGAATGTCACTTGTTGTTCTTCAGTATAGTTCAATGCCAAAAAGATGCTCTCTATTTTCTCGAGCCAGCATTCCGCCTTGATGTCATCACGTTCGCCCAGAAACTCGGGTGGGTTAAATCTCAAGAAACGTTCTAATGCCTTATCATGGGCCTCTTGTGCTTGTGCCTGAGGACCTTGAGGTTGTGCTTGTGCAACTTGTTGTTGAATAAACATTAGTAACTGCTGCAAAGCTTGTGCAGTCAAGTTATCGCCTCCAACTTGTTGGCCTATGGGAGGATCTTCATGTACCCGTGGCACCTCGTGGTGAACATTGGGCTGATCTCCATGATCGGCATCCCTAATCGGTCCTTGTGCAATTCCTCGAGGTCTTCCCCGTCCACGTCTTTCTTCCATTCTTAGGGTAACATATATAATAAGATAAATGATTATTCAGGTGGTAAGGAGACTAAGAGGTTGTAAGATATAATAGGGTCTAACGTATATCTAAATAAATATCCAAACATATAGCCATAAACACTCCATTAAACAACTTGTTATCACTACCAAAAGAGGTCATTTCACGCACACAAGCGTTTAGTTCCACAAAAGTTACCGACCATACATCCATCCATTATCATAAAAGGTCGTACCACAACAAGTTAGCACATATCTAGTCTATCTACCATGCTAACTATCAAAAGGGCATGCTAACTATCAAAAGGGCATGCTGACTATCACTAACGCTGCCACTAATCATCTACGGTAGACACATCACTCTCTTCCCCAGCATCATCCACTAAATCAGCCCCTCTTACAAGCTCATCCTCATCTATCCAGTCATTCCCATGAAACCCTATATCTTTCTCGGAATCCTCCTCCTCCTCCTGAACTTGCTGCACTTGCTCTTTGGGCATCGGTGCACCCTCGTCATTACCCCGATGTACATTTAGACCGGGGACAAGCTCAACCACATCAAGTAGACGGTCCCCAATAATAGCCAATCTTTGGGTATTCTCCATTTTCTCCTCCATAATGTTTTGAAGTTCGTGCTCCCTCAATTCTTGGACTTCATTCAATTGATTTTGAAGATTCTCAACATGTCCCTGTAACTTCATAATGTTTGCTTCTTGGAGCTGAATATGCTCCTCTTGATGTTGTACTTCTTGAAGTAAGGCATCATTTTGCCTTCGTTGTACTTTCACTTGCTTATGTAAATCATCATTAGTTTCCTCCAACTCCGCAACTTGCTCCTCCAAATCTGGTAAAGTGTCCCATTGTAGCATGTCCGCTAGGTGTCGTGCTTGCACTACTTCATTTTGAGCCGCCCTTACATTCCTACTTTGTTCTCCATTCTCAGTCCTCAACTCCAATACTAGGGCCTGAAGTCGAGAAACCGTCCTATGTGCCTGTCTCATCTCCGCAATACCATAGTAACGTCGCCCATTATGAACCATAGGAAAATGTCTCCCCGATCACCTCTCACTATCCGATCTACGCCGACCAAAATATCAATAACCACTAGAGGATGAAGGTTACAAGCCATACCTAAAAGTTTTAAGAACAAGGAAAATTTATATGAGTAACGGGTCATGCTAGTAAGCAAGTCACACAAAGAACTTCCAAAATTGATTATTCCTTTCTCGTGGCTCAAAGCTCACTGAGCACGTTACGGATGGGTTCCATCCCAAACTGAGGATCCTATCCTGGTTTACGCTTAGATGTTATCTTTAACAGTCAAGCTCTGATACCACTCTGTAACGCCCAAACTTAAGGTGGCACGATAACTAAAAGATACGTTCCCATAAAGACAAAGTCTAGCAGTGGACACAAGTACACAAATATATCATCATCGTTTAGCTTAGTACAAACCCATACTACTACAGATAACAGTCATGTATCAAGTCTAACATGTCAATAAGGTTGCTAACGACGGAAGTCAAAAGATGACTATTACAAAAGTTCCACAAAAGGTACATCATGCTATTGCCACCCGCTCATGCCCGTGACTGGAAGAAAGGAAGAAAAAATATGTAAGCAAAGAGCTTAGTGAGTGCTAGTGATCGTGTGATGAGTTTTCTTTTAAATGCATGACACGCTAAAAGCTAACGTGCTATAATAGCAAGTGCACTAGACGTATGTAGTAATAAGTGGACAAAAAGTCCGGGTTGTCGAACCACAGAAACTTGAATTTTAGTTTATGATTAATGAAAATGGACAAAAGTAGATTGCAATAAAACGAGTAAGCTAGTGACGAACCAAAAAGAAACGAACTATAGATTAAATCTCACGTATGATAAAATGACTAAGGCACATGCTACAACCGAATCTACTCGTCAATATAGATGAGCTACTCTTCGAATTATTAGACTCCTATTGCTTTGTTGGAAATTCCTCAGATAATTATTACCCGATGTCTCGGCACATAATAATCCTATGATTAATTGATGGTTCTCTAAATATGTCTATCCGAGAATCTAATCAATAACCACGCATTAACGTTCTAGAGTTTCCCCGGATAAATCCGGCTAACCGCACCCGGAAATCTTTACCTATTTCTAGGAGCAATTTTACATTAGTTTCGGATGATATGTTGATTCATTTGAACCCTAACCTATCTTCTCTCGAATGACTAGATTAGGCAAGATAGCAAGCATATGGTGATCAAGCACATGATTGTAATAAAAGCTCAAAATCAACACACAAAGCAATATGAGAATTAATACGAAAATTCACTTCACATATATTGATTCATAAATTGGCTTTCACATGGCCTTAGTTCTACAATATTAGCCTCTCATCAAAGCCTTAAGAAAATCTAATACAAACATATACATACTCATGGAAATAAACATGTAAATGCAAATAATTAAAACTCCCTCAATTGATTGATGATGGATCCTTGCTCTTGAACTTCAATCCTTAACTCCTCTCTCTTTGTTCCCCTCCAAAAGTGATCAAGAATGGTGATGAATGATGATGAGTGAAAAGTGATGGCCAAAAATGCCTCTCTCTCTCCCCTCCTCCAAGATGTCCCGTCCATTGTGCTCAAAAATGCCCTAAGAAGACCACAACAAATCAGCTCCTAGTGTGTGTCTCCCACTAGTGTGTCCTCCACTACTCTTAAAGTGAGTAGTATAAAATTCCCTAAAGTAGATCTATTAAGAAACATACTTATGACATCCCTCTCATACATGTGATGACCTCTTGGCTTTTAATGTTCCATTCCCCCATCAAATGATGATCTTTTGGCTGAAAAGAATCTCAATTCGGGTGTGGACACGCCTAGGCGTGGCATTACGGCGCTTGGGCGCGGGATTCAGAATGCTGAAATTAAATGCAATGTATCCTGCGCAGCAATCATATTTCATTCATAACTTTCTCCACGAAACTCCGATTTGGATGATTCAAGTCCTCATTTGAAGCTAACACATAGTTCTACAACATTGTAGAAGGGAACTTCATCCAATTCGGCCTCTAAACATACGGAAATAGCGCTCGAACGTGGAAAGTGGTGTAGATACGGCGCCCGGGCGTGGGCAAAATGGCGTCTAGGCGTGGTAAGCAGAATGTTGACGTTATTTCCATCTTGTCCGGCGCCTGGCCGTGGGTTTTTAGGCGCTTGAGCATAGGGGTGCATAGCAATTTAGCCTAAACTTGTTTTATACGTCATTTTTCATCCCGTTCTTTGATTGTATCCATTTAAGACCTGAAATCACTTAATGCACGAATTAAACGCACATGTGGCAAGAATCAAGCGATAAATGAACCTAAGACATAAACGCAAAGGGGCTTAAAAACACGTAAAAATGCCTCTTATCAACACCCCCACACTTATCAATTGATCGTCCTCGAGCAATAAGAGTTTTAAGATAAGGAAACATCATCAATCAAAGAGAGAAACAAAAAGAAAACTACCTAACTCACTTTCGTGGAGTAAACGGTTGCATTTAGCGAATGCAGCAAGCCTTTGAACCTTTTAGTTACCTCAAAGGACGAGTTATAGTCTCGTGAGGGTTTGCAGACGATATACCCACAAAATCGAAAGATTTTCAACCCCGATCACTCAACGTAAATTACAATGATTAATAGCACACAATGGTATGAATTCATCTGTTTAAGCTCAAATTACAAATATATGCACATCACACATTTGCTCATGTTACGCCTTAACATTGAAAAGATCATCCTAAGGGTGTAGTGTAATAAATCTCAAGTATTATAGTCAAGTGGCATTCTTACCACTTTTCAAACATTAACCCCATATTTATCAACTTTTGATTATTCACATGGTACGAGAATTGAATACAACTTCATAGCCACTTAAAAATTCATCACTTCATTCCACTTTCGGATTTATCTTATGCCCTTTCAACTCGAAACATTAGAGGCTAGACCATGTGCAATGTTTGATCCTCTTAGGCTTTCTATGACACCCGTGTAACGAGCTTTAGGCCAATAACTCCTAAACCAGATGGCTTTAGGGTATCAAATGTGGAGACACTCCTAAGGGCTTAATCGCTCGAGTGTCAAAGGCCACAAAATCAAACTAGGTCCTTATTCACTTAACACTTGCATTGGCTTGAGCTTAGCTCAAATTAGCAAAATAGTACAGTATTCTAGGCATGGTGCTCTTCGCCCCCAGTATCTATTAAGCCTGACTTTTTCAGTCATACCAATGTTCAACCTCTTTTTATTATTATTAAGCACACGAAGTTAACGTTCTCAACTCATAACACATGTGAAGTTGATATTTTCAAGCCTTTAAGTGTTTAATGATTGTTCGGTGAATCATCAAGTTAATCCTAGTTATCACAAACAAGGAATTGCGTGTTAGCCATAAAAACCAAATTAAAAACCAAATTGATAGAGAAAACATACCATGTATTCAAATTAACCATACTCAATGCCTCAAGTGAAGGGTTGAAATTCTATCCAAAAAAAAAAAAAAAAAAAATTGCACAATTTCACATGTGAGGTACAACACCCCCCCAAAACTTGGACCGAAATATGTAAACCATGACTATAATGGACTAGTGTACCCCCTCACACATCATGAACATTGTCCCCAATGCTTGAAAAATAGAAGGGCAAAGTACACGTCATAGGGAAGCTGAAAAGCAAACCCGAGTCCACTTAAGGCAATCAAGTCCAAGGATGGCAATCACTGTGTCGATCACTACATTATGCTAGTGCATAGAATAAAACAAAACGAGACAAACAAAACGAGAAACATGTGCATCATCTATCCAACAACCCAACAAAAGGTGCATGGAAATCAAGATAAGTCTAAGTCGGTATGTAATCCTCAGAGACGGGCTACCCTCATCATTAAGCAACAGGAACGCACCTGACTCGTATGAGGCCGGGTAAGGTGGAGGAGTAGAATTAAAAACCAAAATTGATCGGACAGAGAAATATCCATAGGTGGAAACCTAGTATTCAAATGGAGGAGCCAGTCGTCATCTCATGCCAGTACGCTCCAAGCCTTGCATAAAGCTGTGGTTGAAATCTTCTGGGATGCTTAGATTCATCAAAAAAACTTCCTAAATTCAAAAATTTGCACATAATAGCATTTCTCGATTGGTACTCTCGGATGGTACAGCACCCCCCAAACTCTGGACCGAAATATGTGAACTCGCAAACTAATGTCTCAACTCATAATTGACATGTTTGTACTAGTCCCCAATCCTCGTGTCTCAATCTCATCATAGCTGAAGAATTCCAGGACCCAAGGAAGACCCCCCACACTGTATCAATTCGTATGTTAAATACATTGCTCAAACCTGACACATAATTTGGACTTGGGAGTTTTCAAAACGGGTATTAAATTAGAGGACCCTTGGACGGTCTGTTGGTAGGTCATTTGCAACAACAATGGTACATCGTCACCATCAGAGAGCAACCCACAATCTAGCAACAATCCACGGATTTAACAGATTCCTCAATTTTTAAGCAATAATCCACAGATTTAATCAACAATATAGTCAACCCACAAATTGATCCACGGAAGCAACAATAGCAAAGTCCTCAAATGCAATAACAAAAAAAATCAATCCACAATCGGATGGCAATCACTGTGTCGATCACTTTTTCCCCAAAATTTTCGCACCGAGTTGGATGTGAAGGAGGGGCCACTGTGCAGCGAGTGATGTTGATGGAAAGTGGCGGTGAAACACGGTGGAGATGGCCGGAAAAGGTGAGAGTGTCGTCGGAAATCGCTTGGGGGAGGAGTTGTGAAGAGTTTGTGAAGAATTTTGACCGTTTGACCCACAAATATGTTTAAATCAGAAACGGGCGCCTAGGCGCGCGACACAGCGTACCTGAATTTTTCTGGTAATGCCCGCGCCTAGGCGGGCGTTGTTTCGGCGCTTGGGCGCCCCTTTCAGAACCGGGCGCCTAGGCGCCCGTTGTCTCGGCGCTTGGGCGCCCCTTTCAGAACCGGGCGCCTAGGCGCCTGTTGTCTCGGCGCTTGGGCGCCCCTTTCAGAAATATTTTGTAAAGAATTTCATTTCCTGTTTCAAAAGGGAAGAGACAAAACACTTAAAACACAAACTAACAAAGATGTAAGACTAGAAAATAAAGCAACAAACGGGATAATAAGGGAAAAAGAAAAGGAAACGGAAAGAAAACATGGGTTGCCTCCCAAGAAGCGCTAGTTTAGAGTCATTAGCTCGACTGAAAGCGAAGAATCACGAAGGGTCCGCGAGGATGAAGGACTCTTTGTCTCTTGGTCCATCCATCCCTAAGTAAGGTTTTAGACGTTGAGCGTTGACCAAGAAAGTATGTCCTTTATCTGTTGTAAGCTCGACGGCGCCGGATGGATAGACCTGGGAAATCAAAAATGGGCCCGACCATCGAGACTTAAGCTTCCCGGGGAAGAGTCGGAGTCGAGAGTTGTATAGCAACACCCGCTCTCCCTTGTGGAATTCCCGGGGAGAATATGTTTGTCATGCCACATTTTGGTCCGCTCCTTATAGAGTTTTGCGTTCTCATAGGCAAGATGACGCCATTCTTCGAGCTCGTTGATTGTAGCAAACGTTGTGTACCTACACTTTGAGAGTCAAAATTTAGAAACTTAATGGCCCAATAAGCACGATGCTCGAGTTCAACGGGCAAGTGACATGTTTTGCCAAAAACAAGACGATACGGGGACATGCCAATTGGGGTTTTATAGGCGGTCCGATAAGCCCAAAGAGCATCATCCAATTTAAGGGACCAATCCTTTCTTGATGCGTTGACAGTTTTTTCTAAAATACGCTTAATCTCCCTATTCGAGACCTCCACTTGGCCACTAGTTTGTGGGTGGTATGGGGTCGAAATTTTATGCTTCACCCCGTACTTGGTCAATAAAAGTTCAAACTGCTGTTGCAGAAGTGGGTGCCCCCGTCACTAATGATGGCTCGGGGAGTTCCAAATCGAGTAAAAATATGCTTCTTCAGAAAACGAGTGACAACCCGAGCATCATTAGTAGGCAAGGCCACGGCTTCCACCCATTTGGAGACATAGTCTACCGCAACAAGGATATATTTATTTGAACAAGAACTGGGGAAAGGGCCCATGAAATCCACACCCCATACATCAAACAACTCACACTCTAACATGCTATTTAAGGGCGTTTCATGATGTTTAGAGATGTTCCCCATTCGTTGACAGCGATCACAAGATTTGACATAATGATGTGCATCTTTAACAAGAGTAGGCCAGAAGAAACCTGATTGGAGGATCTTAGCTACCGTTTTGGAAGGCCCAAAATGGCCACCTACCGCCATATCATGACAATGAGATAGGATAGCATGCACGTCCGTTTCGGGTATGCAACGTCGAATTAAACCATCTGCACAAACTTTGAATAAAAAGGGTTCGTCCCAAAGATATTGCTTTACATCAATAGAAATTTCTTCTTTTGATGAAAAGTGATATCCGGGGAAGACGGCCCGTAACAATGTAATTGGCAAAGTTAGCATACCAAGGTGAAATTTTTCAGAAATAGCAAGGAGGTGTTCATCTGGGAATTCCTCACGAATTGGTATCTCATCTAACGGATCATTCACTAGCTCTAATCGTGAGAGGTGGTCGGCTACTACATTTTCGGTGCCTTTCTTGTCTTTTATCTCTAAATCAAATTCTTGGAGTAACAAAATTCCACCTAAGAAGTCTTGGTTTAGCATCTTTCTTGGCAAGCAAATATTTTAAAGCCGAATGATCGGTGTAAACTATCACTTTGTTTAGCACGAGGTAAGAGTGGAATTTATCGAATGCAAAGACTATGGCGAGTAATTCTTTTTCCGTGGTGGCATAATTCAATTGTGCATCGTTAAGAGTTTTACTAGCATAGTAAATGGTTCGAAATACCTTTCCTTCCTTTGGCCAAGGACCGCTCCAACCGCGGTGTCACTCGCATCACACATCAATTCGAATGGTAAGCTCCAATCGGGGGATGACATGATAGGGGCGGAAACTAAGCGTTCCTTCAAATCAAGAAAGGCCTGCATACAAGAAGAATTGAAATCAAAAGTGCATCTTTAACAAGCAAATTAGACAACGGTTTCGCAATTTTAGAGAAATTCAAGATGAATCGCCTATAGAAACCAGCATGCCCGAGAAAACTCCTAACAGCTTTTACCGATGTGGGCGGGGGAAGTTTTTCAATGACCTCAATCTTGGCTTGGTCCACTTCGATCCCTTTTTGAGAGATCTTGTGGCCAAGCACAATCCCCTCCCGGACCATTAAATGGCATTTTTCCCAATTCAAAACAAGGTTGGTTTCTTCACAACGTTTAAGCACAACATTTAGATGAGCAAGACAAATATCAAAAGTTGTTCCGAAAACAGAAAAGTCATCCATAAAAATTTCAAGGAAATCTTCAACCATATCATGAAAAATAGCCATCATGCATCTTTGAAAAGTGGCCGGGGCATTACACAAGCCAAATGGCATCCTTCTATAAGCAAATGTGCCATAAGGACAAGTGAAAGTGGTTTTCTCTTGGTCCTCAGGATCTATGGCAATTTGATTATAGCCGGAGTAACCATCTAGAAAACAATAGAAATCATGCCCGGCTAATCGTTCAAGCATTTGGTCAATAAAGGGGAGGGGGAAATGATCCTTACGTGTGGCATCATTCAACTTACGGTAATCTATACATACACGCCACCCACTAATTATACGAGTTGGGATAAGCTCATTATTCGCATTCTCAATTACCGTTATCCCCCCTTTCTTAGGCACCACTTGGGTAGGGCTCACCCACGCACTATCAGAAATAGGATAGATTATACCTGAGTCGAGCAGTTTAATCACTTCCTTCTTTACTACCTCTTGGATTTGTGGGTTTGATCTCCTTTGGGGTTGGCGTGTAGGCTTGGTGGAGTCCTCCATAAGTATTTTGTGCATACATATCGCTGGACTAATGCCTTTGATGTCCGCAAGTTTCCACCCAAAAGCCCGTTTGTGAGATCTCAACACCGTCATTAATTGCTCTTCTTGTGATCCTGAAAGAGATGAGGAAATGATCAATGGGAGTGTTTCGTCGTCGTTCAAGTACACATATTTAAGGTGGGAGGGGAGGGGTTTGAGTTCGAGAGAGGGGGGTTCTTCAATAGATGGGCGAGGTGATCCTGACAATGATCTATCAACTTTGATGAATCCTCCCGAATGAGAGGAAGATTTGTACTCCAAGCTTAGAACCCTTTCCACTAGATCATCTTTCTCCGAGTCCACTTGCATGGATTTCATAAGATTCTGTTCGAGAGAATTTTCAATTGTATTGTCCTGTAAATACTCAACAATCAATGGTCAAATGTATCAATTCGATAACACGAGTCATGATCAATAGGATGTTTAAGGACTTTGTAAACATCAAAGGTAACTTTGTCATCGCCCACATTCAAGGTAAGCTTACCATTAGCAATGTCAATTACCGCCTTACCCGTGGCTAGGAATGGTCTCCCTAGGATTAATGGTACCTCCACATCTTCTTCCATGTCGAGTACTACGAAATCAACGGGAAAATAAAACTTGTCGACTTGGACAATAACGTCTTCGATTATCCCCTTGGGCCTCTTGATCGATCGGTCGGCTAGTTGAAGGCTCATTGAGGTCGGCTTGGGATTTCCAAGGCCTAGCTTTTTAAATAGTGAGTATGGAAGAAGATTGATGCTGGCCCCCGAGTCACATAACACCTTCTTGAATGATAGGGATCCAATCGTGCACGGGATTGTGAGGCTCCCGGGATCTTGGAGCTTAGTTGGCAATTTATTGAGTAATACGGCGGAGCATTCTTCCGTGAGGCACACCGTCTCATTCTCTTCCCACTTCTGCTTGTTGGAGAGTATGTCCTTGAAGAACTTCACATAATTCGGCATTTGGAGAATGGCGTCAATAAACGGAATATTAATTCTCACTTCCCGAAGGATTGCCAAAATTCGAAGAAAGCTCGGATCCATCTCCTTTTTCTTCTTTTTGTGAGCATTTGGGAAGGGGAGACGAACTTCGATAGGGGGAGAAAGCGTTGGATTAGACGGATGAAAACCCACTGAAACAGTAGGCGGCGCCTGGGCGCGTATATCGGCGCCTAGGCGCGGATCTGTTGGCGCCTGGGCGTGCATTTCGGGGCGCTCGGGCGCGGGATTCAGAACATATGCATCTGGCAGGTTTGTGGGTGGCGCCTGGGCGCGTATATGGCGCCTAGGCGCGGATCTGTAGGCGCCTGGGCGTGCAGGTCGCTGGGCGGGAGAAACAGAGAATTTTGTCCAGAACAGGGTAGATCAGGCGCCTGGGCGTGCATGTCGGGCGCTCGGGCGCGGATGTACTGGCAGTGTCATTCTCCAATTGTTTGCCACTTCTCAAGGCTATGGCATTGCATTGGGCCTTCGGGTTCTTTTCCGTGTCGCTTGGGAGAGTCCCCGGGGCTCTACCGTTAACCGCATTAGAAAGTTGCCCCACTTGTGTTCGCAAATCCTTCATCTCCATACACATATCCTTTATCATACCCCGAAGTTCGTTGAAAGATGTATCGGACTTTTTCATGTGAGCATCTAGTTTCTCATCGATTGTGGGAGGTCGCATTTGCACTTGACCTTGACCTTGTCCATTGAAATTGCCTTGCCTCGGGGGTGGGTTATTGAAGGGTGGTCGTGGAGCTTGATAGATCCCCGGTTGATAGATCCCCGGTTGTGCGTTCTGTGCGGGGTTGGGCCTTTTTGGAAAATTCTCGGGTATATGAAAGTTCACCCGAGGTTGATTTTGATTCCCCACATAATTAACATTGCCAACCTCCGGTTCCAAGACTACTACTTCCTCTACTACTTCCTCAATACAAGCAACCTTTTTAGAGGATGAGGCCTCTTCATCGTCGGGGTAAAGCTCGTCTTCTCGGGCCAACTGTTCGACTTTGTCCCATACACTTTGACAGTCTAACCCAAGGAGATCTCCTCCCGCACCCGCGTTGAGTCTATGCCGAATACGTGACCTAACCCCATCATAGAAATGGAGTACTTGTTCATTCAACCCAAAATTATGATCGGGACATTTACGGAGCATGCCCTTATATCTAGCCCAAGCCTCGGCTAAAGATTCATTGCTCCTTTGCCTAAACCCTTTTATATTACTCCGTAGCTCATTGATTTTTGAGGGTGGAAAGAATTTATTTAAAAAGGCATCGACCAACTCACTCCATGTTGTAATAGATTGTGGAGGTAAGGATTTGTACCATGTTGTCGCCCTATCCTTCAATGAGAAATGGAAGACTCTTAGACGAATCGCATCAAGATCTCGTGGGTGATATTGAATGGTCACAAGAGCCTCATCTATGGTTTCCAAATGAGCGTGTGGTGATTCGTGCGGTTCTCCATAGAAAGGATCTCCTTGCACCATATTAAAAATGTGAGCCGGAATGTGGTAGTTTGGTGTGAAGAAATTAGGCACGACTACGGGCCCCGGAATGGTATGGACCCTAGGTGGTAAGCTACCCCGAACCGACGGGAGTTGTGGAGGAGGTACCGCTTGCATGGCTTGTAGAACACCTTGTAACCACTCCCTAGTTTCCGGTGAGTTCATGTCCGGGAAATTTCCATTCGGGTTTTGGTTGAGATTATTGGCCATTTCTCTTGCTCGCCTACTAGTCCGAAGAACTCGTTCAATTTCGGGCTCCAACTCGTATAGAGGCTTGTTTGAGGAGCGGGTCATGCACCTCAAGAACCTAACAATTAAATACAAGAACAAAATTAGACTAATCACGAAAATAAAAGAAAATCAAGAAATAAACGAAAAATAAGAATTATGAAAAATGTAAACGAAAATCAAAAACTAAAATAAACAAGTCCCCGGCAACGGCGCCAAAAACTTGACACGCTAAAAGCTAACGTGCTATGATAGCAAGTGCACTAGACGTATGTAGTAATAAGTGGACAAAAAGTCCGGGTTGTCGAACCACGGAAACTTGAATTTTAGTTTATGCGATTAATGAAAATGGACAAAAGTAGATTGCAATAAAACGAGTAAGCAAGTGACGAACCAAAAAGAAACGAACTATAGATTAAATCTCACGTATGATAAAATGACTAAGGCACATGCTACAACCGAATCTACTCGTCAATATAGATGAGCTACTCTTCGAATTATTAGACTCCTATTGCTTTGGTGGAAATTCCTTAGATAATTATTACCCGATGTCTCGGCACATAATAATCCTATGATTAATTGATGGTTCTCTAAATATGTCTATCCGAGAATCTAATCAATAACCACGCATTAACGTTCTAGAGTTTCCCCGGATAAATCCGGCTAACCGCACCCGGAAATCTTTACCTATTTCTAGGAGCAATTCCACATTAGTTTCGGATGATGTGTTGATTCATTTGAACCCTAACCTATCTTCTCTC
The DNA here is from genome assembly GCA_019426215.1 of Buddleja alternifolia. Lineage (NCBI taxonomy): Eukaryota > Viridiplantae > Streptophyta > Magnoliopsida > Lamiales > Scrophulariaceae > Buddleja > Buddleja alternifolia. The sequence goes on along the minus strand of WHWC01000082.1, from coordinate 4,797 downwards.
GAATGACTAGACTAGGCAAGATAGCAAGCATATGGTGATCAAGCACATGATTGTAATAAAAGCTCAAAATCAACACACAAAGCAATATGAGAATTAATACGAAAATTCACTTCACATATATTGATTCATAAATTGGCTTTCACATGGCCTTAGTTCTACAATATTAGCCTCTCATCAACGGCCTTAAGAAAATCTAATACAAACATATACATACTCATGGAAATAAACATGTAAATGCAAATAATTAAAACTCCCTCAATTGATTGATGATGGATCCTTGCTTTTGAACTTCAATCCTTAACTCCTCTCTCTTTGTTCCCCTCCACAAGTGATGAAGAATGGTGATGAATGATGATGAGTGAAAAGTGATGGCCAAAATGCCTCTCTCTCTCCCTCCTCCAAGATGTGATCGGTCAAGTGTGTAGAAAAATGCCTTAAGAAGACCCCAAAATCTGAGCTCCTAGTGTGTGTCTCCCCTAGTGTGTCCTCCACTACTCTTAAAGTGAGTAGTATAAAATTCCATAAAGTAGATCTACTAAGAAACATACTTATGACATCCCTCCCATACATGTGATGACCTCTTGGCTTTAAATGTTCCATTCCCCCCATCAAATGATGATCTTTTGGCTGAAAAGAATCAAAATTCGGGTGTGGACACGCCTAGGCGAGGCATTACGGCGCTTGGGCGCCGTTATCAGAATGCTGAAATTAAATGCAATGTGTCATGCGCAGCAATCGTATTTCATTCATAACTTTCTCCAAGAAACTCCGATTTGGATGATTCAAGTCCTCATTTGAAGCTAACACATAGTTATACAACATTGTAGAAGGAAACTTCATCCAATTCGGCCTCTAAACATACGGAAATAGCGCTCGAACGTGGAAAGTGGTGTAGATACGGCGCCCGGGAGTGGGCAAGATGGCGCCTAGGCGTGGTAAGCAGAATGTTGACGTTATTTGCATCTTGTCCGGCGCCTGGGCGTGGGTTTTTAGGCGCTTGGGCATAGGGGTGCGTAGCAATTTTGCCTAAACTTGTTTTACACGTCGTTTTTCATCCCGTTCTTTGATTGTATCCATTTAAGACCTGAAATCACTTAATGCACGAATTAAACGCACATGTGGCAAGAATCAAGCGATAAATGAACCTAAGAGATAAACGCAAAGGGGCTTAAAAACACGTAAAAATGCCTCTTATCAACGTCCATCATCCAAAAGGGTCGTACCACAACAAGTTAGCACATATCTAGTCTATCTACCATGCTAACTATCAAAAGGGCATGCTAACTTTCACTAACGCTGCCACTAATCATCTACGGTAGGCACATCACTCTCTTCCCCGGCATCATCCACTAAATCAGTCCCTCTTACAAGCTCATCCTCATCTATCCAGTCATTCCCATGAAACACTATATCTTCCTTGGGATCCTCCACCTCGGGATCCTCCTCCTCCTCCTCAACTTGCTGCACTTGCTCTTCTGGCATCGGTGCACCCTCGTCATTACCCCGATGTACATTTAGACCGGGGACAAGTTCAACCACATCAAGTAGATGGTCCCCATAATAGCCGATCTTTGGGTATTCTCCATTCTCTCCTCCATAATGTTTTGAAGTTCGTGCTCCCTCAATTGTTGCACTTCATTTAATTAATTTTGAAGATTCTCAACATGTCCCTATAACTCCATAATGTTTGCTCCTTGGAGCTGAATATGCTCCTCTTGATGTTGTACTTGTTGAAGTAAGGCATCATTTTGCCTTCGTTGTAGTTTCACTTGCTTATATAAATCATCATTAGTTTCCTCCAACTCCGCAACTTGCTCCTCCAAATCCGGTAAAGTGTCCCATTGTAGCATGTCCGCTAGGTGTCGTGCTTGCACTACTTCATTTTGAGCCGCCCTTACATTCCTAATTAGTTCCCCATTCTCAGTCCTCAACTCCAATACTAGGGTCTGAAGTCGAGAAACCGTCCTATGTGCCTGTCTCATCTCCGCAATACCATAGTAACGTTGCCCATTATGAACCATAGGAAAATGTCTCCCCGATCGCCTCTCACTATCCGATCTACGCCGACCAAAATATCGATAACCACTAGAGGATGAAGGTAAACGAGCCATACCTAAAAGTTTTAAGAACAAGGAAACTTAATATGAGTAACGGGTCATGCTAGTAAGCAAGTCACACACAAAACTTCCAAAATTGATTATTCCTTTCTTGTGGCTCAAAGGTCACCGAGCACGTTACAGATGGGTTCCATCCCAAACCGAGGATTCTTTCCTGGTTTACGCTTAGATGTTATCTTTAACAGCCAAGCTCTGATACCACTCTGTAATGCCCGAACTTCAGGTGGCACGATAACTAAAAGATACGTTCCCATAAAGATAAAGTCTAGCAGCGGGCACAAGTACACAAATATATCATCATCGTTTAGCTTAGTACAAACCCATACTACTACAGATAACAGTCATGTATCAAGTCTAACATGTCAATAAGGTTGCTAACGACGGAAGTCAAAAGATGACTATTACAAAAGTTCCACAAAAGGTACATCATGCTATTGCCACCCGCTCATGCCCATGACTGGAAGATAGGAAGAAAAAAAAATATGTAAGCAAAGGGCTTAGTGAGTGCCAGTGATCGTGTGATGAGTATTTTCTTTTAAATGCAAAAGATCGATCTTAAAAGTTTCAAGCATTTGAAAGTCATAACATTATACTCAATGATCATTGGAGCAAAATGCAAAATCCTTGGATTACGTTCTAAAAAAAAAATCACTTATTTAAAAATTGTAAATATGATGCTAAATTTTTTGTTCATGCAAGTATACAATATGCGTAAAACGAGAACTTGTGCATGCCCTTTCAAAATACGCTTTTCACACAATAAAATGAGTAACTACTACGCAATGAAATACACAAGTCATGTATAGGTGAATCACGATAAGATTTACACACGTCACGTTTAAGCCGAAGGGGGTCGTGTAGCGATATCACTACGTCCAATGACTCGCCCATGACACTTTAGGTCCCATAGCTTCTTCCTTATCACCCCTGAACACGCAAGGCTTATATCCCACACCTTATACCTTCCAACGCAGGCTCGCGATGCCCGATTTGGTCATATCCGGAATATGCCACACAAAAAATGACCCATGCACCCTCAAAGCACTCCGTCCTAGGTGCGTGGATCTGGACGTGGATAGCGAGAACTGTTTAAGACCGCAAGCCCATGCTTGACCGGCCGAACCCTGCCTTATCCATCGCCCGACCTTGGGCCCAACACAATCACGTAAGATGCAACACTTCACAAGAACACCATCACGACAATTGATCACGATAAGACCAAGTGAAATGATTTTTGAAATCCCATGATTCAATGTCTAAGTTGTAACCATGCTTTCAAAATGTGCATTTAAAATAATTATGAATTTGCGCAAACAGTTATGCATGAATTCTCAAAATGGTCACTATTCGGTGATAATTGCATATTCAAAAGTATTATGCTCCAATCTCTTTTTGAAATGCGAATTTACGATAGACACATATATAAGCATTAATATATATATATATAGCATATTTTAAAACAACTTCCTTCCAGTTTTAAAAATAATAATAATTTCTTTGGAGGCAACTCACACTACGTCCAAGCTACACGGCGTCGTCCTCGTCCGTCATGCCAACAACACCTGCTAAGCCAAAACTATATCAGAAACTTTTTTTTTTCTAACTCGTCCAAAGTCTACCCGGGATAGCCTATGTGGTCCTAATAACTTTACAACCATGCACAAAAGTTATCTTAATCAAAACTAGGCTTAACTTCAAATCTTCTCCTAAAGGTCGATAAGAGGCATAAAAACAGATTCGTGCAGTTTTAGTGTATGAATTGTTAAAAAAATCATAAACTCAATAACGCTGCATAAAAATTTCCAGGAATGTTCTAAACTTGTTGAGAAACCTTAGATAAAATTTTCAAAGGCAAATAATCACTGTAAGTATGACTGTTTTACTCAAAACCGAAGCAAAATTGGGTTCAGTTTTTACTGGGGCAATACCACTTGAAAAATTCATATAAAATCATAATTTACTCACATAAGCCCCAATTTTATACACAATAACCCCCAATACATATGGTTATCTCCTGTAAAATTTTGAAAACAAAATGAAGTTTGTAAAAGCCCCAAATGATGTCTCAAACAAACATTTTTGAAATCCCGTGAGGCTTCTGGCAGCCTATACTTAACAATTTCCATAATTCACATTAAAACTCCAAAACTCTCACAAAAATACAGAACTATTTTAGACATGCAGTAACATAATCCGTAAAATTTTCGAACTCAAATAACATTTCCTTATCTCTAAAACAAAATTCTTCAAGATCAGATGCAGATTTATAGACCTAACTAAAATTTATCATGCATGTGTGATTTCTTTATTTAAACCTTTAGATCGACTAATAAAAATTATATATTCAGGCTTAAAGCTCATAGATCTACTCTTCTAAGACACATGCAATAACATTTTCAAAATAAAATTAGTCTCTATCATTACATACTAATATATAAGTTCAAAAGAGAAAGGAATTACCTTTAATTGCTCTTAACAAGTGATGGAGATAGGTTGAAAGTGAAAGAAAATGACAAGTGATGTGTGTGTGTATGTGTGTTCGAGAGTCTCTTCAACTCCCATCTCTCTCTTTCTTTTTCTTCTTTAGTGTGAAGGTGAAAGTGAAAAGAGTAGACACACTTTTTATTGGTGTAGTTGGGGTTAAAAAGCAATTTACTAATTCAACTTCACTCCTAGTCTC